>JAWNON010000225.1:15785000-16385000 GCA_035045945.1 Drosophila anceps
TTCTGTTCATTATGGAAACGATAAATGAAACTCAGCTCAATGCCGTTTGTAATCTAACGTTATATCTTTATATTTCGGACCGAAACGCCGCAAAATTTGATTAAATTTATGACTGCCACGCCCATTGGCAGACAACATTGGGCGCATACAGTGAGTAAGAATAATTTCGACAGTGCTAAATCAGGTAGAAAGAAAAGGCAGCGAGGTGACAGGGCCAAACACGTGTAAATATTCAAAGCAAATAATGTGAGTGTTTTGAATGAGCAGCTATAACTCGATTACGGGACAGTGAATTGCGCGAGTGTGCGATGTGTAAATGCACACACATACACACACACACACGCACACATAAATATGTTCTATTGAATATCGAAAAGGTCAACAAACAAAAGAGCCGACAATTATTATAGAAAAATTAAACTCACACGTATACACAGGTCGATGAGAGCATTTCAAAGATATTACTATTACCATTTCATGGTCATTGCCAATGAATACACTAGAATATGTTGTGCATGAATAATGGATGTTTGTTCTCTCACATTCATACATCTGTATGCATGTGTGTGTAGGTGAGTGCAACCAGGCGATAGAAAACAGGTTACAGCCAGTGTTGTCAATTTAGCTATTTTCCCGTCAGTTCTAGAGAATGTGTGAGAATTTATGAATTTGCGGGAGAATTTGTGAATTTGTAGTGGCTAGCTGGAACTATAGCTGTTTTTAATTATTGAATGGCTTTCTAGCGTGAAAATAAAAAGCAACATATATAAGAAATGAATAAATAAAAAAAATCATGAATCAGAATTTATCATCTCAAGGGCTTTCGGTGTTTAAAGCGAAACAAAAAAAAAAAATTAAAAATTAAATGGCCCTAAGCATCGTTAAAATTACTTTTCTGTTTTCAATTTATGCTTAGCTTTTTTTTGGCTTTTTTGGCTTTTTTGACTAGGTGATCTAAAGAGTTGGCAACACTGGTTACAGCTACACGAGTGCTCAACACAGAGACAAAATCTGTGTGTCGAAAAGTGAAGCGTAGAAATGCGATGGAGGCTGGAATGAAATAAGATGCGATTGAAAGAAAAACGAAATTAATGTGAGCGAAGAGGAAGAGAAAAGTCTGCGTCTGCTGTATGTTGACAGCGACCACATGGCCGGCGAATGCAAGGGAGTGGTGCAACAGCAACAACAACAACAAAACTATTGTAGAATCGCAGCAGGGGAACTAGAGCCAGAGACTTACACTTGAACCGCAAGGTAAGAAGAGTGAGAGAGCGTAAGTTGTTGTTGTTTTTGATGTATGCTGCCTTCATCTTCTGTTGTTGTTGCTTTTTTTTGGAAATGAGCAACACACATCGCATCTCACCCACACGGCATGAATTGTTTGTTTTTCTAAGAAAAGGTAGACACTAAATTAAGCACATTGTTTAAACAATTTTGTTGCAGCGTTGAAATATTAAAAGAAAACAATGTTGTGGTTGTTAAATTTCGTTCGACAACAAAAAATTTATACATATAAATGTTTTTGCTTTTTATTTTTTGCTTAATTAACACTCACCAATGCCAAATGACTGCTTAGCATTGCAGTCGCTCCACACAGTCATTGTGAATACTTGTTGTTGTTATTATTGTTAACTTTTATCACACTAATAAACACTCTCACACATGCATACATACATAAACATACATATATACTTTCGTTTGCAAAAAAAAATAAAAGAAAACGCGTCGCGAAATGTGAGTATAGAAAACAAAAACAATAAATGTTCACTTATGAATGTAAGCAACACGTAGTTGAATCTGATTTAAATGTTAAGAGAGCCGATAATATTGGCACTTTCTTATTTTATTTTACTTTATTGCACAATTTAATTGCCGTTTAAAGATTTAATTGAACAATATATTATTTGCACATGTTTTTTAGTCGCTTGAATTGGTTCTCTTTTTGGGAGTTGGCCGAACATAATCTCTGCTTACGCTCCCGCACTCACACGCATACACACTAGAGCGCGCATATTTCCACTCCGCTGTTTCGTTCACAATTAATTAATTAACCGGAATGAACCCCGCGCGGAGCAATTTTGCTACTCATTTCAACTGTTGCTCGGCTTCTACTAAGCAATGTGACCAGCTGTGTGAAATAATTAAAATACCTCTAGAGTATGATCACAAAAAATAAAGTATTTATAATAAAAAACTTTTTTTGACATTTGTTTTATATATTTTTTGAAAGTGATAAAATCACATAAACGTATTTGAAGTAAGAATGCATATTTAATTCTCATTTTAACGTTTCTTAGTATTTTATGCTATCGTTATACCAGGGCTGCAGAGCAAATATATTCCCATATATAAACACTTTCGGCGGACAGTACATACAAACGGTCGCATTGTTTTCCGCCAGACAAGACATCGTGAAAATTATTCGGCGCGCCATTTCAGTGTTTGTGCTTCCAAAATAAGTCCAAGCTGACTAAAGATATTAAAGTTGTATTATTATTGTTGATCGATCATCATCTGCTTAACATTGTGTTTGTGTGCCGCACCCAAAGAGACAACACAATAAACGCATTCACAAATACATATATGTATATATACATACATATATATATATATATATAAACATATATATATATATATAAACATATATTTATTTGCGCAACGCGAGCTCGTGTTTCACTGCTTTGTGTAATCATTTGACGATTGGTGATTAGTGATTAGTGTATGTTTGTGTGTACCACCAGCTATCGGGTGGAACGATCAAGATGTTTGGCGGAGCTAAACCAACATTTGGCACCGGTGCCGGTGCCACGGGCTTCGGCACGTTCAGCAACACCGCAGCTGCAACGCCTTTTGGTCAATCGGCGTTTGGGAAGCCAGCGACGCCAGCATTTGGTGGGACATCCGCTTTTGGTGCCCAGCCGACGCAGCCCTCAATGTTTGGCACCACGCCGGCAACAAATCAACAAACTGGCGGCCTATTCGGCGGTTCAACAACAACTAGCGCATTTGGCGGCACAACCACAGCGCCCACATCATTTGGAGGTTAGAGACGAATCGCAAAGCCGATTTGATACTCTTTAAATAAGCTACGATGACTTACTAATAAATTATGTCACATTCTTTAAGGCAGTCGTAGAATAGAAACCTATAGCGTATATATATTTAGAATTGCATAAAATAGTCTATAGCAGAGCCTGTACTGATTAGTGATTTTTTTGATCATTAATCATCAATGGATGTCTGAAGGAAACTATTTCATTCTATCTACTAATACTTTGAATTATTTGGTTTTTCATTTTCAGCGTTTTCACAAGCTCCGCAAGCATCCAACATATTTGGCTCCACACAAGCAGCTCCAAACACCTCACTGTTTGGTCAGGCCACGACGAGTGCCTTTGGCGCCGCAAAGCCCGCCACATTAGGCATGAGCAGCTTTGGACAAGCTCCGGCAGCACAGCCACTGTTTGGGCAGCAAGCGACTACAACAAGCACCTCGGGGTTTGGCAGCTTTGGTCAGACGGCGCCAACTACGACAAATGTGTTTGGAAGCGGCACTGCGTCGGCATTTGGACAACCTCAGGCTGTAGCTGTAGGATCTGCGGGCGGTGTTAATTCGGGCACCTCGCTGGTGAAGTACCAGCCCACCATTGGTACGGACACGCTAATGAAAGGTGGGCAGGCGAACAATGTGAATACGAAACAGCACTGCATTACCGCAATGAAAGAGTACGAGATGAAGTCACTGGAAGAGCTGCGTTTGGAGGACTATCTGAGCTCACGCAAGGGCCCACAGGCTGGCAGTGCGCCGGGTGCTTTTGGTTTTGGGAGTCCTGCTACCGCTGCGCAGCCCTCAGCCACTGGACTCTTCGGGTCACCGGCACAGCAACAGCCTACCACTGGCTTGTTTGGGCAGGCGGGCACTGAAAACAAGAGCCTGTTCAGCACCTCGGCCTTTGGACAGCCAGCAGCAACTAGTGCGTTTGGTGCACCCGCCCAGCAGAACAATTTCATGCAGAAGCCATTCGGAGCCGCCACGACCAACGCCTTTGGCGCAACAGCTACAGACGCTTCGAATCCATTTGGCGCCAAGCCCGTGGGCTTTGGCCAGCCCGGCGGCAGTATGTTTGGCCAGTCGGCTGGCACGAGTGCAGCACCAGCATTTGGGCAGACAACGACTGGCTTTGGTGGCTTTGGCAGCACCGGTGGAGCAACCACTCAGGCAACGCCACTATTTGGAGCTGCAACTGGTAATGATCCAAATAAACCTGCGTTTGGTCTGGGTGCTTCGGTCTCGGCACCCAACAGTGGCTTCGGTGGCTTTGGTGCGCCGGCAACCAGCACAGCTGGAGGCGGCCTTTTTGGATCCAAGCCGGCTACGAGCTTTGCGACGCCGGCCTTTGGTGCCAGCTCCACAACAAGCACGGGTTTCGGCAATTTTTCGTTAAGCAATACTAATGCGGGTACCGGAGGCGGCTTATTCAACTCTAATCTCAATAAGCCAGCCACCTCAGCGTTTGGTGGTTTCGGATCCACTGCGTCGGCGCCGCTCAATTTCAATGCCGGCAACACAGGCGGTTCCCTCTTCGGCAATGCTGCCAAGCCTGGCGGTGGTCTTTTTGGCGGCACCTCTAACCTGGGCGCGGGTACTGGCTCAGCTGCTGGCGGCCTCTTTGGTACTACTAACCAAGGTGGTTGCTTCGGGTCAACATTAGGCGGTGGCTTTGGTACTCTTGGCGGTGGCGGTAATACGGGTCTGTCTGGCTTAGGCGGACTGGGTACGGCTCCTGCTGTTGTAATGGTGCCTATACATCAACAGATTCTATCCAAGGTGACATCGCCATACGGTGATACGCCAATTTTTAAGGATCTGAAACGCAACGATGAAGTGGACGCCACACGTGCCACTAATCCCGCTGCTCAGCAGGCAATGTTGGACATGAGCAGTAATCAGTATAAGGTAACCAGTAAGGAGAGTCCATCCAGCATTCGTGTGAAGGCGCTGGGCCCCTCCAATAATCGTAAATCCATGTTCGAAGGCCTTGAAGAGTTTGACGCCAGCGTGGAGGGCTTCAATCTTAAGCCCAACGTCAAACGGCTAGTGATAAAGCCCAAAGAGACAACACAGAACCCAAAGGCAGGCGAAGGTAATAGTCCTGCCATGGGCACTGGCAACAGCAACAACAACAATACTGCAATAGTGGGTATAGTGCGTCCGCAACGTGAATCATTCAATGGTGCCATACCCAATGAGCCAACACAAACCGGCAGTGGCCATAATTCACCAGCAGCAAACAAACTTGATCAGGACAGCAGCCGACGTGAGTCGTGGTTGCATCCCAATAACTTAGCTAAAGTGCGCCAGCATAATCTACAGTCGGGTATAGATCAGGCACCTTTGAATAGCACCCTCACGGAATTGGTGCCACGCAAACCGTTGGAAACCTACAACAACCCAGCGCCCACACGTATCTCGGTCTCTACTATACCGGAGAATCCATTCGAGGATCAGGCCAGCAGCATTGTGCGACGCGACACTTTTAACTCGGAGCATGGAAATGATACTACACTGTCCATACGCTCCCACGATTCAGAGCAACGTTTGGCCATTGAACCAACTTCGGAAGCAGATGGCAATGTTGACGCTGACTATGAGCCCCATCCAACGGGTATTGTGCTCCGCCGTGTTGGCTACTATACCATACCGTCAATGGAAGATCTCAAGTCGTATCTGGCTGAGGATGGCTCCTGCGTGGTACCCAATTTTACAGTTGGTCGTGAGGGTTACGGCAACGTTTACTTTGCCAAAGAGCTAGACGTGGCCGGGCTCAATCTAGATGAGATTGGTAAGTACAGCACACACTTGTTTGCAAACAAGGTACTTGAATCATCTTCTTTCCCTGCTCCAACAGTACATTTTCGCAACAAGGAGGTCATTATATATCCGGATGATGACAATAAGCCGCCCATTGGCAATGGCTTGAATCGCGATGCTCAGGTAACATTGGACCAGGTGTGGCCATTGGACAAGACCAAACATGAGGCCATTAAGGATCCACAACGTTTGCTCGAAATCGACTGGGAGGGCAAATTGCGTCGAGTCTGTGATAAGAATGCAACACGTTTCATTGAGTATAGACCAGAGACAGGTAGCTGGGTGTTCCGAGTCAAACACTTTTCCAAGTACGGTCTGAACGACAGCGATGAAGATGATGACGAAGTGCCCACGGATCCTAAAAAAGCCAAAACAGTTGACATGGATGCGCAACGCATTGCAGACACTTCCACCGATAAAATGACTTTGACATCGCTGCACAAGGTCCAGCGTATTTCGGAAGAGGCCGCACGCAGTATAGATCCAAAATCAATGGCAGCGGGCGTTGCCAGCGGTTTTCGCCCAATGGACAACTCGGCGGAGTTTCTAATAATGGATAAGACGCGTATGTAGCTAGATCTTCGTTTAAATATCGACAGCTACTCAACTTGTATTCTTGTTTGTCACTCCTTAGAGTTCTTTCAGGCAGGCAATGGCATGGATTTCTCCATGTTTGATGCACCACGTACTGTGACTAGCCCAACGGCCGCTCTGGCACAAGATATTGTAGGAAAAGAACCACACAAAATGCAATTAATGAAATCATCACTGTTCGTAGAAGATCAAGGCGATGAGATCGGTATGCATATATTTGAAGGATCCCAATTTATAATACTTAATGCTTATTCTTATAAATTGAGATCCCAAACAAGGGATTGCCTTGAACTCTCAGTATAATTTGATTGACTTCTCTAATCTCATATTGTTTTGTATCTCAAAAGATTCACAGCCAACGTTTAATCGACCCCAGCTTAAACGTACTTCCAACTTGTTCAGCCAGGACACACATTTGTGGAAGGATGCGGCTGTATCGGAAAGCTCAAGTGATTACGGTCGTCAATCGCCACCTTTAGCCGTATCTTCATCCACCTCTGTTACTAGTATAATCCGCGACGTGCAATCTGAGGAGGTAAATGCAGGCATATAAATATACGTATATATAGGTGACATTTAAATCTTACTTATTTGTTACTCTTGCAGGCTTCATCGGTGGCAGCTGAAAGTATTAAGCCAACTAAAAAGAAGACTCCTGCAACATCAGAAACAGGTGGCCTCAAGCCATTCGATTTTGTCATAAAACCGAAAGTGGCACCAATTAAGATTTTCGGCTCGACGGTACCCTTGCCACGTTCCATAGCACATGGTCACTACGAGCACTGGATTGCAGATCTGGGTTTCTACAAAGGACGGGGCTTCAAGCTCAGCTTTGGACCTCAAAACACACTCATGGTCCCAAACACGTTCAACAACTTACGCAGCGTTCATGAGGGTAAATGCACAAAATTATTTTTATCTGGGTTAGGAGATTAATTTACATTTTGTTTTGCAGTTAATGCCAATATGTTGCCCGCAGCACTTGTGTTTCAGCCACGAGCCTCCAACGATTTTTCGTCGAATCTGTTGCAGCGTATAAAGTTCAACACGGTGGATATGTACACACATTTTGCTGAAAGCATTGTGCCACACTTAATGGTCCAACTGCAAGATTGTACCTCCAATCAGGTGGAAGACAGCAGCTGCCCTTGGCTACAGTCAAGCAATGGCACACAACTGATTGCCAAGCATCTGGCCGAAGCAATTAAGCTGAACAATACCAGCAGCATGGCTAACTATAGTGTGTCCGTGTGGTCGCTTCTTTTTGCACTATGGGGAGAGCATGAGGAGCTCATTGGACAGGATGTCAACTCACACTATGTGATCATGTGTCGGCGCAATCTGCTTTCGGAGTGGCTGGAAAATACACTGGTTAGCAAAGATCTGTTATCAAAGAAGATCAGCAGCAATAGCTACCTAGAGCACATGATAGATTTGTTAAGCTGTCATCGCGTAACCGAAGCTTGCGAATTGGCTTTTAAATACGATGATGCGAACTTGGCTTTGATCCTGGCACAGCTTAGCTCTGGTGCTGTTGTACGTCTACTCATGGAAGAGCAACTCTTTGCCTGGCAGCAAAGCAAATCCGATAAATATATTAGCCTGGAACGTATTAAAATGTTTATGTTGGCCGCAGGCGTGCCATTAATGATGTCCTCGCATGGCCCCATTAACCTGCTTGGGGACGGTAGCTGGTTAAACGTATTGGCACTACAGCTGTGGTATTTTACTGCGCCCACGTCGACCATAACTGATGCCATGCTAGAATACGATAAGGCCTTCCAAGCCGAAGAACTTTACGCGGAGGAGCCGAAACCCAGTTACAATGGTACCCCCTACAAAAGCAAGAAGCCTGTTTATGATCTACGCTACCACCTGCTGCAGCTCTTCTCAAAGTGTAAGCATTCCCTGGAGCAAACATTGAATCCAATCACACATACGTCCGATCCAATGGACTTCCGTCTTAGGTAAGCTCTTCTAAAAGCATTGCAATTGCTACCCAGTCCAGTAAAAACTTTGTTGTAATTTGTAGCTGGATGCTGCTGGAAACGTTGGAAGCACTGGGCTATCGACATTGCAGCTCCTTGATTGAGGCGCAGCTGCATGTGGACTTCGCCAGCCAGCTGGAGAATGAGGGCTTATGGCAGTGGTCCATATTTGTACAGTTGCATATCAAGGATCGCAACCAGCGCGAACGCGCTGTGCAGTACACACTGCAGCAGCATGTCAGCATAGACGCCCATGTGGCATTGAGCGAGGAAGAGCAGTTTATCATTGAACAGCTGGGTGTGCCCGAGTCTTGGGTTGACTATGCCAAGGCATTAAAAGCGGGTGCCCAGGGTCAGCGCCACATGCAAGCAAAGTATTTACTAAAGGCCAAGCACTGGGTGCTAGCGCACGAAATCATCTACCAATATATTGCACCAGATGCCGTCATAAACGGTAATTTTCCAATATTTTTTTAAATTTTATATTTTGTTAATATTTATTCAATATTTTGCTATAGGTAATTTGCAGTATTTGTACAATCTGTTGAGCCAGTTTGAGTGTACAGACAGTACCAACGTCAAAGTACCAAACTGGACAAATCAGGGTCAGATATTTCTGGATTATATTGATATCAATGAAAAGTTCAAGCACATACACAACGTCAATAGCGTGGAGGATATACAAGCGCGTTGGGAAAATCTGAAGCCGCAGCTTAGTGAGATTTGCTCACGTATCAGCTTACTGCCATGTCCCACGTCGAAGCATCGTCTCTGCCAGAGCGAAATAGCGAAGAGCTTAAGCTGTCTGGTGAATGGCATGTGCATAGTCTGTCAGGAACTTGAGCCATGCGTTGTCTTAAAAATGGCTTTAGAGCGCTTACCCATGCCTCAAGAGTTTTCCACCAAAGAGCTGAACAATCTGCTCGACGAACTAATGCACAAGATAGAGAGACAGCGACCATTCACAGAATCGGAATCAGCGCCTCTCATCACCGAGCGCAGAATAATGCAAACCTAAAAAATAGTGAAACATTCATCATATATAACTAAGCAGGGAAAAACTGAAAATCAGACGATATATAGTTTAGCCAACCAACCATTTAAATAAGATTTATTAATATATATATATATATTTAGTTCTACACATTTACAAATGTTCATGCAGTTAACTGTTATGAACCAAGAAAAGTAATTATTTAAAAGAAAAAAGAAAACTTTTGTAAAACAAACAAACATCAACTTTAAATGCTACCACTTGATTTTAGTTAATTTGTTCACCATTTCGAATTGCTGAAATGTTTGTATTCTTTCTGTATTCTTTATAAACAATAAAATTGATATTTGTTTTAGTCGGTTAAACTTTAAAGTGAATTATTTACTTTTCGATGAAGATTCCAGTTAACTGCATTAATAAGGAAAACAAAAAGTCAACAGTTAATTGTTAACGAAACGATTTCATTGTTAATCGAAAACTAAAAAGTTGTTCGATTAAAATGGCTCTGATTCGATTTTTGTAGTACTATTTGAATAAAAGCGGCGCGATGATCATCGATATCTGCTGAGGTTAAGCTTTTGAAAGCCCCGATCAGATGTGGATCGCACCTGTAGCGCTGTCGTTGTTAATAGCTGAAATCTGTTGTTGTTTGATCAGTCAGTCGATGATTGAATTTCGATAGAAGTGCAACGTTTGTAGTCAGTGAAACATTGCAATTATTCGAGTGAGTGTAACTAAAAAAACGTTCAAAGAATTACTAATTATCTTGCAATCGTTGCTTAGAATTTTGTAAGTGAACATGACGGAATGCAAGCCAAGTTCCTGGTGTGGACGCGGTGACAAGCCACGCGAGTTTGCCAGGCATCAGCCCATCATATGCTATGACAAGCCTGCGGCCTCTGTTGTTTCCAAAGACGAATACGATGTACTTACATATGTAGTAAATTCAATTATGTCAAATAAATAATAATGATTCTTTTTTTCAGAATAAGCGCTTTCAAGCGTTAACGGGCGAGCTCGTAGAGACATTGGTGGTACCGAAGCGTGAGGCACGCACTTGGACCATGCAAACAGGTGATCTGTGCCGCATTACAGTGCACGAAGGCTCCCAGGTGGGTGATGTCAACTTCTGGAATTTGGACAATCGGCAAGAACGTTTCTATTCGGGAAAAACGCGCCAGTTGCACGCAGCACATTTGAAGGTATATGACAGATTGTGGAGCTGTCTGCCCTACCTGCGTCCCATGGCCACCTTCGTGTTCGACACCCTGGCCAAATATGGCATCGATGAGGACGGGGGCGCATTGCATGATGTTATCGGCACACGCTGTGATGACTACACCTACAAGCTACTACACACCTACAAGACTACACCTACAAGATCACCGGGCAAGAGCGTGTGGGCAGCTGTCACAGCTCCCTCGTCAAAGCTGTGGTAGAGGAGCGCGGTATGACTGAGCAGGATGTGCACGACGTGTGGAACATTTTCATGTGCACTGGCTTCACCAAAGACACCCAACAGTATTTCTGCAAGCCGAGTCCCGCCCAGAAGGGCGATTTCATTGAGTTTATAGCCGATATGAATCTTTTGGTGGCACTCAGTGCCTGCCCCCAAGGTGATGTCTCCATTCCAGTGGGTGCCCAAGTGCCCGATGAGAAATGTCATCCATTAAAAGTTGAGATTTTTCGCAAAAAGTAATTGGAAACCAATGTAAATATTTAAATGTGCTTTTTATTGGAAATGTAATTGAATAATTCAAATAAAATATTTTTTACCTCTTATTAACAGTAAACTTAATAATGTAAATAAAGCGTGGTGATACTGAAAGTATTCCATCATCTCATTAATTTTATTATTTTTTTTTAATGAATTGCGTGACGGATTAGTGGTCCAAATTGTGCGTCATGAGGGAGGCTTTACTGTATAATTATAGCTTTATTAAAGCTGCTATATTTATGTATTTTCATTGTATATATACTCCATATAATTTTGGCTAAATCTTTACCTAGAAATAAGACTAGATTCTTATTTCATCACAGAAAGCATAAATTGCATCTTTACAATCTAATCCCATATACAATATACATACATATGTATATATCATAAAATGTAATAATTGTGTCATATCTTTACTTACTCTTGGTATTTTGCATTTCTAACTTTTGGTTTTATTAGTTCTAACAAATTGTTATGAATTAAAGCTTAAATTCAAATTAGAAGTAAGGTTTACACCATGAAATACAAGTAAATACTTTGCTAAAGCATATATAACTACAGCATATTTGGTATTTTAAATTTCGGTATTTTATTACTTTTCATGGTCGCACTGAACTGAACATTGACTAGTTCGCATATATTCTTCAATTGCTTTGTGCCAATGTGGGAACATTTTCAAACCGATCCATAATGAATGACATTCGCGGCGAGGACAACCATGAGAAGCTTCGCAATTATATACTTAATCCAGATATATCCATTCATGATCCGCTGCCTGATGTGGTGCCGCGTAAATATGATGAAATGCGCCTGTTACACATCCCCAAATGCCCGGGAAGTACAAAGCTAGTTCCACGTAGAGATTTGGTTACCGGTGAAATACTTGAGTTCGTAGAGGTGGATGTAGAAGATGTGGGCGCCAACGCCAATAACTCAATGTCCATGCAACGCGAACCAGGTCTGTTGGAAGAAATAACGCGAGGCTCACACATGAACTATCCCTTCTGGCCAGGCGGTTTTGATGTGAAAGAGCAGCCGCTGACGATTGCTAAGCTCAAAGTGGATAGCTTTGAACTGGGCGACAAGTTGCTAACTATACCACCCGGCTTTAAAAGTGGTCATGACTTCTCACTGAACAAGAAAAAGGTCAAGGAGCCGGCAGCCACCACCAGCAATGTGGATTTGCTAGAGAATTTGGAGGAAGACCTCGACGTACAACAGTGGCTGCAAATGACGCGAAGCGACAGCGAAGCCACCGGCACAAACGTGCCACAGAGGGATCTCCAATTCCCAGTAGAGTTCCAAGACGTTGAAGATGATATTATGAACGCAGATCTGAAGCCCGTCTTAAGCATATCGACCACAACGAAAACCTTTAGCAGCGACTGGGCAGAAATGGTAGACATCAGCCAGCCCATCACCAACTTCAAGGAGCAAATACCCAGTCCAGCCATGGAGTTTCCATTCGAACTGGATGTATTCCAAAAGCAGGCTATTCTCAAGCTTGAACAACGCCAATATGTTTTTGTCGCGGCGCACACATCCGCTGGCAAGACCGTGGTGGCTGAGTATGCTATTGCATTGTCCAAGCGGGATCTGACTCGTACCATTTACACGTCACCCATAAAGGCATTATCCAATCAAAAGTATCGCGACTTCCGCAAGACCTTCAAAGATGTAGGCCTCATCACAGGTGATCTGCAAATTGAGCCAACCGCCTCGTGCCTTATTATGACCACCGAGATATTACGTTCTATGCTATATTGTGGCAGCGATATAACACGTGATCTGGAATATGTCATATTCGATGAAGTCCACTACATTAATGATCCGGAGCGTGGCCACGTCTGGGAGGAAGTTATCATATTGCTCCCAGACCATGTCAATATTATCATGCTTAGCGCCACAGTGCCCAACAGCATGGAGCTGGCTGATTGGGTGGGCAGCACAAAGAAGCGCAAGGTGTACGTCATAAGCACGCTGAAGCGTCCAGTGCCATTAATGCATTATCTTTATACTGGCGCCGGTGGCAAGAGTCGTGATGATATCTTTTTGTTGGTTGATGCCCAGGGTAAATTTCTGCAGGGCAACTATGAGAAGGCTGTAGAGCGCAAGAAGGAAATGCAAAGCAAATCGAAGACAAGCGGTGCTAAGAACTATGTGAGCAGCAAGCAGGATCAGTGCACCTGGATTGGTCTGATTGATTTTCTCAAACGAAACAACAAGATGCCCGTAGTGGCGTTCACTCTGTCTCGCAATCGCTGCGACACCAATGTGGCTGCCCTGCAATCCGTAGATCTGAATACGGCAGTGGAGAAGGGCTCAGTGCAGAAGTTCTTCCTGCAGTGCCTGGCCAAGCTGAAGCCACCCGATCGCACTATACCACAGGTACTGGCACTTAAGGACGCACTGGAGCGTGGCATTGGTGTCCATCATAGCGGCATTTTGCCTATCCTCAAGGAGATCGTCGAGATGCTTTTCCAGAACGGGCTCGTCAAGCTGCTCTTTGCCACTGAAACTTTTGCCATGGGCGTGAATATGCCGGCCCGCACAGTCATCTTCGACTCGCACAAGAAGTTCGATGGAATTGAGATGCGTAACTTAAAGCCGGGCGAGTACATACAAATGGCAGGACGCGCTGGACGACGTGGTCACGATGAGAATGGTACCGTCATCCTGCTGTGCAAGTCCCAAGTGCCACCGTCTATGGAACTGCGAACTATGATTCTGGGCTTGCCCGAAAAGCTACAGTCGCAATTTATTCTACGTTACGCCGTCATACTGACATGTCTGCGCATTGAAAGCATCAAGGTGGAGGACATAATGCAGTTCAGCTTTAAGGAGTTTAATCAGAAGCTGCAGCTACCCACACATAAGAAGCTGTTGCAGCTGGCCGAGGACAAGTTTGCCACACTGCCCAACCTTGGTGAGCACCTTGAGCCACTGATCTATTTTTATGATAAGTCTGTGGAGTACTGGAAGGAGAAACATCGCACTATGGTTAGTAACAATCTAGCAAATAACTAATAAACTAATGATCTTCGTGCCTTCCTTTACAGAAATTTATTTTGACCCAGGCGAAAATCCAAAAGGAAATGAAAGTAGGACGTATCATTGTCATCACCCAGGGCAAGCACTATAATAAGCTGGCCATATTGCTTAATGTTAAGTCCGTGATGGGCAAGGATACCATCTACAAGGTGCTGGTGCTGGACCATCAATCCAAGAGTACTGACTGCGACAACGTAAATCGTGGCGAGCTTTACTACAAAATCC
This sequence comes from Drosophila anceps, assembly GCA_035045945.1. Classification (NCBI taxonomy): domain Eukaryota; kingdom Metazoa; phylum Arthropoda; class Insecta; order Diptera; family Drosophilidae; genus Drosophila; species Drosophila anceps. The sequence continues at coordinate 15,799,442 of JAWNON010000225.1, forward strand.
TTTCGTTGACACCACAACATAAATTTTTCCATCCGGAGGGCATCGGAGGACACACTGTCCTAGACATTAGAGCCATTGATATCTTAACGATTACAAAATCAATAATTAAAGTGGATGCCGATGTCATCATACGCAATTGGGAGCAACGGCAGTTGGAACGCTTTAAGGATGCGCCACCTGGCGCAACAGTCGTCAAAGCCGTCACGGAGCTGCATCAGCTAAACGAAGCGTACAACTCTAATCCGGACAGTATTAAATACATCAACATGTGCAAGGAGATAAACGTAAATGCAGAAACCGAAGTAGCTATGCTAAACTATGTGGATCATCTTGCACGCCAGGTGGGCGATGTGCTGCCACACACCAATATTGCCGGCTTTGAGCAGGAGTTCGCAAAGGTGTACGAGCGTCGTATGTTGGAGATTAACATTGAGGAGCTGCGTTTCAAGAATTCGGCAAAGAATTTAACGCTTTATCCGGATTACTGCAACAAGCTACAGGTGTTGCGAGCTCTCAATTATATCGATGACCTGAACGAGGTGACACTTAAGGGCAAGGTGGCTTGCGAAATGGGCCAAAATGAGCTGCTGATAACCGAGCTAATACTTTGCAATATGTTTAATGATTTGGAGCCGGCGGAAATAGCTGCGCTATTGTCGGGTCTGGTGTTTCAGGCCAAAATTCAAGGCGAACCTGTTATCCCAGAGCCACTGAAGAAATGTGTGGCCGCCTTCGAGCAAATCAATGACACCATCTTGGCCGAGGAGCAACGCTGTCAAACGGCAATTGAGGCGGAAAGTAATCTAAATTTTGGACTGCTCGAGGTTGTCTACGAGTGGGCCAAAAACAAGGTGAGCTAAATCAATTCAAATTTCTTTTACCAACTCGCAAATAACACTTTGCAGCCTTTCGCTGAGATTATGAAATTAACCGAGGTACAGGAAGGCATTATTGTGAGATGTATTCAACAGTTGGACGAAACGCTTCGCGATGTAAAAACTGCCGCTATTCGAATCGGTAATCCCGGCTTGCAGTCTAAAATGGAAGAGGCCTCGGCGGCCATAAAGCGTGATATTGTATTCACAGCCAGTTTGTATACGGAGCTCTAAAAGAAAGAAAACGAAATGAAAACATAAAACACGAATGTTTCTTTTACCTAAAATTATAAATTATGATCATGTCAATTATTACAACTCCAAAAGATACTTATAAAAATGTAAAAATATATGTGTAAAATAATGGGGCGGCTGACGACAGTCGCAAACGGATTTCATCGCGTCTCAGGCTTAAACTTTGGCGGCACCATCATGCCGGTCATATGCTTTTGCTTTTTTGTCTTCTTCGATTTGCCAGCGCCGGATTGAAAGTCGTGCCAGCTATTCACACGACTTTGGCGAGATTCCTCAAAGTTTTGCTGCCACTCACGATCCGCTTTAACGCGTTCCTCTTCCTCGATTTCGGTTTCGCGCTTTCGCTTGCGTTCCTCTTGGTCGCGCTGATCAAGCTTTTGCCGTCGCCGCTCCATGTCGGCAAAAAGTTTCATTACCATAACATAAATAGCATGTTTATATTTTGCAGGGTCGTCTTCAGGTATTAGCTCAAACGATCTTCCTTCCTTTTTGAGCTTTTTACGTTTTTCAGCAATCTACAATTAAAAATGAAATAAATCTTTGAAAACTATATTAAAGCAATTACGCATACCATATGATCTGTGCGGCCCTTGGCTTCCTCGTACACCTCCAAACACTTTTTGCGTGTTAGGTCGTTTTCCAATATTTTCCAGGAACGAGCAACAATGTCGAATGCCATTTGGGCGCGCTCCTGGTTATCGTGATTCTTGTCTGGATGTACCAGTATGGAGAGGGTACGATAACGTTTTTTTATGTCTGCCACCTCGACGTCGGGCTCAATTTGCAGCACCTCAAAAGGATTAAGATTGAAGTATGTGGAACCTGGACGAAGTAAACGATCAATTTGTTGAGTAGGAGTTAGTACTGAATCGCGTTTTTCAATTTCTTTCACCTGCGAAAATAGTCACAAAATCGTTTATTTATGTGTATAATAAAAATCTTTTCTTTTTTTGTTGTCTTTCGATTAGCCTTTGCCAGAGCCGTTTGCTTTTGCGTTGGCGTTGGGTTTGGCGCTGGCATGGCATTGAATAGCATCACGAAACTTACTTCGGTATAGAAGTCCTCAAACGATTCTTTCGAAGTGCCGGGTTGATCCCTCAACGACGATGAGGACATTTTGTGTTTTTTGTTTCAGTTTCGTTCTATTCTTTTCTTATTATAATTTTTCGTTTGCTTTTTGTTGAGAAAACGCACAATGTACATCTAGTGTTAACAAATAGTATTTCAATTTCAGTGCTGTATAATGCTGTAAAAATGTTAATGTTAAACTGACTATATTTTTCTTTATATATATGGACCTAATAATCATCACTATTACTAACAAAATTATTAGCAATATTTTAAGAAAGCCAGTTTAATATTAACATTTTTACAAGATTGTATGTGCATAAAAATATATAATTATATACAAATATACATTTTATCACACCCCAAGTTGGTGACCACAAAACAGCTGTTTCTGTTAAAGTTTTCCTAAGCTAGAATATATAGGATGGTTTGTGTTAACACAGGAAATACTGTTCCCTGCAATTGGTATTAGCATCGACTTCTTATTAAAATTTAATATCCTAATTTAAATGATATTCAAATTGAATCGGCTGTGTACAATACTCAGTAAACGTGCGTTGTATCATACTCAACTGACCAAAATGAGCACGTGTAAAAACCCAGTTGGATTGCCATCAGACATTGTTTGGATGGATTTGGAAATGACTGGACTGGATATAGAGAAAGATAAGATATTGGAGGTTTCATGTATTATAACGGACAAACTTTTGAATATTAAATCGGAAGGACCCTGTTTTGCAATAAAGCATGCCGAGCATGTTTATGAGAACATGAACGAATGGTCCATGAAGCATCATAACGAATCTGGTCTGGTAGACAGGTGTAGGAACTCAGATGTGACGCCCGATGAGGCGGAAAATCTGATTCTTACGTACTTGAAGGCAAACATACCAGAGCGAAAGTGCCCATTGGCTGGCAACTCCGTCTATATGGACCGTTTGTTCATACATAAATTTTTCCCTGTTGTAAATGAGTATTTAAACTATCGTATCATAGACGTTTCTACTATTAAAGAGCTGGCATGTCGATGGAATCCAAAGGTTGTTCAAGGAGCTCCACGTAAACAGCTACTTCACCGCAGCCTCGAAGACATTAAGGAGAGCATAGAAGAATTGAAATACTATAAGGAGCATTTATTCAGATGAATTTTATGTTATAATAGATCTATGCACTTTAAAATAAAAATAAACAAACAAAAATAAATCTGTTTAATTAGTACGAAAATGAAAGCAAAAGCAAAACTCTATAATTAGAAATAAAAATACGACGACAATAAAAAACTCGGCTTCTCAATAAACTCCATTTATATTATTGTGAGCGGGTGAGAAATTATTTGTCTCTTGTCGTCTTCTCGAGGATCGGCTAACAGCGTTGCTCTCGCTACCCGTCACCTTTTCAGCTTCAATGCGTCCAGACAAAAAGCTCGCGACACGTTCCTTTAAAGAAGTTAAGTTGAAAAATATGAAACTCAATTAAAATCAAGCTCATTTACCAGATAGGCATTCGAGAGTACCTGCAGGTTGCCATAGAATGCGATCATGCGTTTAATTAGAGATTCGGCCTCCTCTTTGGATATATTCTTGACTTTATCCAGTCGTGTTATAGTTATTATGCGATTGTTTATGCATATTATCTGATGTACAACCTCGTGGGTGGTGTGTGCCAAATTTCTAGAATCACAATAATTTGTTAGTCCCGCCTAAAAAACTAATATTTAATGGATGCACACTCACTTGGGTAAATTGTTTGCAACATTCGCGCTATAGTTGACAAAGTGTACAACGCGTCTGGCTGACTCCCGAGTCAGCAGCACAATCAACTGCTCCAGAGTGACAGGCCTAGCTTGATTTTCCGGCTCATCAGCACTTAGATATCTCCATAGTTCCTTTGCCTTTTGCATGGCCTGCTTCGGGTCGGTGGCAATCTATGAAAAATTTAAATATGAATAAAATTTGCTTATCGATTCGATTTTCGCCTAAAAGTATTAACTACATATAATGAATAATTAAATATTGTCTGCCTCAATTAGTACTGTATTGGTGTACAAATACCTTTTTCACACACTATATTAACGATGTACTCATGCCCGCATATTATCGTGTTGCACGATAGTAATCACGATAATTCAGTCACGGTAAATTCGACATAATCTGTCCACTTACCAATTCGGCCGCATAAATAAGCACATGTATTGCTTCTTTGCTTTGTTTCTTAAGGGCTCGCGCCTCAGCGAAAGTTCTTTGCGTAAGTCTGCGTGTGAGTTTGCGTGAGAAGCGTTGACCGTGATGAATTGCTTTAATCGCGCCCCTCTCGTTAGACCCTGCGGCCGTTGGTTCGTTATCATCTTCTTGAGGCGCTGCAGTGCGGTTAAACAAATTTTTAAATATAATTCAGGGTACTATTTTTTTTTTTTTTGGTAACGTTGAACCGCAACGAAGCCGCGCCTTATCGCTCAACTTATTTGCGGTCACCGCTTAGGCAATCGGCAAGAAGAAAATCAAATAGATTTAAAATTCATATGGAGCACCGATTGATAACCTCGGTAGACAACAAATTTTTTTCAAATAAGTGTTGACGACGCATTTTAAAAATAAGCCATAAACGGCATGTCATCTACTCACCATCTGTCTGATCCTGGTCGGTGGGGATGGGCACTAGGTATTTATCGACGAATTTGTCGCCTGCTGTAAAAGCTCCATCGATACGATCGGCTGCATATGTTGTCAGAGAACTCTCGAGCACTGCATTGCCAATTTGCTTAACGGAATCGGCACGCTTGAGCACAGGTCGCACCAGATGATCCGACATGTATTCCTTGGTATTCCAATACATCTTTAAGGACAAAATAATTGCCTAATGTCATCGAATCTCAAGTCACATTAGCATCGATGCTGTCGCAGCTGGACTTACCATTTCGGGTGGCAGATAGACAAGCGGTATACGCTGCTCCAATATATCTAAGCTTTTGCACATCACATTATCGAGTCGTTTGATAGGCATCTCAAACAGCTTAACAGCCGGCTGCACTGTCTCGTAGGCAGCACTAATGGTGGCCTCCGCCGTCTCAAAGTACCAACTGAAGAGGCGATTGTTGTTCTTGACTTTGTCATAGATGTGTTCAACACGCTTAACGCTCGACTCCACCAAGGGAATTGATGTGATGCGATCTATGGCCTCCATATGTAGTCCAGTGACCATGGCTGCAGTTTCTTCAAGGAATTTAAAACTTATCAAGCTTCCAGTTTATTAGATATTATTAAATCAGGCTACTTACCTACTAAATTATAAGCAAGAATATAAATTTAAGAATTCTTAATGTCCCGCAAAAGCGTTTCCTTTTAGAAATACTCGTTTAGTTCTTTACAACTGGAAGAGCGCACTTCCCTTTTTAACGGGCTACGAATTGAGACTGCGCCAAATTTGCATTGATCGCTCCATAGACATTGTGGATGACGGCTCGTCATGCACAGAGTGACCTTTACCGCCTAGTGATAAGGACGGCGCGATCCGCATAGAGTCTACACTTATCAATAACATGCCATTTGTAGAAAGTTAAATAAGTTCCAAAGTGCAATCGACACGGATTCCAATAATCCTAATAAAACTAGGGACTCCATAAATGCAAGCATGAATCATTCCAATTCAAAAATATTTGTTTATCTGAGGCCATATTAAAAACTAATAAAATGATGCTAAGGCTTAAAGTCTAGTTTAATGGGATTTCTGACTGGTTGTGTTAGTCATGATTGGCGGGGGCGTTCGGGTCGTTAAGCGTGCGACAATTGGACGACCACAGATAGCAGCTGTCTGTTTACTTTTGAAGCAGCAGAGGGCATTAATTTTAGCGCAATTGTATTGTTTTCCCACAGGCGTGAATGGGTTGCATTTGTTGCTAAGTTGTGATTTCTGTAATCAGCCAGACATTTTTATTACAACATAAAGCGGTTGAAAGTAAATATAATCAGAGAATTTGTCTGCAGCTTTTCTGTTTTGTCAGATCAAGTTAAAATTTGATCTTTGGACATAATATTCCAGTTTGAATTGTAACTGAATATGTAAATATATCGATTAGAGCTAGTTGAAAAATGAGCTAAGTGCTGTAAAATATATGATTGGGAATATAGTGCTGTAAAACGCACGCATAGTATTTGGTAAATTGTTTGTTGCGTGTTTTCTTTGCTCAAGTTGTGTGTTATTTTTTTGTTTAATGGTCGCGTTTAGCTAATACAATGTGTACAGAAAACTAAATATTAATTAGCAGTTATAAAATGAATAAATACTTAGGTTTCATCTGCCTTTTAGGCCTATCAAGCGTAGGTTCGTATAGTGACTTCAGCTACAGCCACACCCAAGCCTCAAAGCGAGGCTTAAATGTGATTCATGAAGAGTTTAGTAATAGTGTCAGCCCCCAATTTGTAATTACAGCCCAAGCACAATACAATCAGCTGGAGCAGCGCAACTGTATTATACCGAAAATACTGCAGGGTTCATGGTTTTCATGGGAAGTGGGGCTGCCCACGCAAACAATCATCGATGCTACATCAATGTCGAGGCGTGGCTACTGCATCAATTACCAACGACATCACGGCGATGAATACTCGTTTGTGTTTAAGGAGCGATCTGTCAATTGCTATCATTGTGTGCGTACAATAATACGTACGTTGAACATCTTTGAGAAGTTTGAGGGACCGTGTGTGGGCTTGCCAGCTGGCCAGGAACCCACAGTGGAGAATGTTTGCAAAGGCATTAAGGATGACCAGCAGCTGATAACATTGTTCAATGAAAACTTTGTGCCAATTAATTGTCGGTCATCACTCGAGGGCGTTTGGCATTTTACTTATCAGGCAAGTTTTTGTTTAATTGTGTAATTAATAAATTTTAATTAGTTCTGTTCTTAGAATCGCTTCCGCTTTACGGGTGTCTGTAACAAGCCAGATGCACGTATCCAATCGTGCCAGACTGCTGGCACACAATTTCTTATCCAGAATCAGAAGTTTAACATTACTTATCAGAAGTGTGAGGGCATGGAGGGCACGTTTACCGGTACTGTGGAGTTTAGCTGTCTCGGCGATTGGTTTGTGGGAAAGAATCATTATTTTGCTGTTGCCAATACAAAGGAATCGCGTAAGGATGAGAAATACCGTTGCTTCCTCAAGAATCGAGATGATGATCTTTATGTGGGTGTATCCATCACTGCTGAGTGCAATACTCTCAAGACACCGGAAAACTCGCCAGAACGTCTTAAACTAACACCAGTTAAGGCTGAATTCGTTGAGCCTGGCTGCACACTGCCTCAGAATTTCTCTGGCGAATGGGTGAACACGGCAAACATTGATGCCGATGTGTCCATCAGTGAAACACATATCAATGAGACATATTATCCAGATAGGGCACGATACCGAAAGACGATTTACGTGTGCCGTGAACGTCGTGGAAATCGTGTTATGATGGCGCGCCTCACCGTCGATGGTTGCCAAAAGGATTACGTATGCTTTGACTTTATGCCCAGACACCACAATATCATACGTTATCGCAAGGGTTTAGCTGTTATTAAAGATGATTTCAGTACAGTCTGCTCCTGGGTCCAATTTCCAAATTCAGAAGCCTGGAAATATGATTTGTTCTTAGCCAGAAATCCGGTTCCTGTCCGGTGTCCAGTTGCTGGAAAGTTTAATTTCACACAAAGAGGCGAGCATCCCTTTAAAACAAGGTGAGTTTATTATTGAATATTGGAGACACGCGACTTATTCGAAGAATATTTCAGAATCCTTGGTGGCGTTACACTGAGTCCTCGTCCTGATATCCACTGTAAGCAGAACATATCCGATCTATCAGTCTGTGACACAGATCAAAAGGAGTTGGCTGTCGATGAGAACTATTGCTTGTCTGTGGATCATTTGGGACGACCTGTTGATATTTACAGTGATCCCGATTACCGTATGAAATGCATTGGCTTTTGGAAGGAAAATCTAAAATCCTACCTAATTACCTACGATGACTTGGATCCGCTATCCAAATACCGCTGTTGGGTATATCAACGTGCCGACCTAAACCGCGTCCTCATGTCCCAGGCAGTAGGCGCATTTTGTAAACTAAACCAAGACGTGACCTCATGGAATCACTCCGAAGGCGCTGCAGTCGCCATTGATGCCGTTGAGTACGAACGTGAACGCGACGACTGTCCAATGTATTTCGATGATGGTTTGAATCCTTGGAAGCCATCAGATGCTTCAAATATTGTCTTCGAATGGGACTTTTACAAGGCTGGCGCAGATCGTTTGGCTTTCCCAAATGTCGTCCTAGCCATGGCCGGAATTTATATGGTAACTAAGTTTTTAGCCGCTTATTAAGTGTAGAATAAGTTTTACAGTACCGTCCATCCATATTTGAGTCTAGAAAGTGTTTTTTTTAGTAATATGTGCCTTTGTATTCAATCAATAATCGACATTCTTAAACAAATATACAACATATCAGTCTAGTTTATAAGTACAAAAGCGATAGAATGCTGTTCGAAAATTTCGACATCATTTTAACAGTCCGTCCACAAACGAATCTCAATGTTTTGTACAAACAAATAAAGCAATTCAATGATTTTTTAAATGTAGAGTGTATTTTTTCAATTTGATGGTGTATCCAACAGTTTACATTTGAATATAAATCAAATATTCAAGCTTACGTATGAATGTTGGGTGGAGCCGATAGCCCACTCGATAGTTTTCCCCATCGATAAACAGTAGGCATCAAATATTTCAGTGCTGTAAAATAGTCTAAATGTCGGTAGTTGACTGTTCGAGCCAATAACAAGTGTTTTTATATTTTCTTCGAAACTTTGATTTTGTAATACAAAAATAAAACATGTTGTCTTCTGTGCTTCTGCGTGGTGCAGCTCGCGGTAATGGTGAGTATAGTAAGAAATTGCAAATGTACTTTTATTTTAGCCGACCAATGTTCTCATTATATAACGGCATCGTACGACACTCCGACAGCTGCAACACTTATTAAATCTGTGCGTATCTCGCCATTGAAGGCTTACTCCACAATTGTGGCCAATACGCAACGTCAAGCTGTAATCAAGCCTCTGGCGTTGGCAAAACAAATTTCGGTATTTATTTAAAATAAAATCTTTTGAGATTTTGATTTGATCGCTCAATCTAACTTTTCAGCCCATCGTAATGCGCGAGATTTCAGTGAGCGCCCCAAGATTAGCTTCACCAACTGGCAGTCACACAACTTTATGGACAATTGAGCGCGTATTGTCTGCTAGCCTGCTGGCAGTTATTCCAGCAGCTTTCATTGCTCCTTCGCAAGTCTTGGACGCGCTTTTAGCTATATCTGTTGTTATTCACACCCATTGGTAAGATGCATAATTTGATAACAGTTTGTGATAGCATTTGACTAACCATATACAAATTTTTTAGGGGTGTTGAGGCTATGGTGGTGGATTACCTGCGTCCATCAGTTGTTGGTAATGTTTTACCGAAAGTTGCTCATATTGCTCTTATCCTAATGTCAGTTGCTACGTTGGGAGGCCTCTTTTATTTCATCAAGAACGATATCGGTCTGGCCAATGGAATCAAGCGCTTCTGGGCTATCAAGGGCAAGGACACCAATCAGTGAATGGATAGCCCACTTGTTTATTGTGTATACCCAACCCACTCGGCGTTTGGATTTTAGTCATTAGCAGTAAATTAAAATAACTTGTAACAAAAAAAGGACTCACGTACACAAGAAACTTGTATTTAAAACTTTTACTTAACACGAAGCAACACTAATTAGTTTGGTAAAGGCAACAACAAAATAAAAAACGTGTACCATTTGTTACGCAGTGAATAAACATTCAATTGTTAGTATATCAGATCAGTCAGGGCTGGGTCATGACTGAGCCTCCACATTATTTGCATAGAATATTCTCAGCGCATCCCATTGTTTAGTGTGCAGTAAAATATGTGGACGACATTGACGCATGTGGTCGACGGCTTGATCTGGGGTCCATCCATTTTTCTAAAAATAATTAACATAAATAAACAATAGCTGTGATGCGTCATCAGACGTGATTTTTATAAAACGTACCAACATAAGGTAGCATCCCACCAAGGTAGCGCTACGCGTTCGCCCCGCCTTGCAATGCACATAAACCGAACCAATATTTTCGGCATATTGTGTTGAGTCTAATTTCGATATGCGCTTTGAGAGTGGCAAAAAGCGATTTATAAACTCTACGCCACGGTAGAGCTTTTCTTGATTTGGTGACTCGAATATATCTGTGGTGGCCAGTTGTAAAAACTCAATGCCAAGAGCCTTCCATTTGGGTAAGTCGTTCGAAAACGCGGTAAGTTCGTAGTCTTCATTCATTGACACGACAGCTTTCATGTTTTCCTTTTCAATTAACTGTTGACCACAAACAATTTTGTATGAAAAATAAGTTTTGTAGCTTACACAGTTAACACTTTTTATATATGAACAACAAAACTATCAACAATTAAATTTGTGTTAAATTTATTTATCTTAAATAGCATAACTTACGTCATTTGCTTGGCTTCTAAAGGGCAGCGCTCCCAGTATAACATTTTCGTCAATGCGATCGTACCAATTCCTTGCCGTTGCCTTTTCCATTAGCACATTGTAGAGCAGCGTTGGATAAAAGGAGACACGTGCAAGCATAGCAGCCTTGAATTGATACACAGGTGGGTGGGGAGAGGTTAAGGATTAGTAATTGACGCTCTACGTTTTCGGGTCTAGCGTAGGGGCAGCAACAGCTGGAAACTTTCACCAGCTTACGAAGTTAAGCATGAATAACTTAATGCGCGACTGTCTGAGTCGATTGGAGCGCGGCTTGGAACTGGTTTTATTGGCGTTGTTGAACGAAGTGCCAGTACCTGATACCTTGCAGTCGCTGTCGTAACTTACACTCATTTCCATGCTTTTGTGTAGCTTCTTTGGTTCAAAAGATCAATGAGTCACAACCAAACAATGCTTCCTTGTATATTAATTAGTATATTCATAAATTATCACTCTTATTTTCGTGCTGCCGCTTTAGTCATTTGCATTATGAAATGGGACAACAATAAAATGCTAGATAATCTTTGCATAACTTTCTAACACTGGAAATATCGTAGAGGTGTGCATACCGGTATAGCAGTTGACGTAAAAGAACATAGCCAGCTATCGTGAATTGTTACTAAAGTAAAAATACTAACCCATTAAGTTAGGTTTCTTGTAATTTCGTGTGTATTTCCGTACACCAAACTTTATTACAAATGTATACAAAATATTAGTTTCAATAGCAATTCAGAATTAAAGTAACACAAAATAAAACCAACTGTGACAGTTCACTAATTTGACAGTAAAGCTTTGCTCATCTCTGTCATTTCGGCGTTGGTAACACTAGACAGCAATTATTGTTGCAACAAATGAAAGGTTCTTTAATCTTACGTGTGAAAATAATTAAAGCTGTCAAAAGACAAATAGGACAACAGATAAAGTTGCTGCACTGTTAAAAAATGCGCCAGCAATAAAACGAACTGGACGCACTAAGCCCTACTAAACGGTGAAAAAACTATCAGTGTGTGCACAAAAAAAAGTAAATAACACAACACGTCAGACCTAAAAAAACAAGAAAAATATTGCCAAAATTTTAAGTTTATTTAACACTTCTCTTTTTACTATAAACGTAGAGACACGTTCCTCACGATGAGACTGCCAAGTGTGATGAGCATTTTGTTGCTCCTGTTAGTCCAGTGCAGCCAGCTGTTGCAGGCGGAGTTGCAGGGCCCACTCTCCGATATCGCCAGCGCGACAGCAGTTACCGAGCCCACGGATCCACATGGTCAACCCAATACTAAAGGCGATGAGATAACGACAGCCGAGAAAGATGCTAAAGCAACTCCCATTGACCCATCATCGTCAGCAACAGCTCCTGGGAGCAATGACCGCAAAGCGGCCAAACTTAAGGACACCGAATTTGCGCCGCGCACAAAAGTAATGCCAGCCGCATTGTTTGAGCGCCTATGGAATGATAGTCTAATGAAACAGCAAAAGCTAAAAGCTCAGATCGAAGCCATTGAAGCTAGGACAGTCCTCGCTGATGTTCCCGATTTGACAATTGAGCAGATGGAAGGTAAGCGATTCGAATAATACATGTATTCGTGTGTACCAATATTTTAATTATAGCTCAAGGTCTTTACGAAAATGCCATAGAAATGCTGGCCAAGCCGCGCAGTGATAAGCGCGTCGCATTAACACTACTTCGAAAGGCAGCCGCTTTCAATCATCTCAGGGCACGCGCAGAACTAGCCTGGGCCGTGCTCTTGGGTCATTGGATGCCATTTGATTTTCACCATGCCGCCGATGAATTCGAGAGTTTGGCAAACGAAGGAGTTCCTGAGGCTCACTTGGGTCTCGGATTTCTGTATTCGGCGGGAGTAGGTGGCAAGAATGTCAGCCAACCGCTGGCTCTACTCCATTACACGCTTGCAGCACTTGGCGACAACACGCTTGCCCAGATGGCCATGGGGTATCGGTATTTGTATGGCATCAATGTGCCAACTAGCTGTGAGAAGTCGTTAATTCAATACAAGCGTGTGGCTAAAAAGGTAGCTTCAAGGATAACGTTCGCCAACGGACCAGTTGTGCATCGAGTCCGGCTTCTGGATGAACTAGAAAATCCAGGCAGTCATGAAACTGAAATTGTGGACTATTATCAACTGCTCGCAGACAAGGGCGATGTGCAGTCGCAGGTGGGCTTAGGCCAATTGTATTACCAAGGCGGCAAGGCTATTCAGCAAGATCACCAAAAGGCATTGGAGTATTTCACGCTTGCTGCCAATGCAGGCAATGCCATAGGTTTCGCATTTTTGGGCAAGCTCTACTTGGAGGGTAGTGAGCAAATCAAGGCGGACAACGATACGGCCTTTAAGGTAAGAGAAACATAAACATTCCCACTGATAATAGCGAATTGATTGCTTATTATAAATATAATTTTTCAATTTAATTAACAGTACTTCTCAAAGGCTTCTGAGATGGGTGATCCTGTGGGTCAGAGCGGCCTAGGACTAATGTACTTAAAAGGTCTTGGTGTGCCCAAAGATTCCATCAAGGCTTTGTCGTACTTTACACAGGCTGCAGATCAAGGCTGGGTAGACGGACAATTGCAGCTGGGCACCATGTACTTTAGTAAGTTATTTAAATAATTATATATTTCTCATATGATGAAATACATGTAATATTTGCTTTTGCTATGATTTAATTCTAGCGGGCAATGGTGTGAAGACAGACTATAAACTTGCGCTTAAGTATTTCAATTTGGCTACACAGTCGGGCCATGTTTTGGCGTACTATAATTTGGGTATTATGCATGCTTACGGCATGGGCATGCTGCGATCCTGTCCAGCTGCTGTTGAGGTAGGTTTAGTAGGTCTTACATAGCTTTTGCAATTGTAACTCAAATTATCAAATATGCTTAATAGTTCTTCAAAAACGTGGCAGAACGTGGCCGTTGGAGTAGTAGGCTGATGCATGCCTACAGTGATTACAAGCAGAATCGCATTGATGAGGCCTACATGCAGTATTCCCTAATGGCTGAGGTTGGCTATGAGGTGGCACAGAGCAATGCTGCTTTCCTGTTAGATCGCGAGGAGGTGCATGTTTTTAACGATCGGCATGAAGACTTGATTCGTGCATTTTATTATTGGAAACGAGCTGCTGGCCAGGGATACTCAGCGGCTCAAGTGAAGCTTGGCGATTACTACTACTATGGCTGGGGTACTAAAACAGATTTTGAAACGGCTGCATCTCTGTACAGGTGCGTAGTTATTAAGTCACCCATTGTCTGACATTATATTAATTTTCCTTATTATATATATTTTCTGTATAGGAAAGCTTCAGATCAGCAATACAACGCACAGGCCATGTTTAATTTGGGCTACATGCACGAGCAAGGCTTGGGCATGAAAAAGGATTGGCATCTAGCCAAAAGACTATATGATTTGGCAGCAGAAACAAATTCGGATGCCAAAGTGCCCGTAGCCATTGCGTTATTCAAGCTTCAGATGCTAGCCAAAATTGAGTCAATAAAACAGGTAAGGATTATATTCATCCTACTTTTTGAGTTCAATACTAATCATTAATCCTAATATCATCCAGTCGCCATACAGATTCATCTTTTATATGGATGAAAACATTGCTGCCAATTGGGATTTATATATGATTACTGTACTGACTCTGCTGCTGGGAATAATTATGTACACTAGACGACCATTCCAACAGCCAGATCAACCTGCACAGCCGCCTCAGCCACTAGCTAATGATATAGCAGCTGTTCCCGTAAATGCTACACAAGCAGTCCCATTGGCACCAGTTGGAGCTACAGCGACAGCAGCAGTTTCTTCTTCTGGAACAACAGACGTAACAGAAGTATCATCCACACCCATAACTACAACGACTGCAACCACGTCTAGCAGCGAATCGTCCACCCCAACAGCTACGACAAGCAGCTCATCTGCAGGGACAAGCAGCAACAGCAGCAGCAATGCACTCGATCCCACTGATTAGGCTTAACAAATTGTTTAATCATCCTAGTTTAATTAGTGACCATGTAAATATTTATCATCTAATTTTTATTATTTCTGAATGGAATTTTTAGATATTTAAAAATCAGAAATGTCTTACTCAAAAAAAAATATATATGTGTTGTACTGATAAAACTGCTTATCCATGCGATACGATTCCTAACGATAAATTTCGTTCATATTTTCTTTCTGTTTAATATATTTTCTTTTTTAATGTTGGAGGATTACAAGTAAATTTAATTTGCGAATTTCTAGTCTAGGCATAGTAGTTAAGATTAGCTTTCTTCTTGGACTGCACCTCCATGATAGCGTCCATGAAATCCTCATGTGTCACTGACGTGGCCGAGCGGCGTAGAGCAATCATACCCGCCTCAACACAAACTGCCTTGCATTGTGCGCCATTGAAATCGTCCGTGGAACGAGATAATTCCTCAAAGTTCACATCGTTGCTAACATTCATTTTACGCGAATGAATTTGCATGATGCGAGCACGCGCTTCTTCATTCGGATGTGGAAACTCGATCTTACGATCCAATCGGCCGGAACGCAACAGGGCGGGATCGAGAATATCAACTCGATTCGTAGCAGCAATGACCTTAATATCTGCAGTTGAGCTAAAACCGTCCAATTGATTTAGTAATTCCAACATGGTACGCTGCACCTCACGATCACCGGCTTTCTCCGAATCAAAACGCTTTGTGCCAATGGCGTCCAACTCATCAATAAAAATGATAGCTGGTGCCTTCTCCTTGGCCAGCGCAAAGGCATCCCGCACCAACTTTGCGCCATCACCAATGAACATTTGAACGAGCTGGGGACCAGCTAGCTTGAGGAAAGTGGACTTAGTTTGGGCAGCGCAAGCACGAGCAAGCAGTGTCTTGCCAGTTCCAGGTGGCCCATACAATAAGACACCTACGAATAAAGTTATAGCTTATCATATTTATTAAAGCGTAATCATACAGACCTTTTGGTGGATGGATGCCAAGATTCTTGAACTTTTCCTTATGCGTCATTGGAAGTACCACGGCTTCGATGAGCTCTTGAATCTGTTTATCCAGGCCACCAATATCGGAATACTGCTCTGTGGGACGCTCATCAACTTCCATAGCCTTAACACGCGCATCGTATTCAGCTGGCAGAGTTTCCAGAATCAAATAAGAGTCCTTATTGACGCCAACTAAATCGCCGGGTTTGAGTTTTTCTGCATCGACCAGGCCAATGACTGGCAAGAAATACGCCTGACGTGTTGACGTTTTTATAACAGCACATTTGCCTTTACGTTGGTTGTCCAGCACGGTAACAGAGCCATCATCCTCCTCTTCTTGCGGATCCACATCCAGCAACTCGATGACATTGGACACCAGATATGGCAAAGTTTTATTAACCTAAAATACATTTATATTCGTAATTAATTTCTGTTGCACATTAGTTAACACACTTTACATACCTTTATCTTTTCTGTATTATCTTTAATTTTCTCGTTTTGTGCTTGAATTTCGTGTGTGATCCTCATTACCTCGCTCTTCATTATTTTAATCTCATTATCCATGAGTCGAGTCCTGCTCACAATCTCATCAGTGGACATTCGCAGCACCTCTTCGCCCAATGACTCCTCGCCATCTTCCCATATTGATTTGTCCTCAAGTGTTTGAGCCATTTTTAGTCAACTTGTTTTAATAATAAGCTTGGTTAAATAAAACTCTTGTTGTGGCTAGTTGGTTTCTTTGCTTTGCGTTTGTAGTCGATGACTTGTAAAAATTTCGTGTTTTTTTTTAGCCTTAGCCGAGTTTGACAGATAAAAGTGTTGTACAATCATCAAATGTTATCGGTGGTTGAACAAGACCAATGCAATTTAAGTATCGATAGTTCACCGTTTTACAGTACTGATATAGGCTTGAAGAGAACGCTTTTTTCTTGTAAAATTTTTGGCAAACTATAAATCACAAACATATATTATCATTGCCATGTCCGAAAATAATGGTAAGTGTGATATCTATGCCATTCGATATTGCTAGTCACGAATATGGATTTTGACACATTATAGTGTGACAAGGGTTCAGCTCTAATCAGTCAATATAAAGTGAAGTTAAAGTCAAATACAATATATTTGCTTGTTCTTGTCGTGTTTTGTAGAGGCGTCGGTTGAAGCCAACTGCTTCAGAGGCGGTTTTACTTTGAAGGCATCGCGCCTTGGCGGAGCTGTGCTGCGACCACCTGTGCTTAGTGACAGTTCTGTAATAAGCTCGGCTCATAGCAATACGAACAGCAGCAACAATAGCTCTACAACATTAGCCGGCGGAAACGAGAAGACTGATGAAGATGGTATTGTAGGTAATCCGTTTTTACGCGAGCAGAGGGAAGATGAAGACGATGATAGCGCCCAAGTGGTAGAATCCACAGAGAATGTTGATAAGGATGACGATGAAATTGATGAGCGGCCGGATCCGCTCTCAATGCTGCGCAACAACGGCATCGAGCGTTCCAACATATTTGCGGCGGCTAAAACAACTTTGCCGCGTGTTCAAACAAGTGGATTTATTTTCGGCCAGAACGTGCACGAGCGAGTCGTAGGGGTATGTGTTGCATGTTAAAAAAATTTCAAATATATATATATATATTTTGAATGTATTGTAGGAAAACGTGAGCACAGAATCGAATGCGGAATCTGCATCACCTGGAACAGCGGAAGCTACATCGTCGCAGCTTTTATTTTCCAGCGTCATTCAGAAGGCTGCTCAATCGACAGACAACAACAGGGAAACATCTGAAGCAAAGAGCCTCAATGATGTGGCCCGTGAATACGAGGAGAGCCGTGCACAGAAACGGAAATATGAAGAGGTTGAGACCTTTACTGGCGAGGAAAACGAAATCAATATTGCCGACGTTAGCTGCAAGCTATTTGCATTTGTCAACAGCAATTGGGAGGAGCGTGGACGCGGCAGTCTACGCTTAAACGATGCAAAGGATGAACGTGATTGCTCGCGCGTCGTCTTTCGCACATCGGGCAACTTACGTTTGCTAGTAAACACTAAAGTATGGGCGGCAATGGTGGCCGAACGCGCCAGCCAGAAATCGTTACGTCTAACTGCCATGGACAACACAGGCACCGTAAAGATCTTTTTGGCCATGGGCCGACCCGCAGACATTGCACAGGTTCACAAAGCGCTGAGTGAGCGCATTGCCAAGCGCAAGCTGACGCATCCAGAGGAGTGCGCGGTGGTCGAAGTCAAAAATGGCATTTCATCTGAAGATTGTGCTGTCAACGTACAGCCCGAATCAACAACTAACGATGATGATGAAGATGAAGCTGTAGGTGGTGTTGCTGACTTAATACCAACCACTGGTTCCACTACAGCCATTGCCGAAGCGGACAGTAATGAGCCCAGCCCAAAGAAGGCGCTCATGCAGGCAGACAGCAGCGTGGATGTGGTCGTGCCAGAAGCAGATAGTGATGCTGAAGCAGAATCTAAGGTGTTGGCCGAAGAGGAGGAAGGAGCTTAAAAACACCTGGCCTTCGTTTTCGTCCCCTTTTTTATCACTATATTATTTTGTTAAAAAAAAAAACAAACAAATGAACCACAACAAACTAAATAAAACAAATTGTGAGTTATTATAAATTAATTATAATAATTTATTAATAATTATTATTATTAAAGTAAAATAAATGAAGTTCCGAATTGAAAGCCCGGGCGCAGCGTCTACAAAAGACATTTATCAATTACATTTCGTGTTTATTTCACTTGGCACCCTCTATAGTCTCATCTTTTAAAAAACCATTAAATATTTAATCTTTAGTCACTAAAACTAATTCGCTTAAAGAAGTTTTTTTACAAGTTTTTGCGCTTGCACTAGAAATATGTTTGTAGAAAAAATAGGCTCATTATCGTATGCATACATAAATATATAATGCAGTAGCATATATATATATATATATATATATATATAGATATATATTTATATATATATATATATATATATATATATATATATATATATATATATATATATATATATATATATATATATATATATATATATATATATATATATATATATATACTTACATACATACATAGGTTTACTCGTATAAACTAAATGGAAATTGCAACAACATTGAATCCCAGACTGCGTTATACTTGATACTAGTTTTAACAATTACAACAAATATGTTTATCGCATACGGACACAAAAGGCTTTGGCTTTAAACAACCGCTTAATGCTACTGCTGCTGCTGATGTTTGGCCTGGCCAATTGATTAATTACAATTATAATTATAATAATTAATTCAATAAGCATTCGTTTCAACAAAATAATTTTAACTTGAACGCCTCACTCGATCTGAGCGCCTATGTACAGGGAGGAAAGAGTGGCGTCAGTTCTAGCTGATTGTGCTGCAACTGGAGACGGTCACGTTGAGCGGATTGTTGGCGCTGCTTACGGCAATAGATGACCTAAAAGTGAAACCGAATACCAAATAAATTAGTATATTATAAAAAAGCGTGTAAAACTGAGCATCGATTCTACTCTTACCGATTATGACGCATGTGACTCTTGACTAGATCGCTGTTGACTAGCGCCGCCATTAGGCTCAGCTCACCGGCCATCACGGTGGCACAAACGATTTGTGCCAGCTTCCGGGCATTGTCGCCGGGATGGGTGGCATGTGCGCCACGCACGCCCAGCAAATCGAGGCATGCACCCTGTCCAGGCAGCCCAGTGCCGCCGCCGACGGTGCCCACTTCCAGCGAGGGCATGGTGCAGGTCATATAAAGATCTTCACTATTCTCGTTCCAGCATTCCATAGCCGTGGAGCAATTACTGGATGTGACATTCTGTGCGGGATCCTGGCCGGTGGCCAAAAACACAGCGGTCACCATGTTGGCCGCATGTGCATTATTGCCGCCAATGCTGCCTGCCATAGCGCTGCCAGACATGTTTTTCAGCTTGTTACACTCCACCAGCGTCTTGGCATCCGTTTTCAAAACTGAACGCAATGTAGCTGCCGAGATGGTGCATTCGGTGACTACGCGCTTGCCACGCCCCTTTATCCAATTGATTGCCGCTGGTTTCTTGTCGCAGCAAAAGTTGCCACTAAGCGAAATGATTTGCATGTCTGGAAATTGACGCTTGATGCACCGCAGTGCCATCTCCGCACCCTTGGATACCATGTTCATGCCCATGGCATCGCCTGTCAGAGCCACGAAACGTATGTACAGTTGGGGACCATCCATGGCTATGTGACATTCCTTCAAACGTCCGAAACGAGACGTCGAATCGAACTCTGTTTTGACCACTTTGTAGTTTTCCTCGTTCTCGATCCACTTTTTGGCTTCGGAGGCACGAGCGACACTGGGGAAACGTACACAAGGAGCACGGGTCATGCCGACATCTTCCACCACAGAGCGAACGCCGCGCACAGAAAGCGCCTTGCAGCCCCGATTCGTGGATGCCACCAATGCGCCCTCCGTTGTGGCCATGGGCACATAGTAGCTCTCTCCATCTAGGAGCAGTGGACCCGCATAGCCAACAGGTATTGGCACATAACCCAGGACATTCTCGCAACAGGCATTCATCACTTTTCGGTAGTCAAAATGCTCATAGGGCAGCACTTCCAGGCGTGACATAGGCAACTTAGCACGCTCAGCTATTAACTGGCGACGAATACGTATACCACGTTCTGCATCATCCAACACTGACTCAATTTTGTAAAGCGGACAATGCGGTCCGCCTGCTTTAACAATGGAAATGATTTCCTCATCACTCAAAACGCTGGCGCCGCCAAGGCCATCGGCTTCGTTGGTGGAATTCAATAACTTTAGACATTCCTGCAGTGGTCGTGGTGGGCGAACTGGTGCTGTCAGACGCTGTCGCACGGATACCACGTCCGTCTGTGTGGCTGCATTTGTCGAGCTGTGCTCCTCAATAGTGAACAGAGGCGTGTGGTTTGGGATCTGCTTTGGCTCTTCCTCTAGTGGAGTAGTCTGCGATGCCTTCGCTGTGGTCGACTGAGGCAGCTGATTCGGCAGAGTATCCCGATGATCAAAAAAGATAAGCTTGATGACAAGGGCAATCAAGACAATGAAGATGACTATGTGGTCGGCGCTCATTGTTAGCCATCTGCAGAAATAAGAGTTCAGTCAGTCAAGATATGGTTGATATGGTAATATTTCCATGTAGACTACATACTTGATAATAATATCAGTTATTTCGCCCGATTCCGTGCGATTGTTGTTTACGTTCAGATTTAGCGGTGGGGAAAGCGTCTTTTCCACAGCATCGTAGTCACTGTTGCTAAACACTACCCGACTGTAGATGTGCACAATCATCAGGCCGGTGGTCATGATGAGCTTGACGCGCTGCAGCACTGGATTCGCCTTCTGCTCCTCATCAGTGAGAGATTTCAGCAACAAAGAGCCTTTAGCGCGTTCTCTTACGGCTAAAATGTCGACGCCATTGCGCGACAGATCAAATATAAGCGACAGGCAGGCGGGGTAAAAGGTCATAAAGACCACATAGTTGACAAGCACCGATAGTACAGCAAACATACACAGCACCTCCAGTCTTTGCACTCCCGACAACGTACCCACGCCCACCAGCAACACCTCCACAATGGTGTCTAGTGAAATGGTTGGACCCAACAGCTCCAGGCCTCGTGCTATATTCTGTGTGACCTCTGCCGGGCTGCTGCCCGAGAGGGCCAACTGTGCCAATCGACCAGAGTTCGATAAATCAATAACCAAAAGCAGCACGAAAAGCGCATCCCTAGAAACAATTATATACAGTTAATAAATTAGATTACCGCAATTGCGGCTTACTCACTTGAGATCGGATATATCGCTGCCCAGAAACTTGATAATGGCTGTGGTGAATATGAAACTGGAAAAGAACGTAAAGAGACCGGCAATACCTGCAAACAGAAACAGAAACAAATAGTCAAGTGAGCGCACTTGGATTTGAGTTCGAGCTGGGTTCGACAACTCGAATTAGTATCAGAGGTCATTTCACTTAGAGACCGCGCGAGAAATACCGGCCAAAAAAAGGCAGCTAAAATCTTGGCCAAACATATCTCAAAATAGTGGCCGTCTAGATAAACAAAGCAT
The DNA here is from genome assembly GCA_035045945.1 of Drosophila anceps. Classification (NCBI taxonomy): domain Eukaryota; kingdom Metazoa; phylum Arthropoda; class Insecta; order Diptera; family Drosophilidae; genus Drosophila; species Drosophila anceps. The sequence goes on from JAWNON010000225.1 coordinate 15,821,306, forward strand.
ATTCTTCAGACAGAAGCTAATCGCTTGTATCAACACACGCGCCCATCAAATCTAAAAGCCATGACGCAATTCCCAAGCCAATCTTACGCACTTACCTAGCACATATTTGGAGCCGAGCCGATGCAGACTGCAGAACTGATAGTAACAGTAAAGCACCGCTGTGCAGCGGACAATGGTCATTAGGATCACATCGGCGGCATTGTATTCAGCTTCCAGGCCATCACAGGATTGGCCCCAGCCGTGGCAGGGTCGCTGGCGACTCGACGTCGCTGATGACGATGCGCTCGCAATTATGGGTGGCTGCGTACCACTGGTTGCAGATGCTGCCCCACCACTGTTAGCAGCAGCAGCTGCTGCCGCTGTCGTTACGCTAGCGCTGCTAAGACCATTGGTGGGCTCCAGGGTGCTGCCCTTGTCCAAAGTCAGCATGCATGCTGTGATAGTAAGTAGGGCGACAATCACCTCCCAGGGATGCGATGCACAAAACTCGCCATGGGCGCGAAACAAACGTCCAATCATCTTTGCTACCGCTGCGTGCAGTAAGCTCGTCCAGGTCTCTGGAGTTAACTTGGCCGGCACCACGCTGCTCAATGGTCCAAACACTCCGGCAGCTGGCACTACTGCGCAACTGCGTCCAAGCGCTGTAATCAAAAGACAAAGACATAGCCCAGATTAGTGGAATTGCTTGAACACTGAGTAAATCAAGGTCTAGAGGACACAGGGCAATCAAATTGCCTGCATTGCATAATCGTTATGTAACCCGAACGAGAGAAACATATTAAAAACAAAAACTAAAACAACAAAATTTTTATTGATTGCTATTGACACATTTGGGCGTCCGCCCGGGCCAATCGTTAAATTTCTTTTCAACGCGATAACAAAGAACGCAAAGCCGATTGCTGAATGTAACAAAAAAATATATATATTTATATACATATATAATTTGCATGGAGTCACAGCCATTATATACTCCTTAGTAGCTGCTTTTACTGTACCAGAATACGTTTCTGTTAAAGAAGCTTGAAAATTTCTGTAAAGCCTGTTTGCTGTGCTTAATTATTGTCATGTTAAGCCGCTGTTAGCGAGTGGCGCGGTATATGAGTTAACATAACAAACATCTGTTGTATTGCTGCTGTTGAATAGATTGAAAAGTTCATGTAATATTTACTTTTTGAAAAAGCAAACATGACTCGCTGCCAACTACAAAATTATCATACATGTTAATCGAATTAAGCCGTTGATTCGCCTGTTTCTCATTCAAAAATAATAATCAAAGGAAAACAAGTTGGCGCTCATATATTAATTTAAATGTTATTTATTTAGAAGCTTTAAAAGCAGAGTAACTTTTGCATTGTTATATTTACTTTTATTTTATTTTGATTGAATTCGATAAACACAATTTGTAATTTTTAACTGACTTTTGTTTTCAGTCAAGCTTAATCTAAACGAAATTTAGTGGAACTGCTCGATTTTTCATGTTTATATTTCAATTAACTAACTTACAGTGGGTTAGCATAACATGGCTGCGCCTAAAATGCCCCTGCTCGCAATGGAAAGCTGGGTATGCGAAAAAAAACTTGATGCTCTGGTTATTACACTAAGCTGCTTTAATCGCGTCCTTGGACAAGCATTGTGCGTATAGTTTGCCAATATACGACTGTCTATGTAAGTGTCTGGGCTTTTGCCTTTGCGTTTACCTTTCGCCTACCGTCTGCCCACTGATTGATGGCATAAGCCAGAGCGGCGCCTACAGCGTGATCAGCATATCCGCATGCTTACCCCAGGCATGCCCAACTGTACGACTGCAGCTGCCCGACTTAATAAAGCCACCAATGCGATTTGCTCCGCACTTGGCACTTGGCTCTGGGTACAAATCTCACTGAACGATCGCACGCAACGTGCTCGGCATAGACAAGCATCCTCTCTAGCAGGCGCCATAAATATTCAAAAGACTCTGTGCCTACGTCTGTCTCTAAGTTTGAGTTATGCGATGCTGGACTCTGATTCAAGTACCGTTGCTTATCGTGCCAGCCATAAAATATATTTTCTACTTGAAATAAAGGAACGAGCCATGTTTCTGGGTTGTGTAATCCGAAGCCTCTGGCCATAAAGTATGACTACTGCAGTTGCACTTCCATTCTCTGAAAACTGTTTGTATATCTATGTAAAAAATATATGTATATATATTCATAACATATGTATATATACAGTGCATTTCAGGCATTGTATGGGTGTTCACTCACTGGCACTGGCTCTGGGGGGCAATAGAGTTGTGGCGATCGTTAAAATTGTTGGGCATAAACAATGATCTCATTCTCATGGGTTTTCTCTGGCTAAAATGAAAATCAATGTAATTGTGGGATGCTATTTCCAGCCACTACGAGGAATACAAAATTTTATGGCAAAAGTCAACCATAACAGAACGCCTCAAAGGCCATGGATGAAAGAGTAGATCAAGATCATGATTACAAAAAGCTAAAATCAGAGTGCAACATATGTACACGTGTTTAGGGATAAAAATACATTTTAAAAGTAAAATATGCATTACACATTCATCTGACAGAATTCATTTTGTGCCAAGATATATAATAATAAATATAAGGATATATAGTAATAACCAACTTAGATATATCTATTATTATTCAATGCATTTGAATTCAATGCTTGCAATCAGAGTATGAATTCTACAATTTGAAAGCCAACCAAAGATTTCTGACTAGATTTGGTAATTTGTAAATTAAGTGAGGAAATAATATTAAGTACATCTTTCATACATATGCAGCAACTCAGCAATTCTGTTATTTTGAACCTAACCGACAACTTAAGTTGCCGGCAATAAAAATGATTAATGAAACCTATGGCTAGCTGGTAATAACATAGAAACCTTAAAGCCCATTTAAAAAAATTTGCAATTAAAAATTACTCTTCCTAATTATGTATGCAATTAAAGCAGAGTATTTTTTCTAATGATTAAAACACTCTAGCTATGTCACAAAATATTGATACAATCTTGAGGGGCAAATGATTTATATCAAATGATCACTAAGTCAGACGGGTCATGCCCTTCACTAAAATTTGTTTTTTCTTTCGGGTAATTTACATTTTAAAAAGAATTCGCGAAGCATTAACAACAAATAGATTCGAAGTACACATACATAGCATATAAAATCTCCAAGTGCGTCAAACAGATCAAATATTTACATACCGTCGAATGATTCGAATCTTTCGCTTTGTATTCAAAACCTTCGCCTCGCTCAACTAAGTGAGCTAACGTCAAGCCCAATAAGTCAAGAATATGTTTATTATGTCATGATACAAGTATATATAAAAAGTATAATATTTAAGTCGAAGAGATTTGCGGTTCAAGAGTCAAATTAATTAAAATCTTTTCTAACACCTGCATTAGACTTACAGGAAGATAAGACTTAAATATATCTTGACCCTATGACCTCAGCTCGGCATACTTAACTACTCTTGTCAATATGAGGAACAATAAAATTAAATCGACCAATTTCAGTTTCCTGCCTTGAAATTGAACTGATGATAATGATGATTATCGTGATGAGCACAATAATGACGTTGATCAGAGGGGCAAAATTTGCAATAGTGGAACAGATGAGCAAATAAAAACAAACATTTAAAATTGTTGCTCTTTTGTTTTGCTGTTCAAAGTGCATCAAGTTGACGTTACAGCTCTTGACAAGAAGTGTGAAGTGCGAATGATAATTGCAAAAAAGTTTTGGAAAGAGTAATTACCATTTCCATACAAATGTCTATTTTGAGAAAATGAAAAAAGCCAACAGCTATAACCATAACAATAATAACAACAACAGCAGCAACAACAACAACATGAATTGTTGTGAAAAGGCGCCGCTGGTCTGGCAAAAACCATTGAATGGCGAAATGTTAAATTTAGCGATGAAATTGTGGCAACTGGAGAATCTCAAATAGTGTTGTGAACCATGCTAATGTTCTGCTGCCTAAATTTGCGTGTGAGTGTGTGTGTCTGTGTATGTTTGTGTGTGCCTTGCATTGTTTTGCACGCTTTTTCGTTTACATTTGAAAAGCACTCGCCAAACGGAAACGGCGCTCGACCTCAACCTTACCAAAGTAGCCCGCGGCAGGCGACTGTGTGGGACAGAGAAAGGGATAGAATACAAGGCTATTGTTAGACAGAGAGTAAACGAAAATAGAAGAAACTCACACAACAATAACAGAGTCTGGTTAAAAAAAGAAGAAGAAACACTTAACAGAAACAATGAGCCGCAAGCATAGAAAAATAACAGATCCACAGACCAGGGACCAATTGGGCCATTGTTTTTTGCACATCGGTGTATGCATACATACATACATACATCCATACGTACTTAATTTTACGTATGTACATACATAAATAGTCATAATTTGTTTTCTTAACAAAAATTCTGAGAAAAATTCCGGACAATGTTCATATTCCGCATTTAGCAGGCTTTCCCCGCGCCAATTGTGCCAATTGCTGGAAGCCATGGCCAATTAAGATGCAACAAGTGCTCCAAGTGCTACCAGGAAAACATAAAATGACTCATCTTAAAGTATTGGCAAAAAAATTTCCATGCTCATTCATATTTTTTTTTGTCAAAAATGATTGATATGATTAACATAAGACTGTTAATTGCGAACAATAAAATGTAGTTTTGAATCATCAGCTGCCCAAAATAATAATTCAAATTATATATAAATAATTAAATTGTATGTTAATTAACTTAACTTATATATATATATATATATATATATATATATATATATATATATATATATATATATACATATATATATAAATATATATATATATATATATATATATATATATATATATATATATATATATATATATATATATATATATATATATATATATATATATATATATATATATATATATATATATATATATATATATATATATATATATATATATATATATATATATATATATATATATATATATATATATATATATATATATATATATATATATATATAGTTTATTTGAAATTTAAAATTTTTAATTTTTACAACTAGTTTTTGGCACTGTTGGAAAATTCCACAATTCGGGTGCAAAGTCCACTGCAAATTTGTAGTGATTAACGCCCAATAATTTGTTATTATTTATATCTTAATTTTGTTTTGATTCATATTTAGAATTCGTTTGGCTTTAGTTTTTATCATGCGGGCTTTTCTGAAAAAGTCTACCCACTGCTTGAGTTATGGCTGTTAATTCTACATTGAAGTTAGTATTGAAAAAATTCTATTAGAGTTTTCAAATTGTTGATATTTTGGAATCATGCGCCCAATCAAACATCTCTTATTTAAACAATGACCTAAGCAAAACCCAAAAGAATATTGTGTTTATTTTTATTTTATCGCAACAAAGTGAATGCTTTAATTGAAAGACATGAGCGTGCATTACTTAAAAATAATTTATATTCATTTTTAGAAATTTCCTCTCTAATTTTAAAGATTTATCAAGGAAAGGCTAGCACTCAAAATGCTAATTTTTATTGACTGAAACCCTTTTTTGGTTATATCACCAAGGGATGGATGATTGGCAGTTATTGGAAATATATTCTGTTACTTTTGACTCAAGATGTACATAACTTAAGTTCAACTTAAAGAACGTAATTTTAAAGTCGATTTTAATTAATTTGAAATGCAATAAGCTTCCCGTAATTAGTAACAAATTTGGTCTGAAATCATCAGAGGGAACGCTCACTAGGCTGTTCGTTATAATCATCAAGGATTTAAGCATAACAACTCCAAGGCTGTTACATATGTATGTATATTTTAAGAAAAACAAAAAAAAAATAGCATATTTATAAAAGAAACAAATATTAGAAAGCAGAAAAATATGTTTGCAATAAGTATCTTTCTTATTTCAGTTAAATTTGAACATAGATTCCAGAGAAACAGGAGATTTATCAAAAACATTTTATTGTTACGCCAAAACAAGAAAAACAAACAATGATGCTAATAACAATTTTTATGATCATAAAGAAAAAATTATAATTCTCGGAAACATTCTTGTTTTGTTTTTTTTTTTTTAATGAAATCTCGGCATACGATAGAAATAAATTTATTTTTATTTCTGGTTTATACAAATTTTTTAGAGGATCCACAAACTAAGTGCAGATGTTTGACAAATTTAAATTGCCGTAAAATATAATTTAAGAGGATTTCCTTATACCTATTAATACAGAATTAATATAGTGGGGAGTGACCGGCTAGGTGATACCTTGAACCAGAGATGCTGCTTCAATCATTCTCTTACACATACATACATAAATACACATTTTCATCAAACAATTATACCCTGTATTCCCAATTAATTCTGCGTGTAAAAAGGGCCATGAAGGTACGAAGCAAATTTAACTGAATTAAATGTTGTTTACCTATTGAGTTATTTTTTATATAAAGTTTTTCTGCTTTTGTCATTTACTGCCAGGATTTTAATCGGGGATCAATTAATGCCCATCAGCATTAAATATATAATCGACATCGACATAAGCATAGCTCTGGCAGAGTGCGCTGTGTTGTAATTGAAATTCAATAATTAATGTTATAAATTCAATTCAATGTTATACTTCACAATTAATTGCGTGAAACGTCAGAGGTAGCTAAAAAGCAAAATAGATTGGCGCAGAAAAAGGCTAAACCGCCAGCACTGATAGCGGTGCTAAAGTTCACAATTACCAAACGACATCAAGAAATTAGTCACGCTGTAACGTGGTATATTTTGTATACCCAGAACAAATTTTAAGGGTTTTCAACAGGTAACAGGAAGAAGAAGGTATAAGTTGCGTATATTATCGTACTTAAACAATGCCCAGTACATTTAGTCCTCTTCGCCTATAACAGTTAAATGAGACCAGAAATTTTACAGAAATGTGGGATCTTCTATGAGAAGGTTATTCAAATTTATTTCTCAGGTGATCGATAGCCTTTTTTGATTTTAAATTTATTTGACAAGTTTTCATATTGATAAATTTTTATACACTCCAAGCCCTTCCAATTTAAAAAAAAACCTTTCTTAAAAACTCTTTTGCACACACAAACACAAGTATATTTTCATAATTTGATCACAGTCAGTGAATGTATATGCACACATATATGAGTTTAAGTACGTTTTGTATTTGAATATATTCATGTTAATTAAACGAGTTGCTCCTCTAGTGTTCAGGATATCCCATTAGTCGGATACTCTTACTTTCCTACATACAAGAAATTTATGTATATTTTATTAATTTGTCGTAGTTCCGATAAGGCCACTATTTGTTGTATTCCTATCGCTCGAATGGGAAAATTCATACACAACACAATTTCAAACATATATAACATGAATTTAGCTTGAGGGAAATTAGCTTCATGATGAATTGTTGTCATTGATGAAATTTTATATATACACTTTTTTTGGATAAGTGCGCTGCAATGCAGTTTGGTGTAATCTATATAAATATGTCTACACATAGATATGAACAGTTATGTGATAAATTCATAGCATTCAGAGAATTTCGTTTGCGATATGAAAGTAGCTCTATTTTTATCTGAAAGTTTGCTCTACTTTTCTGTTTTGTAGATGTATGGTATAAAAATAGTTCAAATGGTTAGATAATAAACAATGTCAATGCCACCTTATAGTATGTGCATGTACAGACTAACGTGCCTACGTACGAATTAGAGAGGATGTACATAGTATTCAAGATAAGCTAACTAACTTTGCTGGCATTCAACTGTATAAACTCGCTTCTCGGCCATTGATTACTGAAAGTCGTCGCTTCTTTTTAGCTTTCCCCCAACCAACCATGTCAACAGTTACGCACTCTTCCAATTAACATGGTCGACAGCTAGTTGGCCAGATAAAATATCTAACTAATTAATACCACTTAGTCTGTCACAACTGCAATATCAAAAAAAAAAAATGAAAACAAAACCCAAAATGAAACTGGTTCAGATCACTCAGCGCATTAAACATGATTGAAAAGAAGATTAATGTGTGGACAATAAACGAAACATTTCACAAGCCACACAAAAAAGTTATTACCGAAAGAAACCTATTTGTATACCACGTAGTTATTGCATGACCCAAAGCGGTCATATCGAATTTTGGGTAATTACCCATAAATGTATGAAGTTGATTGGTTAAATGAGTTTTAGACATTGCTTTTGCATTATTTTTCTGTAAAGATTATTCAAATACGATAATATAAATATATTAAACTGTTCATTAGCCTAGCATTAGTTAAGGATTAGAAATCCAATCTATACAAGAAAAACTTAATTTCTCATTTTGCTGAGTCTGGTAAGCAGCAAGTTCACTTGCAAAGGCTATCCGGGTTTAGTAACCAATATACATTAAACACTTTTTCAATAGATGTTGACAACTTAGTATATGCAATTCCTCGAGAACAAATCATTACAAATCTTAAAACTAGTTTCGAAAGGATACTTTAAGATTCAACAGTCTTTATAAAAAACAAAAAAGAAACCTTTGGAACATATATTAGATTTCTATTCAGTTTAATCTGATTCTTATTTGCTGAATTTTATAAAATATTTCTGATCTTTATTTCTAATATCTATTATTTTATATTTTTATTTTATTTATTTACTATAATTGAAGCAGAAGACTTTCTTTTGTCGTCTGCAATAGATCGACCCTATACGCACAGGGTATCTAATAGTTCAGTTAAATTTAAAGTTTTTGTGCTTCGATTTTATGTTTTTTTTTTTTTTTTTTTTTTTTTTTTTTTTTTTTTTGGGTATTTTTCAACTTCTTTTGCCATGAATGTCTGTGTAATTTACAAGTTTCTGAAAAAAGTAAAAGTTGTCGTTAACGCCAGCAACAGCAATAGCAGCAACAACAGCAGTAAAGCAACAAAAATATCTACCAAATAAATAAATTCAATAAAAACAGTTTTACTTTCTACCAAAAATGCGAATACCGCTAATTTGTATGCAATCAAAGCCAGGAAAAACTTCAAGCGCCGAAAAAGCAGCTAAGACCAAAATCAAAGCCCACACACGCACATACGCACGTTATAATTTGCATATAAATATATATGTTGTAAGATGTATATATATACAAATTTTACATATCGTTAAAACTTTAGATGCTTGGATCACATCAAAAGATTTGTGCGGCAGTGAGCCAAAAAGTTTTACAAGGCAAACAATTTCCAATTAAAAGACATCAAGTTGTGAACCTCTTTTTTATGCTGGCCAAAACAGAACAATGAGCTAAAACAAGCTGAATGTCGCGCACGACAAAAGCTAAACGACGGACAACGGACGACGGACGACACGTGTGCTCAAAGCCTTCAAAGTAAAGGGGGAGAAGCGTTTGGTAAATATCGTTTCGAGCATGTTAATGGGGCCAGTTTGGGACGTAAATGAAGATATTGCCTTCACCAGCATCATCATCATCAACCATCATCATCATCGGCATCAAGTTTATGATTCAAGTCGAAGTTGGTCCAACTGAACGTATTTGACATTGACCCAAATGCAACGACCATTTATTGATTTCATTTGATTTTATTTGTTCAGATTCAGATCGCTGAATACCAAACAAAACACAAAAAAATCGCGCTTACATTAACGATTATCTAAAAGCAGGAACTAAAAATTAAAATAATATAGAAAGTTTTGCAACGACCACAAAAGAGTTAAAGATGATGCAAAATTAAAGTGAATCAAGTTCAAATAGAGAACTTCAATACTTTAATATAAACGCATAAAGACGGGAATAAAAAAAATTAAATGAAAGACACTAGAAAACTAAAAACAATCTTTAATTGATTTGCGAAAATTTATACAAGATCAAATTAACACAAGAGCTGAAGCTGCTTGACCATTTTAAGCGCGGCACATGCATCAATTGATGATTGATGATGACCTTAAAGCAAACATTGAACGTGAAGTTGCTGCTATATTGGTCGAAAATTGGGTCCAAAATTCTGGAAACAAACTCATTTCAAAAACACAAGTGAATAAAAAATCCATTATTAGGTATATAATATAAAAACCCAAGATTATTTTTAAAAAATTAGTTTTGAGTCGTAAGCTCACTAACGCAGTGATGCAATATACAAATTATGTTTTCAATATTAATAATATTCTAGAACAAATAAAATATATGCTTTATTATATGATTTATTAAAGAAGAATAAAGATTGAGAAAAAAAAAAAAAAAAATAATATATATATATATATATATATATATATATATATATATATATATATATATATATATATATACATTATATAAATATATAAATCAAAATATAATTTAAATTCAAATTAAATAAATAATTTCATATGTGTTGCAAACATGTTTAGCTAGCTAAAGGATACTTGGTATAGAGTATGTCAATTGCAGCTTAAAAGTTCGATTACCTACGAATCGTTGTAGCGAACTTGAAAAATAGTTGAATAAAAAAATGGAATATGCGGATTTGATTTCAGGTGCATAATACCATGCAGTTTAAACGCAGTCAATTTAGCTTCCGAGTCTAAACGTCTGTAAATGTAGTATGAACAGGTCTTTGGATAATTGGCTGCCAACGCCGGCTAATTGCCCATTAACACGACCCGGGACATGAATATTTATGCACATTTATGTCTAAATGCAAGTGTATAAAAATCTTTGTTAACAATTTAAGCAATCGGAGGCTATAATTAACAAAAACCATAATTGAAATGCGCTAGCCCAAGGTTTATGCGGCACGGCACGCGTGGCCAACTGATCCACGGCACGCCTTGAGATTTACAAACGGCATGCGATACTATACGATGCGATTCATATCGGCTTCTGGCGTCGATATGCAATCACGCTAAGTAATGCCAAAGCTGCCTTCATGCTCGGTTAGCTCGGTTTGGTTTGGCGTACCAAAGCTCTTAACAAAGCTTGCAAAACACTTTAAACATCCTTCTAATCGCACATGGTTACTCATCGAATCATCAGCTAACTACCTACACATACCACACAGACACATACAAGCACACACACAAACCATGCACACATAACACACATCATCATCATGCTCATCATTGCCCTATCATCGTAATCATCATTAATGTTGCCATGGCTCGTAAAATCGTTGAGTTTTCGGTTTGCTGTCAGCTTCAGTTTTGTAAATTCCAATTTTAATTTTGCATGTAAAAAAAAGTGAACAACAAAAAATAACTAGGCGACTGTAATACCCTGTAATCATATCAAATTCTCACTTCTATATATAGAACGCTATAATTTTAATTATTTAACTTTGAACCCATTAACAATTGGGAATTGAGTGAATGATCTTTTTTTTAAATCTTTGTAACATTCAAAGTTAGACTGACCGATAGCAAAAATGTATATACATATGTATAAATTCTAGTATGTATGTATTGACTAGGTCAGAGTTTTATATAGGTTTGTTAGTTTATCTATGCACTTGTATGTATGAAAGTGAAATTTCACGTCAGATCTTCCTATAACACGCGCAGCTCAAATCTGTTTCAAATCATCTCTATCTTATCAAATTTTATGAAATCGATATCAAAGTTCTGTAAGCATACAAATATCGAACGTTATGAATCTGGATTTTTCAATTTTTATTTACTTTAATTGATACGAATAAAATAACTAATAATATTATATAATAAAATAATTTCTCGGTTAAAATTTTCTCTTTCTGGATATAATAATTGATTCTACAAAAAATACATCTTTTGTGGCCTATATATTTGTCTTCATGTTTTTGTTTTTAATAAATTAAATTTTCTTTACTTTTAAGCAAAAAAACGTTTAACATTAACATTGATATATGTTTATTGATTGAAATCCCCAATTAACCCGTTGGTTATTGTAGAGTATATAAAGGAGCATCACGAACGCCACTCAGTCACTGATGTTTGCCGGATGCAATTTCAAATTTCAATCACATTCATATTACACGGCTGCATGGCTGCTCCGGATTAGGCGGAGAGTAAAGCTGAGCCCTGCCCTGCCGTGCCCAACTCCTGCTTAATACGAATTGATTCGTGTGGGCAAAATTGAATGGCTGCTGGGATTAGGGTATGGCATAGACTGATATCAAAGTGTTAACCAAGGAGAGAGCGCATACACAAAAAATCAACAACAATTCGAACAAATTCTAGAATAAACTTTTCTATAGACAAATGGCGCTAGGAAAATTCATATGAGTCACGTATGTAGCAAATTATAGCGAATAGCGAATCTTTCCAAGAATTGAGAAAAGCTTTAAAAACCCATGTTCACACCGATTCTTTGAGATATTGCAGACATGTTACAAATTGGCATGCAAATAACTACATACATTATATATATATGTGTATATATATATATATATATATATATATATATATATATATATATATATATATATATACATTTATATATATATATATATATATTATATACTATGTTGCTTGCTTTCACGCTAACAAGCTTCCTCAAACACTTTTTTATTTTGGCTAACCCAATATTAGATCATTGCCTAGATACTTAGATATAGACACTTAGATATACAAATACTTTAGTATATTACACAAGTTGATCTGCTGCAATATCTATTGGCATCCGGTATACATGTACGAATGTTGTGTATTATATTTTGTAATACTTTTTTGTTTATTTCTAAATAAAAAACATTTCCTTATTAGATATTTTTGTATCGATGTTAGTTTTCTATATATTTATATTTATATATATATATATATATATATATATATATATATATATATATATATATATATATATATATATATATATATATATATATATATATATATATTCTGTTTCTAAGATACTTTAGCAAATATTTTGCAGATACTTTTGTATATTTTAGATATCCTTGGCAATAAAACGGAAAATATTTGTATATGTATAAAGTCGAATACAAGAAGAGTGTAATACATTGCTAAATATTTGTGTTATTTATTTATTATTGATTCATATTTTTTTTTCTTCTTTGCCATGCACTTGGTAGCCTATTGGCATTATTATGACAAGGTCTAACAATAATTGCTGGTTGACTTTGAAGTTTGATTATAAAGCCCATGTGAGGGTCAAAATACTAGTGCATCTATAAATACAAATATAGTATATGTGTATACATCAATATATATATATATATATATATATATATATATATATATATATATATATATATATATATATATATATATATATATATATATATATATATATATATATATATATATATATATATATATATATATATATATATATATATATATATATATATATATATATATATATATATATATATATATATATATATATATATATATATATATATATATATATATATATATATATATATATATATATATATATATATATGTATGTATACATATATATGTCTGCATTTCCAGACCAACAACAGTAACAAGAAGAAGAAGATCTTTGTACATCAAATTCCACATCGAGTGTAGTTCAAACATTGTGCGTTTGTGCAATATTTGCGAGACCTTTTGGTAGAAAGGCCGCCCGTGGAGATCTGAACAAACAAATAACAAACATACAATCTGAACATGGATAGAATAAGACATGATAGAATTATGCATAGAGAGAGCCACACAGATAATTAAATGGAGAGGCAATCTCAGCAGCAGCCCTCGGTTTTTTTCTTCTTCTTCCATCTTGTGTGTATTTCAATATTTGTGCCGCTCATTGCATTAACTTGGCAGACATCAGCAGCCAACTACAGTGGTACAAAACTAAATATTTTAGTTCACAAAACAAAAGATGAGATTCTATTTAATAATGAAACAAGTCCTGAACTTAAAATTTCAAAATATAACATTTAATTATTATATTTTTTTATATGATCTTTGCCCCACTGTGCACTGTGCAGCGACTGCTGTTTGGCCAATGCAAATAACAACATGAACCGCTGCGACGGTGGCAATAAAACATGAGGCAAACCATGTGACATAGACAACTTGGCAACCCCACTAGCAGACACGATGAATGGGAAGTTAGAGCTACACTGACTGCTCTTCAGCGGTGCGTGGCCCAGTCTGGTGGTGCAAGTAAAAACCACTTGAGCTGCAAACTTGATTATGCCATATGCCAATACAAAAATCTAAAACGCGCTCGTTTTCAGTTGCATTTAGTTGTTGTTGTTGCTGTTGTTTTTTTTTTTTTTGGGTGCGGAATGTTGCGTTGTTGTTCGTGTGGTAGTTTCTGATGTCGTACCAAAAGCCATTAAGTGTCATCAGCATGCATGGCGGTCAACAGCTATTCGGAGTGCCAATTGCATGGCGTATAAAACGCTTTGAGGTTGAGGCAACCAAACATATACATGCCCATCTACAGTTGAAGACACCTGGTGAACCCTGAGCATGAAAAAATTGAAAGCAACTGGTTTTCCAATGCGTACGGCCGACCTCTTTCATATGAAGATGGAGCAGCAATTGGAAAAGCTGCCACGAGGCGCGCTTATCTTTAATCAGAGATTTGCATAAGTTGCTCAGCAGACGTTGCGGCTCTAATAATCATAAAATTTAATATGTTTATGGCTAAAACGTGTGTCTGTGCGTGTGCTGTTGTTTAGGCCTGGCACAGTTCGTGTTTATATTTGCATTACAAAGGCATCTTGAGTGCTGCCTCTTTGTAGCAATGGCTTTGCCATTGAACTGATTTGATCGAACAACAATTTAATTGCAATATTTTTTATGGCCACCCACCACACTGAAAAAAATAAAGCTATCTTCAATCTAAAGAATTTGAATAATGTCTTTTTGCTTTTCTTAAAGAAAGTTCCTTAAAGCAACGGAAAAAGTCGTAAATTGAATCCATCTAAGCCCGGAACTACAACCGACTTCTCATAAGATCAGGTTCAGGAAAAAAGTATTGGCCATAACACTTCCATTTATCTAATTAGTTCTTTTATATCAAAATTAGGTATAAATCATAAGAGCATCATAAATTGAGATTTATTCAAAATTTAAGGGAAATTCAAGAGGAGCCTTAGCCAAACTGCAAAATAGTTTGCTATTTGTGCTCCAGTTTCATGGCTCTTTTATAAGCACATGGAAAACAACTTGGCATTTGTTTTGTCATTTTCAAGTTATGTACTGGCCTTCGCCTTGGTCTCAGTTAGCTGCTGGACTAGGAAATTGCCTGGTTATTACCTGTTCGCTTTGAGAGATTTGTTGTCTGATGGGAATCGATTCAATTAGCACATACAGTTTGACTCAGCCAGCCAACTGCGCACATGATAATGATATTGATGGTGATGATGTCGCTATTGCTAATGATGTGAAGGAAGATTATGAAATTGCAGCTTGAGTTTGAAATTCGCGCGCACGCGTTTTGAATGCGGGCTTTGCTAATCGCGCAATCAACTGGCACGCATAGCGCCCATATCAGATACAACAACATGACAAATGGGAACAACACACAGACACACACACACACACTCATATATATATATATATATATATATATATATATATATATATATATATATATATATATATATATATATATATATATATATATATATATATATATATATATATATATATATATATATATATATATATATATATATATATATAAAAGCAGTTGTTACTGACAGCGCGAGCTGTGCGCTCTGCGGTTTTGGCAGGTGGTTGAGGAGAAAGTTACCAACATTGAAACAACTTTTTTTTGTTTAGTGTGTTGCCATTGTTGTTGTTGCTCAAGCTTAAAGCAGCCCCAAAAAAATCAAAAGCTAAACACTCATACAAAATGCTGCCAAGCTATATATATATATATATATATATATATATATATATATATATATATATATATATATATATATATATATATATATATATATATATATATATATATATATATATATATAAATATACAAAAAAAAATTCAGCTGAAGAAGCAGCCACAAAATACGTAAAGAAATTAAGTAAAACGAGGGAAGCGGCGTAAGCGATTATGAAATCGCCGCCAATGGAATTCGAATCAATGTAAATACATACACAGCTATGCATATGCGTGTGTGTGCGTGTAGTTATGAGGCATGCGGCTTGACTTTGGCCAAGTCTCCGGCTGAAAAACTCTTTCGCAATATATACGCGCCAAGCATTGGATTGAGACCTGGGCCTGGCACAGCCAACTCCTCAACTTGGACTGGATTGGCTTGTAATTGAATCACACGTACACACACACACACACAATTACTCTGACACACTCATACATACACACCCCTTATGTATATTCAGTTGGTTGGTTGGCCACATAACGCACCCAAAGAGTAGGAAGCGACAACGCACTTGACAGAGTTGTTGCCGTTGTTGAAGTAGCTCTTGCTGCAGTTGCTGTTGCGGTTGCAGTTGCCGTTGTCGTTACAGTTGATGCCGCCAACGTCTGCCTGGAATTTTTCACTTTTGCTTTTAATAGCCAGTGCAACAGAAAACACAACAAAAAAAAAACAAGAGCAGTCAACATTCAACGGACAAGGAAAGGCAAATTTCTTTTAGGAATGTATTTTTTTTATTTATACCCTGTACAACTAGCTCTTAAAATTCGTATATATGTGGGGAATTTCCGTAAAACAATTGAAAGTAATTTTCATAAGCTATTTAAATTTAACACAAAAATTGCTACAAATTTCAAAATCATAAGATTATGTTTTGTTGGAACAAAATTAATTGTTTATAATTTTGAATAAATTTAAAAACAAAGTATATTGTTTTTTAGTTTATTTTAAATTATAAATAATTCATTTGATTCCAAAAAATGTATGACAACATAAATTATCCTATGAATTTGAATACTCTATTGAGATGTCTTTGGTCTTGAATGGGAACAACAATTCGAAATTAAATATATGTATGTATGTTTTTTTTTATATGTAAAGAATTTTAATTCGAGATACTCTCGTGCTTAAAGGAACATCATATTCGACTAGTTCACATTTTTAATAAATTTAATTTGCTTTATTTTTTTACAAGAAAATGATAATTTGACTATTTGTCCAGTGTATAGGGTATTTGCTAGTTAATCATGAAACAAAAAGAGAAGTAAAACTTGTACAATATTGTTTTTTTTATTTATTTATATTTGAAATTGCCGCTCTTCACATAACTGTAAACTGAATGCGGAGCAAGCAGGCAGGCAGACGGGCAGTTCCGCCCCTCTACGCCAGATGTCGCACGTTTCATTTTGGCGAACGCATTGCCTACTTAGGCTAGGGTGCTTCAGCAGGGGCCAGGCCAAGGAAATATCAACTGCGCTGACATTGATTTTGAAAAAGCGGCAAAGTCTTTCCACCAGCAGTTCGACAGTTGCAGGAAATGGGAAAAGTTAAGAGCGCAACAGGATACAACATGCCTCTCTACCTTCCCCCCTCTTCTTGTACCGAAATAATTTCTGTTGCTGGCAGACAATAGAAATGTGCGTCCTCGAGTGCCTCAAGTGTGGCCAGGAAATGCACTTACAATGGGCAATAGGCAATAGGCAATGGGAACGCAGAACGAAACATGCGTTGCACATGTTGCACCCGCAACAAAATGGGACAGACAAGCGCCGCGGATAAGTGGCGCAAGCAATTGAATGGAATTGGATTGAACAGTTGCATAATAGTTTAGCTGCTGCTCGGCCAAAGATTAGGCAACTGATAACACGATAGTACGCACAATTGCTAATATATCTATAACTTAACATATGGTAAATACAACTAACCTCGCTTTTGCTATATTCGATATAGATTTTGTCTGTTGCTGCTTCGATATATTTTGTATCTGATGATTGGTCGTCACGGCACAAAAAAATGCAAATGAAGCCGCTAGTTTCGCTTTCAAGTTGAATTGTTGGTGCTTGCCGATTGGCAAAACACACACACACACACCACAAACTAGCAACCAACTAGTTAAAAGTTTTATTGCCAGTTTTTATAGAGGAGCACGTCTTTTCTTTTCGTATTTAAAGCACAAAATCTATTGAGTTATGCGTATAAGTTTTGTTTAT
Source organism: Drosophila anceps (assembly GCA_035045945.1). NCBI lineage: Eukaryota > Metazoa > Arthropoda > Insecta > Diptera > Drosophilidae > Drosophila > Drosophila anceps. Next base: position 15,839,346 of record JAWNON010000225.1, read on the forward strand.
TTGAACACTTTGCAAACACATCCACATAATGGTTCGAGTGTGTGTGAGATTTATTTAATAAATTTTTAACATTTATATAACAATCACACAATCATTAACATGCTATTGCTAGTGCAGACAATTTCGTTTTCTATTTTGTTTAAACAATCAGAGTGTTACTTTTCTTTTCGCTTTTTTTCTTTTATGTAGGTACGGGCGCTCTTTGTTGTTATTGCTAGGTGTGCACGAGATTTGATTGTTGTAATATAAATACACGCTTTTGCACTGGCGGCGTTGGAAGAACTTGCGGTTAAGCTGCGTTTAGGCTATCTGACGTGTTATATCCTTTATCGTTCACGTTTATAAATGTTTGGAAAAGCGATTTTATTTTTTCCGTGCACCACGACTTTCACGCTCAGCTGTTCTCATTGAACTGAACTCCCCACGCAGTGCCCAACAGCTGTTCGTTCTGTTAACAATGAACAGATTAACAGTGGCAATTATATTAACATTTCTTGTCTATAACAATGCATCGAAAATTGAAAATTTTCCCAAGACTTGATATATAGCATTTTATCTTTCCGCTAAATACATGTTGAAATATATGTACAAGACCTCAAGCTTGGGAATTTTGTTAGTTTAAAATTTGATAAATGGTTTCTTCTTTTTAAAGTTTAGCGTTGCCACTACAGTTATAACAGTTGTATTGTTCGTGCTACCACTCGAGTGGTTTGTGTCTTTGCTATTATAAGTGGAGTATTAATGTACACAACACTTATACTTTGCACAATTGTTGAAGCACATCACTTTTCAAATCTGGTGTGCATGAAAACTTATAAAAATATTTATTTATTAAAATTAAGACACCTTTCGATGTAAATCCGATATTTTACTTTTACAATATCACGTTCTGTTGTAATCGATATCTTCATTATATCGATAGTTTAGGCGTCCCTAATTGTGATTTGCAATTTCACTTTGCCTACTTCGTACGCTCATATTTCTTATACAAAATTAAATTAAATATTCAGAATATAGCTAAGCTCAGGATATAGAAACAATGTCGAATACGCAAGCGACAGTTACTACATACTTGGCAGCACAAAAGAAGACAACAAACAAAGATCTCGCTGCCGAATGGACTCTAATTGAGGAGCTGCACAATGAAAAGTAAGCGATTTTAATTTTTTTTTTTCTTTAGTAAAATTTATATTTTTGCAGGCTGTGGAACGAGCTAACGATTAAGCTGGTTACATTTGTGCGCCATGAATCGCTGCAGGACGAAAGCGCTCTGTTGCAGCTGTACCAAAATTTCATCTCCACCTTCGAAACAAAGTAAGTCAAAGCCGCAATAGTCTATGCTTCATAAATATGTTATTAAAATATATATAAATGCAGAATAAATCCCTATGGCCTGATTCAAATACTTGAAGTGGTCGTGGATAATATCAGTGACAAAAAGGAGGCAATCGACTTTTTGGAAAAAATGAAGGACAAAGTTAAAATATGTGATGAAGCTGTCTGGTATCTGCAAGTCATGCAGGGCAACTTATATCTCAGCAATCTGAACGATCTGAATGCCACCAAGAAAATCATTGAAGAACTGCGCGATGTTCTCGAGGAAGCAGGCAACGTTACGCCCGTGCATGGCAAATACTATATGCTTGCCTCCCAATATTACCGTCGTGTGGGCAAGCATAGCGAATATTATCGTTGTGGCTTGCAGTTCTTGGGCTGTTCCCTGGACGATTACCCTCGTGACCAATGGGCGCAACAGGCTTTCTTTTTGGGCCTAGCCGCTCTATTGGGTGATGGCGTTTATAACATTGGCGAGCTGTTGGCGCATCCCATTTTAGAGTCACTTCAAAATACGGAAAACGAATGGCTGGTCGAGCTGCTGAAAGCATTCAACATGGGCGACATTAACAAGTGAGTGCTCGAAAATGATTCAATAGTTTAGAATCTTTTTAAGCATTTGTTGTTTTCAAATAGGTTCAATGACATGAAAAAGATTTGGTCCAAAATCCCTGATTTGGCTGCGCAGGAAGTTAAACTACGCCAAAAGATTTCACTGCTCTGCCTCATGGAGATGACTTTTAAACGTTCGGCCATTGAGCGTGCAATTCCCTTTGCAGACATCGCTAAAGAAACAAAACTGCCGCCCAAAGAGGTTGAGTTTTTGATCATGAAGGCTCTGGCTCTAGATCTGGTGCGCGGCGAGATCGATCAGGTGGCTGGGGTAGTAAATATGTCCTGGGTGCAGCCACGTGTTTTGGATCGCACACAAATTGTTGGCATGGCCAGTACACTGGACACATGGATGGGTGCGATCACAAATATGGAAAAGCTTATGGAGAATCGTGCTGCAGAAATTCTCACAAATTAATAAGTTTCCTTTAATTTCCATTTACCTGTATGCTTTTTGTATTAAACCAACATGCATAATGCAAAACTTACCAATTGTTTTTACTACCAAGCTTCTGTGACAAGCTACACATTCAGGCTGTATAAAACAAATGCCGTGCATAGTTCAATTGATGGTAGCAAAACCTGTTATGGGGGACGCTTGCAACAGCAACATCGACATTGTCCAGTCGAAGATGTTGAGAGCCATCACAGTCAGGAATGCAATAGCGGAACAAAAGCAAGAATACTTCAGTAAGCTTTCATCGAACCCTAATCATGTCGCGCGAGGTCTTACACGGTGGTCCAGCCAATCCAGTTTTCGTTGCAGACTTACCAACCTAGCGATGACTCTTAGGACACGCATGCAGAATTCATTCTGTTAGTTAAGGTATATTAAGACTTGAAAACTTATTGTTAGTCTTCTTATTATAAATAAAAACAAACTAAAAGAAAAAAAATTGATGGTAGCATAATGTCTAAAAATGTACAATGTAAATTTAACCACATTTTGCGATATAATAGCGATGGAGGAATTTCACTTTATTTATTCAATACAATTGGCTTATCTTAGTTGACACCAATTGCTTCCACATAGCCCATACAAGTTTCTGGATTGAATATAAATAAATTTCGATGAGGAGCTTCCATTTTGGTCACTACCTTAATAATCTCCTGAGCCACAACGCCACCAACGACAGCGACTGCTGGCGATATCTGCGCAAACAATAAACCAAGTGCATCGCTGGTCAGTGCAGAGTTTGGCACAAGCTCATCTCGGATTTGCTCCAGCAAAGCAATGTCTGCTTCTCTTGTCTTGTAGCTGGGGTCGCGCTTATGTGTGCTGCGAAAGTTTTGTAGAACGCGCAGCAGTATGATGCCGGGTCCGTCACGCTTCAACTTCCGTTGATAACTGGGAGCATTTATATTAAAGTCGAGCCAATTGGAGTACGCTGGATAGTCGACCTCGCGTTGCACTGGGGTGGAGACCGTTTCATATTTAACCTTCTCATTCGGCTTCGATACCACCTTGTACTTGAAAACGTTTCTAAAAAGAATGAATAATAAAAGCAGGTCTTTATATGTAAATTCCTGATCACTTACTCCACGTAGGTATGTTTCTGTAAGCCAGCATAATGGAATCCAAACATGCCCCACACATCAGTGGCAAAAAATTTAACGCCCAACTCCCGGCAGATTGTGTCAATGCGCAGCAGTTCCTCGTTGCTTGCACCGTTTATAACCACAACATCAAATTGACCAAAAAAGTCAGCGTTCTTTTCACTCAATGGCTTCGTGTCCGCTGATATATCCACCATAGGATTAAGAGCTCGAGCGCGCATTAATGATGCTTCGGCCCGGTTGTTGCCCAATGATTCACGTGCCGCCAGAAATTGTGAGCAAAAATCTTCTTCAGTTACCAATTTGTCATCGTGTAGTTTTACCAAGTTTACACCAGATAAAATGATATTCTTAGTTATTTCCGCACCAAGCCCATTGAGACCAGAAATCAGTATATTGGCTGTGCGCAGTCTATAAATTTGTAATTTTTTTTACATTTGTTATTTTTTCCACAAAAAATGGAGACAGCCGGCTAACCGGCGAACTAACCTTTTTTGGGATTCCAAGCCCCAAAGTCGAATTTGTCTATCATATAGTTCATTTTCTGCGTCTGTGAGCTCAACGCTGATCTCTGATGCATTTTCCACAACGTCCATTTTCATATTTACACAAAAATTTGTTAAAATGTTGCGAAAAAATGAACGCCAATAATGCTAGAGAAGCAATAATGTCGCGAAACTATCGATTAATTGATAATCACCGTCAAAAAGCTACATTGATATTTCTTCGATTTAGCCTTCGAAAGCAACGAATGTAAAATTGAGTCGAATGCTTTGCATTTCTCACTTAATTTGTATAAGGATTCCATTTCAGATAACATCGTGTAACTTTTTGCAATTTAAAAATTTCGATAACCCATTGGTGGCACTATTAGCAAAAATCGTGTAGCTTCCCTTATGAATTCGCGATTAATTTTATATAGACGCTCAATCCTTCGATAAGAACATATAACACTTTTGTCCATCGATTAAAAATATTCAGCCTTTAGTATTTTAATTTGGCGCAACTTTTTTCTATTATTTAAAATTATTGAGGAGATAGTACATTTAGTTACACTTTAAAATGTTGATTTGATTAACATGCAGTTTTGAATTTAGTTTAAAAGTATATTTTAAGGATCATGAAATATAACAACTTGTAATATGTATGTAAATCTCATCTTGAATGGTATATTCTGTGTGACTACATTACAGTCGCATTTTCGTGTTTATTCTTTTTTGTAATCATATGTAAGTAAATTTTCTGTATTTAGCTTCAAAAGAGATTTAACATTTTTTTATACCTAACCGGCTTAGCAATTCATAAATATATATGTAAAAATAATACATACATATATGTTTAGTAATCAAAAGATATAATTTTTTATTCATTAATCTATATAAACAAATTAATTTGTAATTACCAAGTGTTTTACCACTAACCATACAGCACATGTATGGTTAGTGGTTTTACACATTTCCTGATTTATTTTAAAATGTAATTGATATCGATAGTATACAGTGCAACACTGCGCCGCAATGTTTATCAACACTGATTAACAACCACATTAACCCACGCAGCAGTGGCAACAAAAACAAAATTACGCGATAAACAAAACGAAGCCGATTTCCTAGAAATTAAACGCAATGAGTGTTGTAACCACAACACCAGCATCACAAGATGCCTGTTATATATCACTGCTCGGACTAGCTGAATACTTTCGTACCTCACAGCCACCAAACATAAAAAAATGCATACAATGTTTACAGGCGCTCTTCACTTTTCAGCCGCCTTCAAAGGTAAGAGTACCATAGGTGAAAGTCAATAACAATTACAACAAATATCCAAATCAACGAATTTATATTTCTTCAATTTAGGTGGAGGCGCGAACACACCTGCAAATGGGCCAAGTTCTTATGGCTTACACATGCAACATAGATTTGGCGCGTCGGCATTTGGAACAGGCATGGAGTATCGCAGAGCAGCTTATGAATTTTGATGATGTTAAATTTGATACTGCCTCACTGCTCGCCCAGCTGCATCTAAAAACAGAACAGAGCTCACATGCGAAGGCAATGTTGCGACGTGCCGTCGAATTATCACAAAATAATGTATATTGGCATTGTAAATTGCTACTGCAACTATCCCAGATCCATGCGAGTGATCGCGAATATTCGCTGGCTAGTGATTTATTGGCTGTGGGCGCCGAATCGGCGGAGGAGGCGGGCGCCACATACCTAAAGGTGCTGTTTTTGCTCTCACGGGCCATGATCCTAATGATTGAGCGGAAAACGAATGATGTGCTGGCACTGCTCAATTCAGCGGGTCAAATCATTGACAATAATATACCTAATCCACATCAAAAGGAATATCTGAAAGTCTTCTTCCTGGTGCTGCAAGTGTGTTACTATCTGGCTCTTGGCCAGGTCAAGACTGTGAAGCCCAGTTTAAAGCAACTTCAAATGTCTATACAAACAATTATGGCACCCCATTGGCCAAGTGACGAGTCGATCTTTGGTGGCAATCAGCTGGAGATGTTTGTCTGGCTACCCAAGGAGCAGCTTTATGTACTTGTCTATCTGGTCACTGTGTCGCATTCCATGATGGCCGGATACATGGACAAAGCGCAAAAGTATACGGAAAAAGCGCTAATACAAATCGAAAAACTGAAACAGCAGGAGGACAAATCCATACTCTCCGTATTTAAGGTCATTCTCTTGGAGCACATCGTAATGTGCCGCATGGTTATGGGTAACCGGGAACTTGCCATACGCGAGATAGCTGCTGCACGCGATGTATGCCTCGCTATGCCACATCGCAACCTGCTCAAGCGTCATTCAGCGCAGCTGCATTGCCTTATTGGTTTGTATTCCATGTCAACCAGCTTCTTTGAACACGCAGAGCGACAGTTTTTGGTGTGCGTGAACGAGACGACCGAACGGGATCTCAAGCTTTTCGCTAATCTCAATCTGGCCATCATTTATCTGCGCACGAAACGGGAGGCTGACCTCAAACAAATACTCGATGCCGTGTCCACGGAAAATACGCACACTTATAGTAGTCAAGCCCTAATGGGTGGATTTTATTATGTACAGGGATTGCATGCCTTCCACAAAAACAGCTTTCATGAGGCAAAGTAAGTTGAGGATGATATCATTTTGATATTTCGTAATACAATTGACTAATTATTTCTACAGACGCTTCTTGCGTGAAACGTTAAAAATGGCCAATGCTGAGGACTTAAATCGCCTGACGAGCTGCTCCCTGGTGCTGCTCTCACATGTCTTCCTTAGCATAGGCAACTCCAAGGAGAGCATGAATATGGTGACGCCAGCCATGCAATTGGCAAGTAAAATACCTGATATCCACGTGCAGTTATGGGGTTCGGCGATACTGAAGGATCTGCATCGCATGTCCAAAGATGCGCAGCACGAGAAGGAGGCGTATGCCAACCATGTGAAATACTCAGAAAACCTGATTGCTGATCAGCGCAAATGCGTCCAGAGTGCGCACCACGAGTTGGTCAATTGGTTTCAAGGCAATCCGCCTGTCACCAGCAACTCATCACTTAATCCTTCCGTCGCTGTCGCCGCGACGGAGGCGTCCACATCAGCGCTTCAACAGCCGCAGCAACCGGCGGCGCAGTTCGGACAATTCTATTAGACGACCAAGTGCATATATCGAATCATAAGCATTTTAATAACTATTGTAAGCTAAAAATTAAAGAATAAGGAATGCTACAAAAACATGTTATTACTCGTAATAGAGTTGGAAAGCTATAAGCCAGAAAATTGGCAAAATCCTTTCAATAATCATTAGTATTTCCTTATACAATTGATAATCTACTTTATGTAAATCGATCGATAGTTAAAATTGTCGATAATTGACTACTGCGAGGCATCCTTAAATTATTATCGATAGACAAGAACGCCTACTATATATCAATAGTAAGGTAATATTTATTAAACTTATGCACTGCATACACTTTTAGGTGAACTATCGATGATTACAATCGATACCTCAACCTGTCGACAGGGACCGTTAAGCCTCCTGTTGCTAGTTATCCAGAGTATTTCAGCTAAATTTTTTTCTTTACCAGCTCTAGTCTATAAAAACCCCAGCTTATTTATAAATCACTTTCGGGGAAAATTAGCCTACAGTAAATCGGTTGCATCCGACTCATCCTCGTCAGCCTCTTCTATTGTCGCCGTATTCCCGTTCTCCTTGTTGCTGAGCAGGTTAAAGTGTACCAGACGCTTATCATCTTGCTCGTGCGTTGTCAGATGTGTGCGCATATCATTCATCGTTTTGAACTCTTCGCTGCACACCGGACAAATGTAAATTTTATCTCCCTGATGCGTTCGCTGATGCATCTGACAGTCGCCACGTTGCGTAAAGCTTTTCGAGCAGAAGGGACAGACGTAGGGACGTTCACCCGTATGCGTACGTCGATGGTTCTTCAATACATTAAGCGCAGTAAATCGCATGGGACACAGATCACAGGCGTACGGTCTTTCACCTGTGTGCTTGCGTTTGTGCTTAGCAAGGGAACAGCTCGTCGTAAATCTAGAGGAGCAAACCTCGCACTGATACGGCTTGACGCCCGTGTGGGTGCGTCCATGAGAAGTTAGCTCCGCTTTGGTCACAAAGGAATGATCGCACAGTGTACACTTGAAGCGCTTTATATCTGAGTGTCGCATCTTATGCTGACGCAGATTCGCATTCTGTGTGAAGCCTTTGCCACAGACATTGCACACAAATGGTTTCTCGCCGGTGTGAATACGCATGTGATCCCGTAACGTAGACAGCATAGTGAAAACTGCAAAGAGACGAAGCAGAAACCGGTTATCCATTTATCAATATTCAACTCTTTCAGCTACTTACCCTTCTGGCACACATTGCACTGATTGCGTAGATTCCGCTTGTGCGTCTGCACCATGTGCCTGCCCAACTGCTCCATAGACTCACAGCGGAGACCACACTCCTGGCATATGAACGCTCCATGTGTGGCCTGATGGTCAGTTAGATGATCGAGCGAGACGAACACTCGATCGCATTCATTGCACTTGAAATTGCGATGGGTGCAGCTGTTCTGCCTCCGATGTATGATTAGGGATTTCTCCAACGCAAAACCCGCATTGCACCGATCACAGTGGAACTTCGCCTTCAGCTCATCCATGTCGGCGGCGGATATGGGCTTGGATTTCTTTGCATCCATCTGGTCCTCCTGATGATTGCGTTTGGACGTTGATTGTGACTCCTGCTGAGTCGATTGTTTCTCTTTCGACGCCGGCTCTCGTGAGATGTATGTGTCCCCATTACCATTGCTGACCAGCCGATATTTGTATTCCTTTTGCTTGGCAACAGTTTCCACAGACTGTTCAACTAACTCGCCAGTATTCTTATTGTACACCATTTCCGTTTCGAACTTGATGTTGTCTTTTTCCACATGTAATATTATATTCTCGGCGCTGGCCTTGGACGGTGTCTCATCTGTTTCTTGCTCCTCGGTAAATTCGTAATCATACTCTTCCTCCTCCTGACCCTGCTGCTCTTCGTCCTCTTCCACGACAGGCGTTGTCTGGTGCTTTGGTTGCTCTTCATTACTTGTGTTTTGCTCTGCATCTGATTTTGCAATCTCATCCGTCTGCGCCTCACTGGTGACTGTTGTCACAGCACACGTTTGCGTTGAGCTGTCGGATGTAGAGACAGCTATTTTTACTGCAGATAGGAGCAGTTGATCAGACTCCTCGGGCAGCGCATTAGGAAGTAGCTGTCGCAGTGTACGATTAGAGCTCTCACATTTCAGTTTAAACGAGTAACAATGGTTTATTTCGCTGATGCAGCTAAGACAAACCCTGGCTGGCAAATTATCTTCGCGTCGCGGCTGTAAACAGGATAAACAGAAATTGAGATTGGGACGTCTACTCCTTGTCTCGACATACCTTAGTGCGTGTAAATTCGCGCAGCATATCAACCAAGCAGCTGCCAGGGCCACCATCGTAGATGGACAGAAATGGACCCGAAAGACTTAGGCAAGTGCGACAAATCTTCTCCACATCCATCTTGAAGCAAAATCTTAAGAAAAAGCCACAAACAACTAAACGAAATATCGTTGCCAGATTGATTGAAACAAATAATTGAAAGTGCTGCCATTCATAAACATTATTCAACTGTGTTGTGCGTCCGCATGTCATGCAAAATAGCAAAAAATGCAAGAATAATAAAATCATTCACTAGATTACATAAGCAACGCGTGTATTTTTTAAATCAGTATTTTTACAGCCTCACATAAGCTATTTATTATAATTATTATTATTTCATCATATGTGCGCTGCTAAGATGCAGACAGTATTTTTACCACATCGTGCAAACAGTGCTACCCATAAAAAGTGAAGAACATCAAACCAAAATACAGCCGGTTAGTCTTTTTTATCAGCTTGAGCTCTGATTGATGCGTAAATAAATAATTATTATGAACGATATTAAGCGTTTGAAGGAGCAGCAACGCGATAAACATCCAGGCTTCGACGGCTATTTGGATTGCATGACCCGAGCTCTCTTTACGGGCTTGGCATCCTTTTGTTTGGGTAGGCATTTCGTCTGTTGTCAAAAGAATTGCATAACATTTCTAATTTTTCTAGGATTTGCAGGCACATATTTTATTCAAAAGGCAGTTCAAAGGAAAATACGCTATCCAGCTAAGTATAACATATTATTTTCCTCATTGGTAGCAACAGGCGTGGCATATCAAACGACAACTACACGCACCAAATCCTGTCAAGCTGCTTGGATGGCCTTCGAGGGCAAACACACCGTGCTCAACGAGGAAACCTACTAACTAGTAAACAACCAAAATTTGTAATCGTATAGTTTAAGTCATGAAGTGCTTACGTGTGTTGCTACGCATGTCCCAACTGCGTCCAACAATACTTCAGATACCAACGCGTTTTCGATACACCCAACATCAAGGAATCAAGGGAATACGTAATCGAAAGAACTTCTATGAAGCTCAAGTAGAGGCGGGGCAACACGAGCAGAACGAACCGACTGCCTTAAATGTAGGAGACATGCGGTTTTTGGATGATCGGTAGGTCAGAGTGAATCAAGACTTAATCCCATATTAAAGTTTGCTCTTGCAGTGCATATGATGAAGTGGCAGGGGGAGCTATGCGCATCAGTCGTGATGTGGCCACAGCCCAGCACGTGATCATTCTGCAGCCCTATGTAAAGTGGTCCGCCAAGCGCACTACACCCGACGATGTGACGCCTGATGATCAACTGTCTGAGGCAACAGCGCTGATCCATTCGTTGCCCAATTGGCAGGTGGCTCGATCCCTCAAGGTGCCACTGGAAAGTCTAGAGCGTAAGACACTCTTTGGCAGAGGTAAAATAGCCGAGATTAAGCAACTGCTTACACAACTGCGTCAGGAACGGCAGGTCAGCTGCCTGTTCGTCAGCAAGGGCACGCTCTCATTTGCCCAAAGACAATTCCTAGAGGCCGAGTTTCAACTGCCTGTGCTGGATCGCTACTCGGTAGTCATACAGATACTACGTCTGCATGCGACCAGCGCAGAGGCCCGTCTGCAGGTGGCCATGGCAGAATTGCCTTATATATGGGCGCAGGCCAAGGATGCAAGTGCCACACAGACCCGACGTCAGGGCTACTCTCTAAGTGATCAGCAAAAGGAAATATTGCGCACCAGGGAGCGCAAATTGCGTGCAGAATTGGATGATGTTCGTCGGAAGCGGCAGCTGCTGCGCCAAAAGCGCAAACAGTTGAACTATCCTACTGCAGCGGTTGTTGGCTATACGAATGCGGGGAAAACGTCGCTGATAAAGGCGCTCACGGTGGAGGATACACTGCAGCCGCGCAATCAGCTGTTTGCTACACTCGATGTGACCGCGCATGCTGGCTACTTGCCCTGCAATCTGCAGGTCATCTATATGGACACTGTGGGCTTTATGTCCGATTTGCCAACGGGATTGTTTGAGTGTTTCGTGTCCACCTTGGAGGATGTAATGCTTGCGGTAGCTATACAATTTTGTTTGTATATGTTCAGCTAATAGTCAAATATTCTTTTAGGATATCATCATTCATGTACAGGATCTCTCACATCCCTGTCACGCAGCACAGCGGGCCCATGTGGAGGCCACGCTCCGCGCCTTGGCTATCAGTGTGTCTGGAGGGAATTCGAATAGCGGCGAATTGCCTCCGATCATTAATGTTTTTAACAAATGTGATTTGCTTAAACCGAACGCTCATGTAGCTGCACTGGACCAGCAAAAGAATATGGGCCACTTAACCTCGGCTCGCACTCATGCCGGTCTGCAGTCGCTGCTCAAGGATGTGGAGAAGCAAATTTTGGATGTGACCGGGCGTCGTAAGCTGCAAGTGCGCGTGCCGAGTGGCGGACCGGAGATGGCTTGGCTCTACAAAAATGCTGCAGTCTTGGACACCAAAGCGGATGAGCAGAATGCGGAGAAGATTCTTATGCGTGTGGTTATTAGCCAATACACCTTGGACCAATTCATGCGTGAATTTTGCTAGCTAAAAGAAAAACGTTTCCTCTCTTGCCTATGCTTTAAATATATTTAATATTAACTTCAGTTTTGCAAGGGCGCAACGGGCACCAATTTAATATATTTTATTTCTGCTATTATTGTAGTGTATAAATTAGTGTACTGGTGTTTGGTTTATATAGTATACATATATATAAAAATTAGCTACAAAACACTTATACCACAAAAATATATTGTTTTTTTTTAAATTTTAAATAAAGAAAAAAATATTGCACTTTTTGTTGCTAGACTTGTGTTTGTGCTACGGTTGCTCACTTTTGTTTCGTTTACTTTGATTTTTTTCTTCAGGAAATTCCTATGCGTTATAAAAATATTGAGAATATTTCAAACTATATGTACAGACATACACACATATGCATGCCTGTCTGCTCTACAGAGACTATAAATTATAATTTATTTTATTATTTCAAGTGCATTTTAATTGGCACTTTCATAGATTATGACACAAAATACCTTTGGGAATTGAATATTCTAAGAAAAGGAAACGAGATGACGTGGTAAATCACAAATAACCTTTACTAGAATAAATGACCGACATGATTAATAAATGTATACGTTTGGTTGTATAGCCAATGCAGGTATACAAAATTGAAATTGATCTTGAGTAAAATGTTACAACATTACAAAAAACTGTTATCAAAACTATATAACCAACTATTAGACCCTGCGGCAGCTACCATTAACATATTTAAGCAATAATAATTTAAAATGATTTTAATCTGTCAGATGCTAGATAGTCGCATCAATATGCTATATTAAGACTAAAGCGAACAATACAATCGCTATTAACAAAGCTATGTTCTGCTAAGAGTATAAATTTTAGTGCGTTGTTAATAACATGTATATGTTCTGTTAGCAGTATAAAATCACATGTTAAATAACAGTTCGTGCTCTAGCTAACATTGTAAACAAACTTAAGCTCACATTTTAAAACTTAACTTTAATGACTTGTTTTGTTTAAATTATAAAAATCTACTTTGACGCAATGGACAAACAACATTGACATAACTGTGCATTAGCGGCATTAGTTGAACATTTGTTTGCTTAAAATTGAAGACCCGGACATTGGACACATACGAGCATGTGAATAACTAAAAACTATACAAATAAAACAAATAACATGAAATAAATTCATTTACAAAGATATGAGGAATGCTAAGAAGTCTACAAATTAGTTAAATAGTTGTTAAACAAAAGGAATAGTTAGGAACTAATACATGAGCTGTGAATGGATCTCAGTGTATACATAAATAAATATTTGCTGTCGTTGGGATCTCTAGTTTTATGAAATAATATAAATCATGACTTCTTTGAACAATGTAAACAGTAAAGCATTTTCATTTCTTATTTTTTTTTTTTGTATGGCAACAAATTAAAATTAAAAGATATTAAATTATAATTAAATGCTTAACTAAAACAAAATACCGTCGTGTACAAAAATGCCACACACCGTTATATTGTATACACAAACACACTCGCATTATCATTCACAATTCACACACACATGCACACAAGCGCACACAGACTACGCGGCTGAGCATAAGGTCGTTAACAGCCACATTAATAATTGCCAAATTGGCGCGACGAGTACAAAAACTATGAGTATGCAAATGATGCGACAATTCTTGAGCAGGCTGACCATGAATTGAACGAATAGTGATATTGTACTATAATCCTGGGTCGAGGACATCGTTGTAGGCAGCGGAGTGGAGGCAGTCGCCAACCGCTTGCCATTTGTCAGTTATAATTTGGCCATATGCGATTGGGCCTGCTCGTTGGCAGCCATCGAGTATTGGGTAAATGGCATTAGCTGGCAATACTCCAGCAGCTGTAGTTCTAGTTGCCTGAGGCACTTCATCGGTGTTGCTGCAGCGATGCTCATCAGGCCCGTCTCTCGGGATTTGTGCAGATAACCGGACTGTATCAGTGCATAGATGGCAATGTTCAGATTGTCCAGAGCCAAACAATAAGGATGTACATGTAAGGCGGTGCCGCCTGGCTGCTGCAGCAGCTGTTCCACATGCTCTTGCACGCGCACCAATAGATCCTTCGAGTTGAATTCGCCGGACATCTTAAAAAAAAAAACGCAAGAGAATAGTTAACATAGTTAAACTTTTCTATTACATTTTAATCACCTGTCGCAGCGTCACCGCCAGTTGGTAGTAGAGACATAGAAAGGGAGCCAGTGCAGCCAGTATAACCCTGGTACATTCATTGTCCTGCACACTAATCCTGCCCGTGTTTTCATTCAGCTGCAGGGCACGCTCCTCAATCAGCAGATGCAAATGAGTCTCGAATTCGGCCGCCTCACGATTCGATTCGATGATGAACTCATGTTGAAATAGGGCATCCATGCTGCTCACATGTTTGTGCAGTGCAGCCAGTGTTTCCTGGTACGTGCTCAAGTTGTCTAGCTGCTGCTGACGTCGCTGTTCCTTAAGCGCTGCAAGCAGCATATAGGCAGGTCGTGCCAGCCAAAACATGCACGGATTTATATAGAGCTGCAGCGCCAGCATCGGCACAGCCACCGCCATCGTTTGTGGACACAAGGCATGAGCCTTCAGCCGTCGCACATCGATCTGTGCCGCCAGCTGGTTTGCAGCCAGTGGCGTGAATTGAAGTTTGGCTACACGAAATTGCAAAATGTTGCTATGAATTTCGACGGCATCGATGATGTCTGCCTTGATGCTGTTCGTGCTGGTGCTGACATGGGCGCCAAGTTTCTCGAATATTCGCTTCAAATGCAGAATGCCACGGGACAGCTCATCCAGATTGACAGTGAATTGTCCATATAGTTTGCTGGCATAATACAGACTTAGCAAATTAAATGTGGTGATGACAATGCGTCGTTGTTGCTGGTAGATAATCTCGTTGGCCAGCTGCTTCACCAACTCGATCTCCTGGCGATTGAGTTTTTGTAGTGAGCCACCCAGCCCGGCACGTTGCATGCGCTGTGCGCTGTCATGGCCAAAGAATTCACGTACTGAGATTGGCGCTCCGAAGTCCAGAAACATTTTGCCAAATCGTTCGTCGATGATTTTCAGAGCCTTGAAGAACCCCTTGGTTGACTCCTTGGGTTTGGGCACGCCTAGCAGCTCATAGACAAATAACTGCTCCTCTAGCACACGTTCGTAGGCCACGCTAACAGGCACAATCATCACATCCGGCACCTCGCCCGTAAAATAAGGTAACAAAGCCATCGACAACAGACCCACCTTGGGCACCAAAGCTTTAAAATTTCGGGATCGTGTACCCTCTATAAAGAACTCTACGCCAATATGATAATTGGCAACCAGAGCGTACATATACTCGCGAAAGATGTCCCAGTAAAGCTCATCATTGGAGAAGCTTCGACGCATAAAGAAAGCGCCCGTCTTTCGCAGCATAGTGCCCATGCCGAACATGGAGTGAAAATCTATCGAAGATTAAGAAAGCAGATTAGGAATATTTATTGAATGGAGATATTGAATATTCGATTCAAACTCACCCATCCCGGCTGCTATGCCTGGTATTTCGATATCATAATAATAACATATATAGCTCATCAGTATAAAATCCATATAGCTGCGATGACTGGGCAAATACAGCACCGGACACTGACCCATATCCTTTCGCACATTGGCCATGCTGGCCGAATTGACATAGAAACCATCACAAATGCGTTTACCAATTGCTGTAATCGCAATGCCACACCAGCGTATTATGGCCATATTTCGGTCCAATCCGATCTCATCGATAATCGCACGCGCCTGCTGCTCCAGCTGCTTGATTGGCTGTTCCGTCTGCCTCGCATAATGCTCCAGCAGTGAACGCAGCTTTTCGCTGCGTAGCACATGCTGTTTAAGTTTCTGGGGATTTAGGTAGCGTTCAAACTCATAGGCCACTTGAGGCTTGAACTCCCGGGTCATAGATGCCTCATTTCCCGGTGCTATAATATTCTCAAATTGTCGCATATAGGCGGCGGCTGTCTCAGCCGATGCCGATGCGGATGCCGACGCGAATTTCGATGCGGATGAATCATCGCTAGACGCGGCCGTTGCTGTTTTTTTTAACAGGCTGGCGGTTGACTTCATTTCCATGGAACGCTTGACTTTTAACTGTAAAATATTTAATGTATATATATATATATATATATATATATATATATATATATATATATATATATATATATATATATATATATATATATATATATATATATATATATATATATATATATATATATATATATATATATATATATATATATATATATATATATATATATATATATATATATATATATATATATATATATATATATATATATATATATATATAGTGTAATTTGTAATAATATATAAGTGTAATTTTAACTCGTTTCACTGTTTTGTCGTATGGTTTGCCTAGCAATTGATTGCATTGGCCGGTACACACAGCTGGCACACGCCCTCGCTTCTATACGCGATTTCGTTTACTACTTTCTTATCGGCAAGTTTCGATTCTAGATATTCTTTCGCCACACCGGCTTTTGGGCAATCAGGCGGCAATCGAGTACGACCGCTATGCATCACCATCAAGTTTCTAGTAAGCACATAATAGACTATCACGTGCGACTGAAACAGCAATAATAATGATTACGGTGTTTGTTATCATTGTTAAGACGTCTAATACAGTATGCCCCAATGTGATATACAATGTATATAGTAGGCAGGTACGCAGCTCGTACGTTTTGTCCGATAAATAAACTGACTAAAGTTTAGAGTCTAAACTGATACACTAAATGTGCCTTTTGCCATTTATACAAGTATATTTGTTTACGCTCATATTGTAAAATTTTAGTTGCACTACTATTTTTATGACCACAACTGTATATCAAATTTCCCATATGGTGAGCTGCGTACCAGTTTACCAATAAGCAGGATTATATTATACATATGGAGTTATTTGTCAATAAAGCAAATTCGACAAAAATCGAAGAAAACACTTAATCCAGCTAAGCATAGCTCACAGCAAGAAAATAATAAATTAATATAATTAACACACTCTTAATTACAAATTAAAAACATAATTATATTTATATATTTACTAATAAACTGAGTACCAGGCTGCACGCTGTAGTAGCTTGCTTGCAATTAGAAATTAGCAAAAACAATACCTCGGTATAGTTTGTTTACCAAGTGACTTACGAAACACACGGAAAACTGTAAGCGGCGATTGGTTTTTTTTTTGTCTTTTCTATTTTCGTATGCGACAAGTAAACAAAAAACACAAACACACGTTGAGCAAACAAATTGCAGTTAATCGTAAGCCGCACGCTCCGAGTAAAGTGATTTCCTAGATCTAGCTAGACAAGTACACTATGGGTGCAGTTCCTTGAATGATAAATGAATCTAATATGCAATTTAAACAGTTGCTGTGTTTCTCAGCTACACACGCACACATGCAATTACATGCACACACCCATAGATGCACTCAATATATTGTAATACAAAACAAAAAATCAAAGAGGTCATTACAGGCGATGTTTTGCTTTAATGTTATTTTGCACAGTTTGAAGCTTTTAATTTTAACGAATTTGCATCAAAATGAGTTGACTTTCTATTTTGGAAATCGTTTTGTTTAAACATACAATGCAAATTCGGTACAGGTACTATGACAGCGAATCGGCGACGCTTTGACAGCGCGACGGCAAAGCAACTACCAATCCACATCTGCGGCGACAACGGCAGCGACGGGTCGATATTAATTTTTGTTGCTGTTGCTGATGGTGGTGTGTTTCGTGCTGGAAAGCTGTCACGCACGACATAACCTATCGATGTGCATGTCATGCAGAAAAGTGTTATAATGAAAATAAATATGTTAATTTCATTTCATTATTTAATTATATTAATATTGAGAGTATACGTATTTATTTTCAAATTTGCTTGCTCAATATGCTGATTCAATGATTTTCAGACACAATAAATAAATACCAATCGTTACGTTGTAGACCCCCTAGCTTTTACGACTGTTATGATATTTAAAAACGCAGCTTTTCATGACGGGCTTGACGGAGCTTTTAAAATGTTGCGTAGGTGGCAACGTTACCGTCAGACGGCTTGCTTAATTGTAAATCATCTGTTCGCTTTAAAGTTTCCGTAGTTTGTGCAAAATGGCTAGACATAGATAAAAATAAAACATGTGTTTAAATTCAAGGTACTGATAACACTTCAATCATATGATAACCGATCGCTATTAGACTTATCTATCATATGCAATCGTAACGTTGTAGACCCCAAGCTCAACGGCTGCTGTTCCATTTAAAATCACAGTTTTCCAATCCAGTTTTTGCAGTGGTCTTTCAATTTTCGTGAAGGTGGCAACACCAGCGGCAAAAACATTTTAATTACATACATATCTAATTGGATATCTGGTCACATAAAAGTCGCCGCATTTCGAGCAAAAAGATAAAAAATATAGATAAAAAGACAAAAATTGAAGATGGCATTTTGGCCCGTATTACTGGAAGCGCTGATAACGCTGATACACATCATAACCGATCGAATCTTGGAATTTGCACTGGGCTGGTATCTGGGTCCGCATAGGCGTGTCGCAACATTTTCGACAGTGGATCAACAGGTCATATTGACTAAGAGCGCCGTCGAGTTGGCAACAGCGATACGCACGGGCAAGTTGAAAAGTTACGACATCGTCAAAGCCTATTGCGAACGCATCAATATTGTAAATCGTGAATTGAACGCCGTTGTCGATGGACCTTTCGAAACGGAAGCGCTAGAAGAGGCGCGCGGAATCGATGAACGTTTAGCGTCTGGTCAGTATAGCGATGAGGAGTTGGTGGCGTTGCCCTTTCTGGGCGTGCCCTTTACCACCAAGGACAGCACTTCGGTGGCTGGCAAGCTGCTCACATTGGGCCTGCTGGCACGTAAGGATATGAGATCTAAAGAGGATGCGGAGTGCGTGCGTCTGATGAAGAAGAGTGGCGCAATTATAATTGCCACGTCCAATGTGCCGGAAGTGAACAAATGGGTTGAGTCACGTAATATGCTCATTGGTAGCACCAATAATCCCTACGATTTGAGACGTTCCGTAGGTGGCTCCTCGGGCGGCGAGGGCGCATTGATTACGGCCTGCTGCACGGGCTTTGGTCTGGGTACCGATATCGGTGGGTCCATACGCATTCCTGCGTTCAATTGTGGCATCTTTGGTCACAAGCCCACCTCGGGCGCCATCAACATGGCCGGCTGCACCTTTCGCACCGGCAAGGAGAAGGACACAATGGTCTGCGCAGGTCCCATGACACGTTTTGCTACCGATTTGCGACCCATTATGAAGGTGCTCGTGGAGCCTTCGCTGCAGAGTGTGCTCCAACTGGATAAACAGGTAGATGTGAAGCAATTACGATACTTCTATGCGTCGAGCCTGAGAATGCGCAAGTGTAATCCCATCAATCGAGAGACGGAGCGCGTCATGTATAATGTGCGCAAGCATCTGGAGCAGCTGACTGGTCAGCAGGTGAATCTAGCCAAGCTGCCAGAAACGCAGCAGACAGGCAAAATGTGGCGCTATTGGATGACCCAGGAACCGGCTAACTTCAATCAGCTCCTGGGCAACGGCGTTCAACTGAATCCGTTTGTGGAGCTATTCAAAAAGTTGTTGGGTCAGAGCGAGTACAGCATGGCGGCCATTTACTCGCTAATCGATAGCCTGCTGCCCAAAGAGAATGAGAAGCTCATACGCTCAGCCACCAAAAAGTGCAAGGCAGCGCTACAAGAGCTGTTGGGAGATAAGGGCGTACTGATTTTCCATAGCTCTCCACGTACAGCACCATTCCATTACTATCCATTGTTCAAATTTCAGGACTTTAGCTACTTTAGTCTGTTCAATGTGCTCGGACTGCCGGCGACACAGGTGCCCATGGGACTGGATAGTCAAGGCATGCCATTGGGCATTCAGGTGGTATCCAATCACAATAATGATCGCCTTTGTTTGGCTGTGGCCGAGGAGCTCGAGCGTGCATTTGGCGGTTGGGTAGCACCGTTTCCATTGAAAACCAAATAAATGGTTGGTGGTCATATTTCTATAATACTCATCAAGGTGGTGGGGATCCTAAGGCTGTTATTATGAGCAATAATCGAATTAAATAATATGCTTTGATATAACCGTTTGTTTGAATTTGGCGGAAAATAAAAAAGCTACCTCACGTTTATGTCGCTGAATTTATGTGACTTTCAGAACAGTGTGGCAGCATTATAAAGCTATTGAAACAATGTGGCAAGACGACGAAACTATTGGAACGCGTGGCAGCACCATGAAGCTATTATAACAGCGTGGCAGCACTGTTATATTATTCGAACCATGTGGCAACACTACAAGGATATTGGAAAAATGTGGCAGCACTATACCGCGATTGGAACGATTTGGCAGCACTATGAAATTATTGGAACTGTGTGGCAGCACTATAACGCTATTAGAACATTGTGGCAGCACTATGAAATTATTGAAACTTTGTGGCAGCACTATAACGCTATTGAAATGATGTGGCAGCACTACGAAATTATTGAAACTGTGTGGCAGCACTATGAAATTATTGGAACTGTGTGGCAGCACTATAATGCTATTAGAACATTGTGGCAGCACTATGAAATTATTGAAACTTTGTGGCAGCACTATAACGCTATTGAAATGATGTGGCAGCACTACGAAATTATTGGAACTGTGTGGCAGCACTATGAAATTATTGAAACTGTGTGGCAGCACTATAACGCTATTGGAACTATGTGGCAGCACTATGAAATTATTGAAACTGTGTGGCAGCACTATAACGCTACTGAAACAATGTGGCAGCACTACGAAATTATTGAAACTGTGTGGCAGCACTATAACGTTGTGGCATCACTCTTTTGCGTTTTGTGTGCGGACAATTTTTGAAACTGGTATTCGCTTAAGAAAAATTGTGAAATTAAGTGCGTAAATAATTTATTATATATAGATCCAAAATGGAATATACAAAACATGAGAGAGAGTCAAACAAAAGGTAAGTGAAAGCATTTGTGAGTAGCTAATTAAAGCGTATGTAAGAAGTTGGCGACATCCTTCGAACTTTGACCAAGCAGGTGATAAATGACCGTTTAAGCCCCACAAGCAGCAGCAACAGCACAGCCCTGTCCACAATTAATTTGTAGTGTCGGCGCCCCTCTACACACACACGCATATGCAGAGACAGCTGCGTTGCAAATGTGCGTGCGGCGCTCATGTTGAATGTAACCTAACCTCACATTGACTCTGGTCATAAATTACGTGCAACGAGCATCTTCCGTTTGTCTCATTTGCTGCTATTTTCCGTTTCTACTTTGCCCCCTATTTCATCTATTGTCTTGTTGCTGACCAAGCGACAAATATGCCTTTTAATATTTTCGCATAGCACAAGTCAAGAGTGGACACGTGCAAATGTGTAGTGTTTTTGTTGTTATTGTAATTTGCTGGTATGTATGTATGTTGTCTCACTCTCTCTCTCTCTGTGTGTGTGTGTTTGTATATGTACATATATTTCTGCTCCGTTCTTTTTGGCTGTTGCTATTTCTGTTTCTGAAATATTAACGACGCCCTTTTGCTGTTTTTGTCTATGTGCATAACTTTTGTGTTTGGAGTGTTTTTGCGTGCATTTTATGTGCGCTCCCAACCATACTCACACACGCATATTTTGCATTTACATAAGTGTGTGTAGTGTGCGAATAATGCGTAGTAAGCAAATCAAACTAAAGCTGTTTTCATGTTTTATTTATAGTTTTAGCGTTTTGAAAGTGCTGTTCAATTAGTGATGGCACCTTAAAGTAATTTGATAGCTTCTGGAACAACTATCGCTTGTCGCTTGAAGCTCAGACAGACGCTCCCTTTCATCTGCCCTTGCCGCAGGGTCGCAAATGTAAAATTATGAAAGTTGCCCAGTCGCGACGGACTTTGTGCGGCATTGTGTGCGCGCCTTTGACAAATCCCAAATCCAACCACTAAACAGTCATGTTTCATTCACACACACACACACACACACACACATATTTGCCTATGAGCCAAACAACACGAAAAGAAAAAAATAGTTGAGTTCTTTATTTTTTAGCGCAACTGCTGCTACTGCTGCCGCTGGCCCCAAACTGTTGTAAAAACGTCTACATTGTTGAAATTCCTTTTGCGAAATTGCCACGTGACACAAAGGCGTCTGGAGCACATATATAGAGTGAACGCCTTTTATTAGCCTTGCTAAAGGCCGACCCCAGCCGAACTAACCGACACAATAGGCCCGAAAATGACGTTGCAACAATTAATGTGAACATTTTCACAGTCGTCGTCGTCGTTGTCGTTGTCGTGATTTATAACGTGCATAAAATTTGCGGTCCTGGCGAAGCGCCTAAAATGGTGGGGAGACCAGAAATTAGTCAGTTTGCTGTTTCGTGTTTGGCTAGTGTCTGCGTGAAGTGGTGGGATGGAGAGAGAGGGAGGGGCGTTGTCAACGGCTTTATAATTTATCGATAGTTGCGTACGTTTGCACCCGAAACACCCTGTGCGTCGGCTGTCTGCATATTTGAAAACTATTTTCATTGCGTGATAATTTATGTGACATACAAATTACACAATCGTTGGCCAGTTATGCAAATTAATTACAAAAATTTACGGCTCCTAACTACACGCGCCCTTCTTTGTTATATATACATGTTCATATGCACATATCTGTCCATGTATTAGCGTAGTGCGCCTGTTTTTCCTTTCAATTTCCTAGCAAATCTCACTTTATGTTTCGTAAGAAAATTTCGCTCGTGTCTTTGCTTCGACATTTTGCAGTTGGTGCAGTTGCTTTTTTTCAATTTACAATAAAATTCAATAAGATGTTGACTTAATGGAAATTGACTGACAGCAGCTGCCAAATGTGTACGTGTGCACGTGTGTGTGTGTGTGTGTGTGTGCGTCTGTCAGGTGTCTGTGTGCGTGTGCATGTGTGTGCTTATATCTAAGGCCAGGTCTTAGCTTCCTGTTTTGTTTTTTGCTTTGGCCATAAAATGCATTTGGGAGCCAAAAATCTGCTTGATTCAAACATCGAAAATGGAATGGAAAACGTTCATGTCAGTTTCGTTGAAAATGCATTTAAAGTATTGAAAGCTTATAATAATTTAAAATACAGCTAAATAAGTATTTTTAAAAAGTTTCACCGGTGTATAAAATGAATCAATTTAGGCGCAATATTATTCTTTACGTTTCTTAGTTTCTATATTGCAATATATTTAAACACTTAGCTGACGGATTGTTGATGCTTTGATATGTCGAGATGCGCATTTGCAGCAACTTCATTAGACTTATGAAGCCGCATGCTCATTACAGCTAAACACTTGGCTAACAAGTCTACGCACTGTTGCACATAAAATTAAACGTATGCGCCCATTATGCACAACCTTGCACTGAGTACAGATTTGAATGTTCAAAACTAACAAAAATATACAAAATGAATTGCAGGTGCGAATGTGATGAGAGGGCGGGCTGGTTGGGGCGTGGCAGGGATCTGCATACAGCCTATGGATGTATAGGTGGCATGCAACAACTACAGCTTGTTGCAGTTTGACGCTGGGTTCTTTCCACTGTTGCACAATCAGCAAAAGTCAGCGAGCTATGAACAAAAGTTAAACAGAGAAAACAAAGTGCAAAGTCGGTTGGAGGCGGATAACAGGGTGAAGTGGGGTGGTATAGGGCAGTCGTTGCTTGGGTGACAGAAGGCGTTGCTGTTGTTGTCGTTGCACGCAGTGCGCGTAAAGAGCCGACGCCATTTTAAAGTTAAAACATTTGCGTAATTAGCAGCAGGAAAAGGTAGAAACAAGACGAGTCAACAAGCCTGGCCAAAGACGGCGACTGCCAAAAACTACTTTAAGTGCCAGCACAAATTGCGCACCAAAAAGTTAATTAAATTGTTAGCAGTTCGCGATTTTTTTCCCTTTTACGGCTCACCGATTTATCGTTTCGGGTCGTGTTGGCCGTGTTGGCTTTTGGCCAACTGCATGTTTGCTAGCCGAAAACCTCCAAGCTGACAATTAACAAATGTCAACGGTGCAAAACTTGTGCCAAAGATGCGGGTGGCGCGGCCATGGCCAACCTTCGAGGAAGCTCCCTCTTATGACACTAGTTCGCCGCCTGCTCTATGTGCCTGCTCACTATTTGAACTACTTTTCCATTAAGTTTTTACATGAGTTTTCCATGTGCTCCTGAAGTGGTTTTTACTGTGCTTAACTTTGCTTTTTTACTAGATGATAGAGAAAGCAATACCATTTGGCTGATGAACACAAGGATCTGTTGTGCTTTCAAACAAATTAGAATCGTTGACATTTTGGCAGATTTATGACAACTTGAAGTCAGGCAATATCGGAAGAGCCACTGGGTTAATGATGTTGGAGAAGAATGTATGTGCGATAAATTAAGTTGACTTTTTGTTGATTTTTTTGTGTCTTTACTTTACTTTCGATAAACCAAAAAAAAAAAAAATGTAATGAAAAAAACAATCAAAATGTTAGGCTTTAAGCATTCATCTTTCAGGGATTAAAAGGTTATTCATTAAATTTGTGCGTCCTGTCGACATCATTTAACATTGCCAGCTGGCTGGTCTGCTACATTGTGCGTAAAGTTCAGAGATAAGCGTGTTGCCACCTCCTTTTTTTCACTGTTCACTGTTCCCTTCTCCATAAACAGCAATAGCTCAGCATTCATCAGTCATCAGTGAGGTTGACTGCGACACAGTTCAGATTAGGTATTATCAATTGCGAAACGTCAATTGTTGTTGCTGTTGTCGTCATCATCGACATCCCAGCGCAGCCATGTTAGTTGTTTTGGCTGCCGCATATCGCATTATATCTGCATTGTCACCTTGTTGGCAATTTAACGTGGAACGCCCCCCAAACAGCATGCGTGGAGCAACGTTAATAGCAGCTTCTCGGTAGTTGAGATTGGCCTGCCCTCAGCTGGCTTCATGTTTGTGGCCAAAGCAAGACGATTCTGCTTTATTTGTGGTCTCGTTACACTTTGCCTTGCTCTCTTAGCAGCTTAGTGTTATTCAATTAGTGGCTTTTACAGTGGTTCCAAGTTGTTCACTTATTAGATACATTTTTGTGGTAAATTCTTGAAAATTTAAGCCCAACTTTTCATAAGAAATAAATTATATTTTTTTATTCTTTTCAGTTTGCTGGAAATGTGAACAAGTCTAAATATCTTGTTTAGGCTATTTCTCGTTAACATGCTGTTAATATTTATTTGACAAGGGAAATATGAGCTTTGTTGTCACCTGTTCGAGCCACAAACAAACTTAGCAACATATAAAAGTGGTTGTCATTGCTTGACAACAACATGACAACATGACATATTGCAGACATGCTATTGTCAAACATTGACATCCACTTTTATATGCTGTTAAGCTTGTTTGTTTCTCACTTACTTAACTGCATGTTTAATTCTTCAATTATATTTTGGCAGGCAGCTGGCAATTTATTGGGAATACAAATAGTTTTGTTGTTGTTGACTCACGTATTCAGTTCTGTGAAAGTTAACAGTCAATTTAAATATGTTTTTCTTATTATTTGATCATCATGGTAACATCTATTAAAATGTTAACCAGCTGCTAAATTGGCTTGACTACTATTTCTTAATTTCTTCAAGGTAAAACTTGATGTTAAAATTACAACATATAGTAATTTAATAAATGAGCAAAATGACTAAGGTAGAATTTAGTTTTTCTTCAAAGCAAATCACAATTTCATTTAATTCTTTACATCTTATCTAAATGAAAACATTTTTGTCCATTGTCTCTGCCATTTCACAAAAATCTCTCTTGAGTCGTGCACCTTTAAAATCGGCAACGCCTAAAAGCAGACAACAAAAACGTTGATGCCAGAGACACACAAAACCAGAAGTTGAAAAAAAGCATCATCACATTTATCCCAACGTGCTCATTTAAGTGGAATCACTTAATGGTTTTATACGCTTATCATTATCATCCCAGTAGCAAGTCCGTTCCGCCTTCTGCGGCTCATCCTCCGGCGCAATGCCATTTCGGGCAGCCTTCCATGTCCAGAAAGCTAGACCCACGCACAATGACAAAGCGTATAACAGTGGATAGCACCACCCGCAACCATCCATCCGCACCACCCGCTGTCATTGAATCCACGAATGCTCGCGTCGTTGATTCAATCAAATTTCGAAGTGTGGAGCATTTTTATCTGGCGGATGTTTGGCTCGCTGTCAGCGCAAAATGTTGGCGTCCAGTCATTGTTTTAACGCGCATGTTTGCCAGTCACACAAACACACACAACAACAACACACGCAACACACACATGCCCGCATATACACACATCTTCGTTGTTAAATGCATAATTTTTAGTGGAAATTGCGGCACGAAATGTTTCACTTTTTGACTGCGTGACGCTTGTTTGAGGTGTGTGTGAGTGCTGTGGTGTTGTGTGTTGTGTGTTGTCTGTGCTTAGGGGGTTGCCTGGGTGTGCCGCTGCTGCCAGCCAAAGGTCGTTTGTACGGCCCACAAATAAGGAAGTAATATGTCGCCGCTGCATGGCCATCAAAGCCAGACGCGTTGAATACTTCACGGGGCTTGTAAATGACAGAAAGCTGCTCCCGCTGCAAGCATCCCCATAGAACGGCACCCTCCCACCCCTTCTCGTGCTTTGCGCTGTGTGAGAACTGAATGCTTTTTTTTCCTGCCCCATGACTCGTTCCATTGTCAACGATTTGACTACACTAAAAAATACAGGGTATATGTATGTATATGTGGGTAATTTGTTTTCGAATAGTTCAAACTTGGCAACAAAATTTAAATTGAAAAATAACTATATATGTATATAATAATTTTTATATAAAAATATATGTGTAAAATATATATTAATATATCTATTTTTTATATATCTATTTATGTTTATCTATATTTATAGAATTTGATTAATATTTGTATTAAATTACTTATAAAATAAAAATTATAGGAATATTTAGAAGATAGAACAGTTTGAATATTTAAATATATATTTTGCTTATTAAATAAGTATCATTATAATAAATTGCTTTTCCTATTTCATAAATTCTATTCCAGAATTAATTCGAATTGAGTTTGCTTGTTCAAGTCTAATTTCGTTGGTATTTCAAAGGTGTTACTTTGATTACTATAAGTAAAAAAAATAATAATAATTTTGATTTAATTAAAAGACATTTCTAATCAGCATTGGGCTTTTGAAAGCACTTTCAGATTCTTAAGGGAAATCCCTAATCAGAGCAGAAATTGGCAATTCTTCTAATATATATTTAATATAAAATATATAACGTGAGTATGCAGGGTATTTAGTTGCTTGCTACTCACACAAATCACCATCTCTTCGTAGGTTTATTTCCATTTTTTTGGCTTTCTTTCTACCCCGCTGTCAGAAACATTGAACCGCATTTGTATTGAAAGATTAATGATGCACAATTGCTCGCATCATCCTGATGTCTGTGGCTATTGTTATGCGAATTGCTGTTTTTGTTGTTGTTGTTTTGATGATTTGCGCAAATTTATGATCCTAAAGAGATTGACACATTTTAAGTTTCAAAAAAGATCTCCAGGAATATAAAGGTTGGGACGGCGGCAAATCATTTCATTAACTTAATGTACCAGAATGTGACTTGTCGGTTGTCAACTTTGTGTCGAAGGAAGGACGTGTGTGTGTGTGTGTGTGTGTGTGGTCCTGTCAGGATGTTGTTCACTTTAGTTTAATACCAAACGCCGACTGCCGAGGAGGACAAGTCAGTTAGTGCAGCAAAACTTTGCCAACTTTGGCTCTGCTACAAGGCACTGATTTTATTTACAGGCTAACAACAAGGATACTTGTGACGACAGGGCAAGTCAAGTTGAGTCGAGTCGAGTCAATGCGAGTTGCATGGGTGTTTAGAAGGACACCACCCCTCGGGGCAGCTATTTCTGGATGCAGCGTTGCTGCCAGTAGCACTTACTTGACATTTAACTTGTGTCACATCCAGTGTTCAGGCCAAAAGCAACACTAGGCGACAGTAAGCGGCGAGCATAATGACAATGCATGCGTAGCTGCTGATCGCAGTGGTTAGGGAGGTGCCACGTACGCCTTGAAAAAAAGCACAGTTAACATTGTATATTTGTGGAACTTATGGCAAAGGAACAATACTAAATTAAATACGCGAAAATTATATTACAAAAAAAATATTTTTAAAAACAATATATAACTGGTATGAATATAAGTTTCTGGTCAAGCTCAATTAAATACATGAGAATCGCATAGCAGCGCGACATATTAGCAAATATATTTATTAATAAAGTTCTCTTTTTGTAAATATAATAAGATTCATTTGCTTAAGTAGAAGTCGAAAGCATCTCTTAGCCTTTGCTTCAACATACAATATAAAGTGGCAAGGCGGCAAGGAAGCAGAAAAAAACAATTAAACATCTACACACAGCGTGGCGCATGCCAAACAACAAACTACACACTACACACAAACATACACACACACACACACACACACACACACATACACATACACACACACCCAACCATACACAAACGAAACCATCAAAAGGACGCAGGGCCTTAACCTCCTTCCATCGTTCAAGCACGCTGGCTACTTCATCATGGCCAGCAACTGCATTAGAGATTCATCCATTTATTCACACCACAAGTCAGAATGGGAGCAGAAAAAGTAGCAGAAGTTGGTGAAGAAGAAGACGAAACAGGACATTTAGCAAAGAGGACAATTCGTAGCCGAGGCGTAAACTTATTCCGAACAGACATTCATTCTTTCCTTTTTTATTTTTGGCCATACACAATAAGCCGCGGCACTTTTCATTAGCAGCCACACTTTGGCGACAGCTGTAGGACAGCATGAGGGGAGGCACTGAGAGAAAGATTATGTTGAAGCAATATTGACAATAATTGGAAACTATTTTAGAAATCATATAAGAATTGTTATCACAAGCAAAACAATTTTTATTCTTAACTTAGTTGAAAGTAAGCTTAAGTATATTATATTATTTTATTTCTTAAAGTGTATGTAACGCAATAGTTTTTAAAATTGATAGTTCAAAAATATATTCAAAATATGAATTCTGTCAAAATATCTACTTCAAATTTAAATTCATTTATGTCAATAAGTATATATGTCAATAAGTATATTCTAAGGAAGTTTTTAAACATAATTCATAACTGGTTTCAGTGTCAACTGCTTACAGTTTTCTCTGAGTGTAGGTATTGTAGTATATCTATAAAATGTCTTGGCCTTGCCGGGCTTTACTTCTTACTTTTTGTGGCGCCTTTGTTGCAGTTATTAACCCTTAACCGCACATAACATTTATTACCCACATTGTTCCTCACTCACAGTAATGCACACACACACACACACACACAAATGTATATACATACAGTATATGTATAACAAAGTCGCCTGCGTTAAGCTGACAATGACATTTTTCCCCTCTTCTCTTTCACTTGATTGTATTCTGTGAGGACGACTTTTGTCTGTGGTTTATCGCTTTTAATTTGTCGTCGCGTCTTTGGGGCTCGTTAAGTCGCCCTTTTACCAGTTTTTCCAATGCTTTTGCTTTGCTTCTCGCTGAGTGAATTTTCGTGGCGATAATTGGCTCTGTGCACAAGGCCAAGAAAATTAGAGATTTGTTGCTTTGTAATTCGTTACAACATGTTGAATGCCGAGGGCTTTGCTCATTCCGTTTTCTCTTCTGTCGATGCAATCGTTTCCCAACTGAAGTGAGTTTATTGGCTCTGCGTAATACACTTCTTACTCTCCGTTCGTCTGTAAATTTACCCCATTGTCTGCTTGGCATGACGTACTTTATAGATTGGCGACTGACATAAAGCAACCCATTTAGGAATCTGGGTATATCCTAGTCAAGCACTCCTGACTAGAGCTTTCTTACTGGTTTTTCTTTTTTGCCTTGTACCCTAAATGGAACCATGTTTTTGATAACTAATCCAATTATTTTGCTGTCGAAACTGTGCCCAAGACATATTCTACTTTATTATAAGACCTTACTGCCAGCTCTGTTGTAGCGAAGAAATTAAAAATGATCATATATTTGTATTCCTTCTTGTGGAATTTCTTAGCTCTTTTATCAGATATATTTCGTGCAAGACAATATCATTTATTTTCTATTTGATTTCTATAGTGATTTAAAGCCTATTATTTTTTTGACTAAAGAAACCGTTGTGGCTTTGAGCTTGACTGAACTCATCCTAGTTCCCTGGGGAATACCTTTTCGGAGAAGATTTCAACTGCAGATTGATTCTGAATTGAAAGTTGATAAACAAAATTTTAACATTTTATTGTTAAATTGCATTTGAAAATTTTAGACTAATGAGTTTGGCCGAATTTATGTGATTTTAAAGTCAAAATTATTTTTATAGTCAAGAATTTGCAGTTTGACAAGAAAATTGAAAAAAAAAAAATTGATTTTCAACAATACGTCAACACAATAATAAAACTCGTTAGCTGTCGCTTTACTTCTGGAAGAAAAGACTGTAGAAATGTCCGACTTGGAAAATAATCTGGTGCAGCTGCGCGCACGTTTACAGGAACGCGGCATAAAGTTGTGGGAGTCGCCGTATTATGTGGAAAATGTGGGCAGCAGTGAGGCGGCTGTGGAGGTGCTCGCCCAGGATTTGAGTCGTGAGATGCATATAACTGCGGCAAGCTGTAAAAACTCATTACTGGAGCTGCAGCAACACGCGTTGCGCAAATTGAGCGCTCGGCGCGAGTTCAATGAGACGGGGCTGGCCACCTTCCATGTGCGTTGCGTGGACAGCCAAGGGGGCACAGTTCATACGTTGCAGGTGAAGTGTAAACTGGTCGAGCTGGGCGCCATGCTGCAGCGTAAAATTGCCAATGAACTGAAGCTAAGTGAGGCGGATCATGTGAAGTGCATATCGGCGGGTAGAGTGGTGGCGCCGCAGGCGACGCTGCAATCACAGGGCTTGAAGAACAATCAGCAGCTGCTCGTGATTGTGGGCCAGCCGGATGCCCAGGGCGAGGCGCTGTATGAGCGTATACGGCAGATACAGCGCGATGTCGAATTGGTTATCGATTCGGGTCATCATTTTGTCGATCTAGAGGATCAGGATGGCAATGCCATGTTTTTGCCACCGCACGAGAATCGTGCCCTACTGCTGGGCATTGCGCTGTCCGAAAAGGCGCGCTCAGCCATGCGACGGGAGCATTACGATGAGGCGCTGCTGCTCTTCCTGGAAGCGGACGAGAAGTTCAACAATTGTGACTCCAAGTTTCTGGAATGTGTGGACAACTATGCTCTGCTCAATTTGGATATTGTGTGGTGCTATTTGTGCCTGAAGAACATTACCCAGCTGCCGGATGCACAGCGTCGGCTCGATGTCTGCGAGCGCATTCTGCAGCGCAGCTATGGTCCGAACTTTAGTCGCTTGTATGCCCTCAAGGG
Source organism: Drosophila anceps (assembly GCA_035045945.1). Classification (NCBI taxonomy): domain Eukaryota; kingdom Metazoa; phylum Arthropoda; class Insecta; order Diptera; family Drosophilidae; genus Drosophila; species Drosophila anceps. The sequence goes on from JAWNON010000225.1 coordinate 15,870,883, forward strand.
CTCGAATTGTCCGGAGCGTGCGATTATTGTACGGCTGCAGCTGCTCCAGGGTGTCGTCTTTTTTCATTCGAATCGTCGTGATGAGGCGCGAACGCGCTTGCAAACTGCAGCCACAGCTCTAGGCGAGCTGAAGGTGAATGCCGAACAGTTGGCGCTGCTGATGGAAATGGGTTTCGAAGCCCCAGCAGCGCGTTTGGCTCTTCGCTCCAGCAATGGTAATGTGGAGCGTGCCGTACAGTTTATCCATCAGCGAAGGCAAAACGTGCAGCAGGCGCGTCTCAACTCTGATTCGGAACGCGAGCTGAGCCGTCGTCTGGCCCAGATGCAGGTGGGCAGCGATGATCGCGATTGGGTGCATCCGCGCAGCGTGTGTCGCCTAATGGAACTGGGCTATGAACGTTCACTCATTGTGGAGGCACTCCGTCGCAGTGGCAACGATGTAACCAAGAGTCTGGAGCTGCTGCAATCTCATTCGGAGGAGCTGCGTCGCAATCTGCCCGCCACCCAGACAGCTGACGAACAAATGCTTTACACTCTACGCGAGCTTGGTTTCAAGTTGCCCGCTGCTCGTGCCGCTCTAGAAACCACACACAACAATCTGGACAATGCCATAGACTTTCTGCTCAAGAGTTTTGCCACCGAACAGGAGTTGAACAGCGTCATAGAGCACATGACCTCATTAACCTCTCAGGCAGCTGCCAATGATGAGTCTGCTTCTGCTTCTGTTTCGGCGCCGTCCACATCATCCACTCGACTGTCTGCGCTGACACCCAGCAAGTTGACTCTGGTTAAGTCGGTGCTGAGCAAAGCCAAAATCGAAATCGAATCTTATAGCGCCTATAAGCGTTTCAATGAGGATATTCCTGATATCGATCAAGACTATTTGGATTTACCTTTGGAACAGGAGGAGCAAATACTTAACGAGTACCGACAACTATTGGATAATTAGCAAGCACACAGCACTTGTCTTTTATTCTTACAAATATTTAGTATTTTATCGAATGTTAAAAAAAAAATATTTAACTTTATTCTGTCAATATTTTATCAGCTTGAAGTATCTCAGAACTTGGTTGCCTTAAAACGTTTCAATTTCCCCAGAGTATTTTACATGCTCTAGATCAAGTCAGAACTGCCCGACTAGGGCCACGCGCGTTGCCTTTACCACTGCACTGTCTGTTTTTAAATTGGCAGTTGATAATGCGATCGGATTTTTCACAGTTCTTCGGTGATTTTGTGGATTCGTGGATTTCGCTCAGGTCGCTTCTGCACTTAACGATCTATCGCAAATTCCTTTGCAGTCTTTTGATGTGAAATGAATTTCTAGCATCTTTTTGAAATGTCCTTACTTATGGAGCTTACGATAGGGCACTAGTAAGAATCGACTTCAGCTCTTGCTAAGTTGAACGTATGAAAATATCTATCTAAATTTCATTGATGGTTTTTGTTCTGGAGCTCATCTGACAGAGTCGAGCATTAGCTTTTAACTCAGCACAGGAATGTGCTAAGCCCTTTGTTCTTATAGTTTAAGCCGTGATGTCAACAATTACTCATAAATTCGCTATAGTTTGGCTTTTGGCATCACACACATGCACGCATAGACTATATACCCGTTTGCGCTGCAAAGTATGCTATGCAATTTTTTGTTAGCTGTTTACTCATGTGCATAAATATGTCAGTTTTGACTGTGGGAGAGTGTGTGTGCTTGTGTGCTGTTGACTTTTGTGAAAATTAATAATTTTTCAACAAACTACAACTCTGAACCGCTCTCCCACGCCCATCCCCGCCTCCCCAGGCAGTCCCATTCGCAGTGCAACTTCTGCGGTTGATGGCCAAATAATTTGTCGTCTGTGTTTGTTTCCGAATCGTTAAGTCTCAAATAAACTTAGTTGGCATTGTTGTTTGCTGTTTGTTGCTTGTTGTTGTTAGGTAGATTTGTCATGCCATGCCGCACATTTTTTTGAGTGGCTGACATTTCAGTTGACTGAGCCACGACTTTGGCCCAAAAAAAAGGAAGAAAAAATTTGCGCACATTTCTTTTCAATTGGGATTAAATCGTGCGTGTGGCCCGGCAGCAAAAAACAATTTTCTTGAGTGTTCATTTCCATGCAGCTCGCCTTAAACACTTTCAATTGGACACTTATAAAGGACATATAGTAGGTATATATATATATATATATACATATATATATATATATATATATATATATATATATATATATATATATATATATATATATATATATATATATATATATATATATATATATATATATATATATATATATATATATTTATTTATTTTTATTTTTTTTTTTTATGTATAATAGGTAGCTGCACGACTGCCTGTCCAAATGCAGGCTGCATATTCTTTCTGCTGCTGCTGCTGCTTTTTGAGCCAACAAATTATGCAGCTACAAATAGAAAGAAAAAATACCACAAAAAAAATGTCAAAATGTTGGCAACGCGCTGCAGTTGAAGTAGATGGCGGGGGCCGGGGCCGGAGGCGTGCCTGTCTTATTTAGTAGCGAAAATGAGCAGCGGCAGCGCTTAGAGTCTTGTAACCAAGGACTTGCCGCGAAAAAAAGGGTTGCTTGAGTGAGCTGGAGAGGGTGCAGTGCAGCAGGCAGGCTATGGGCGTTTGGCTTGGGCTGCATTCACTGGCTGATTTCCGTCATTTGTTGCTGCTGCTACTGCTGATGCAACTGCCACAGCGACAAGCACAGTCACAGTTACTGCCACTGCCACTGCTGCTGCTGCTGTTGTCATCAACAGTGAGCAACATTATCATTGTAGTTGCAAGTGCCGCAATACCCTGTACAAAAAAACATGGAAGTTGGCTATGCGCACAAATTTTATCACTAAATTGTCAGTCTAAATATCAATATATATTAAGTATATATTTTTTTATATAAAACTTTGGGTATATTCTCCGTGAGGCATTTTATACTGGAAAGACAACAAGACATGAATTGTTGCCTGATAAAATCTGCATAGTCAACGTATATTGCAAACGTTAAATTTGGATGGATGCATTATTTTATCAATTGACTCGTTATAGATTCTTTTCTGCTTAAATGAATCTGTTCTAAATAACTTTAATGCCAGACTAAACACTTGCATTTTGCTCTATCTATGGTCTAAAAACTGGGTAGTTGTTCGTTTAGCATACCACTTCTATACGCATTTCCTTTTGTTACTGTTGTTGTTGTTGTGTGTCCTCATTATCGTTTGCTGCTTGCCATGCTCTCCTCATGTCTTTTGGCATTTACATTCCATTTTAATATATTTTTTGTATTTCTCTTCTTTTTTTATCAAGTGGCAGGCTGAAGAACTTTAATGGTTTTGAAATGCACTTGGAAGTGAGCACGAAAAAGATTTTTTCGCTTCTTAATTTATTATACAAAGTGAAAAGAAATTATGAATAAAACTCTTACAAAAATCAGAAAGGAGAATGTCTAAATAATTGTGTAGAATTCTTTTACTTTAGGCCAAAAACGCTTAAATATCTGGTCGGGACAGGACACGAATATGGTCGTCAGTTATTTAAAGACGCTTGAAAATCCATTTTAAAAACTTCAAATGGTTCGCATTACCCTCTCGTTCTCCTCTGTTCGTCTCTCTAATTTTATTCCTCTGTCTTGCATTTACTTTCACTTTTATTTGAATATCTTGAAGTAGAGCTTCATTTACTTGAATCGTCTTCCCTCTGCTTTATATTATGATTTGGCATTAAATTTAAGCCGTGGAAACTTTGCTGTGTTCAACTTTTTTTTAACTTGTTTCTTAAGTTTTCTGCAGTTAATTAAAATAGGGCTTTCCTTTATATATTTATCTATATTTTTTTGCGGCTGCATAAATTACAAATTAGCCGAGTCAAAATCAGCTTTCACACAGCAAGCCGCAACTTAACCCCCATATTATTTCCATTTCCATTCCCATTCCCTATATTCGGACAGCGCTTTGTGCTTAGAAAGTGAAAATAATGTAAATGATAAAATTATTTAATGATGCGGAAGTGCGTTGATAAGCGAACGACAAATAATGCCAACAAATGATGCTGCTGCTGCGGCTGCTGCTGCTTAGCTAGGCATTCGTTTACCCTAACTGTGGGGTATTTCGATTTTATGTATTAATTAAGAAAAAATACAAAAAATACGAGCAATTTATTTAAAAAGTCTAAATATAGTTAATATCATCATTTATATGGTCTCTTTTTCTATACCAAATTTCAAGTAATTGTAGAGCTTTTATAGATAAAAAAATTGTAGTGTACTTAATGCCTCGTCATGTACTACTGCATGAATACAATTCCACTCAAGTTGGTTATGATTTCAAGCTGATTGTTCGGACAGAAAAAAAATTATGGAAAATTCGTATTTAAACTTTGGCATTTTATTTTTATTTTTTTCTTGCTAAATATTTCGAAAAAAAAGAAAAGAAATGCCCAACAGCTGCGCCTACGCCTGTGGGTATGCAACGCATTTCGCTTTCCACTTATTTAGGTAAATCTATGAGGCTATATCCAAAGTTTTGCCGCTTTCTAATGAGCGAGACTCATGTGGCCGGGAACTTTATGTGCTCGTAAAACAGTTGCCAAGCAGTCGACTGCCGACTGCCAACTGCCGAATCCTCCATTCGAAATTGAGGACATAACTTTGCAGCAATTTACATACTCATTATGGCACACGCTCCGCGACTGAGCGACAAAAAAAATGTCAAATTAAAACTGCAGCACAAAAAAATAAATACAGTTTAATTAAAAGAACACAAATTTGTCGACTGTACATTTCACTATATATGTGTGTGCCTTATATATACGTATATATGTATTTGTAGCAGTCAACAATTTGTCACATTAAATCCTCTTCTCCACTTAGCTTACTCGTAATTTTCGTTGTTCGCCAAAAGAGTTGTTGAAACGTTCAATTACAAAAAAAAAAAATAAAATAAATAAAAGTGTTGCATATGTCAATTGGTGTGTGTGTGTGTGTGTGTGTGTGTGTGTGTGTGTGTGTGTGTGTGTGTGTGTGTGTGTGTGTATGTAAGTGTATGTGTGTGTGTGAGTGGGTTGGAGAAGCTGACTTTATTGACGTGTCAGCACTTCGAAGGGGTTGTAAATTTCTGTGTCAACTACAACACGACTTCATTGCAGTCATATAAGTGTGGCTCTCTTTACACTGATCTCATTTCAATTACATTTTAATTAAACTTTCACTTTTAAATTACATTTTTCGCTTATTGTTTTAATTTTACTTAAAACGAAAAATTAAGTAAGAAAATCCTATTCGGGGTGCCCGACTAGGAGATACCCCGAATAATCTATTTCTCCTCTAAGAAAGGAGGTTTACACTTAGAGAGTCATAAAGCTCTTGAATTACCCAACTGAATCGATACATTTCTAATATGTTTAGTCAGCTTTTCAGCTGTTTGAAGCTGGACAATAAAGAAAGGCTTCAGGGTGAGTGGGCGGCGTGGGTACTGCATTGTGGATTTGAGTACTCAATTGTATCTTTGAAGGCGCATTGGCGGCAAAGTCGAAATTGTGGCTTCTTGAATTAATCCACGTATCGGCGGATTTCAGGGTATCTTCTAGTCGGGCACAATTTACAATTTGTATTTACCGAGAAGCGAACTATATTGGCTTACTCAAGGACCTTAACTAAGTGCCAAAAAGTGCACCGAAATTTTGAAACATTTTACATATAAATCCAAGCGAAACAAAGTTTTTTTTTGTAACTTTCGATGCAGTTCTATTAGTTGGTTCTGATTGCGGACTAGCTCGTGCGTACTTCAAGCTTAGAACACTCTGTTGCTCATTATTGTTGCCGGCAGCTGTTGGGGCCCGTTATCCAGTCGCACTTTGCGGTCGTGTTGCAGCAATCGTTTGTGCAGCAGCTTGTTGTTGCTGTATTATGTTGCACCTACATAAAATGCGCAAATGATGTGTTCCGAATGGCCAAGCCAATGGGGCTGGGGCAGCAGCAAGGGCTAGCGCAGAGAGACGAACACCAAAAACTGTCGCAGTCACAAATTTTGCGTCTGGCCAACAAAACAAGTTCGAGGCACCCACAACTACAACAACAACAAAAACAATTGGTTGTAAAGTACAAGAGGCAACATTTGCTAATGACAAACATTGTAGCAGAAGGGTTGTGGAGGGGTAGAAGCGCACTTTGTCGGGGGGGTAGGTGCCAGGCGATTTGTGGCACGTCCAGCCATAACAATGATGACGTCGGAGACTGTGAATTTAAAGCTGCCTCCTCCCAGTGGGCAGCAATTTTATTATTATGCAGCAAGCGTTTGCAAAGAGAGCAAGAAAAAAAAATACGGAAGAAAAAATGTTACTTTAATGATTGTGAAATATAAAATACCCTATTCCTAAAATGCCTTGATTCCTAAAATGCCTTGAAGTCCTTAAAAATTGAGCTTGTTCGGTATCTTAAGAAATATAACGTATTTATTCATTCTTAAGAATTGAACATGTTTAGAAAATTGAACTTTATTATTGTTCATAAACGGTTACGATTAAATAATTGAACTAGTTCACTCAGTTATGCATTCATGAATAACTGAGTAGAGATTATCTGGTTCATAATCGACTAAGCTTAATCTTTACCACTAATCACTAATCGTAGCTAATCGTAGTTTTTTCTTAATGATTCACTTAATTGAATTTATTCCACTAGACAAAGGACAGCTTAAGGCATTTCGAATTTCCTCTGCCCACAAATTTTCTATACGAAATGTTAATCTATAAGAATTTAAGGTTCACGCACGACCTAAGCAAAATAATATAATAGTCATTTTTAGATACAAAAAGTTACAATTATCGAGTGACCACCGTACTCACAAAATGCCCTTGTTACGTACTTAATATGAAAAGCGGTTATACCCTTTTAGCCAAGGTGTAATCTGGTCATTCAAAATCTATAGGTACAGTCGCATAAATACGCCTAGGACATATGGTGCACATAAATATTGCATGGTATTTTTTATGGTATTTTTTATTATTATAGTATATAGGATGTTTTTTTTTGGGTAACTTTTAATTGCACTGAAAGTGTGGATAAAAAATTAACTTGTGCTTTTCGTGCATTTTTAATAGCCGGCCGCCTCGTCTGTCACACAGACCACCGACCGCACATGTGCGAGAGAGATAGTAAGAGAGAGAGAGAGAGACAGAGAGTGAGTATCTGGCATTTCAGCCTTTGGGCGACACTTGGTGCGCTCAGCTATGATTTGTGGCATATTTATGTAAATTTGTGGTTTTTTCTGTTAAACATGCAGCAAGCCGCAAACCAGAAAGGAAAAAAGGATCTCTATGCATGTATATATACATATGTATATGTGTGTGCATATATATTTTAGAGAGAGAGAGAGAGAGAGATAGAGAGAGAGCGAGTGAATGGAGACCGGAAGCATTTAAGCTTTCAGCTAAGCAGCAGGTGCTGCGGCCAAGCAATTAGTGAGAGCCTGGTTTAATATTATGAGCAGCTGTTGAGCCAAGCACAAAAACTCACATCAGCCTCTAGTGTTTTTTAGGAATTCAGTATTTGACTTTTATAGCCATCGAGCAATTGAATTTAGATATTCATGGGCGTTCAGCTTGAGAAATCGTTCTGCTCTGCAAACTTTTTATAAAACTTTTGAACAAGACAAAACTCTGTCGATAATCAGCTTGACCCTTCTATGAATAACTAGCACCTTCAAGTCTTTCTAAGATTTTAGTCTTAGTATTAATAAGATTTGAATATATATTGAATTATCTGTCCATACAAATAAAGCCTTATGTTAAATTGATTAAATTATCGATATAATAAATCTAATTATACATATTTTCGATATTGAAATTGATAAAGAAAAGAGGACAAACACGTTTATTATCGCATCAAATGCTTATTATCGTCTATCGATCAGTTCAATCGTAATGTCAAATCATTTATCGATTCTTCTCAAAACAATAAAAACTAAAATTCTGAAACTTTGTTTTTGTCTTTAGTTTTTGTGATACGAATGAAAATTTAATTAAATTAGAAATAGAAAATTTAAATTAAATTAAATAGAGAATTTATATTAAATTAGAAATAAATTTTCTACTTTCTGTTTATGCCTCTTTTTGCTACTTAATATCAATCAATAACCCAACTTGCATCATTTAGTAAAGCACTCGATACATGTGTACACACTTTGTTGCCCATTAGTCAGAAATCATCAGCTGCACGTGGCTAATCAATTTGCAGCGTGTCACGTGCCTCCCCTTTTTATGCCAGTGGATAAATTTTTTGAAACAAAGACAAGGCAACACACGCCCGAAAGGCTTGACCACATAACCAACACACATACACACATACAAGAGCAAGGCATTTGCGTTGACATTGCCGTTGATGCGGCTGACCCGCTGTCCGCCTCTTCATCTGTTCGCCTGTCTCTTTGTCCTGTTGGTGGCTGGCTGGCTGACTGGCTGACTGGCTGGCTGGCAGCTCGTTCTGCTTCTGGTGCCACGCTGCCATTGAGGACAGGTGTGCATGATTTATGACATTTACATATCAGCGCACTGATGAAGCGCGTTGATGCGCTGACAACGACAGATGCTCGAGGATACTTCCCATACACATAAACATTCAGATATATACATACATATACATATGTCTATACTTGTGTCCAGTCGGCAAACTGGCAACAGCAAGTGATTTGCAAATTTGTGCACTGATTGGATGACATATTGTGCTTGTTTTTAGGCAGATGAAACAATACATTCTCTGTTTTCATTTATAAAGTTTCGGCTCTTGAGCTTACGAATTGTTAAACATGAATATTGAATGAGCTGAACCTCATGAAACTTTCATTGTACACGTATACAAAAAATTACATAGTTAAGAAAGGACTTTGTTTAATCATCTTGTGTTTTTATTATGGCTATGCGTTTGCTCTCTATGTGCTTTACAGGAATATAGTAATCTTAATTTATAAAGTTATGAACTTATGTTAATATATGTGTCTTCTATCCACTGATTACTTTTCATCTAATTCTGTTATGCACTTCTTTATTTCACTTTCACTCTCTCTTGCCTTTCTCTCCGTTTTATCTATTTCTCTCACGATCTCTACTTTTCTCTCCTGTCTCTTTTTTTTGTTACTGCTCTATTTTTCTCAGTATTTGTCTATTTCTTCCCCTTTTTTCTCTCCTTTTGTTTATCTCTATGTTACTGCAATTCTCTTTCCTCCTATATGTCTTCCTCCTTCTCTTTTCCTCTCTTTCTCTCTCTCTCTCTCTCTCTTTATTATTCTGTTCTTCTTTCCTCTCACATTTGTCTCTCGTTTTTGTTTTATTTCTTTCTATTTTTCTCTTTTGCTCACTCTCTCTTTCTCTCTGTCTTTCCGTCTGTTTTGCTATCTCTCCCTCTCTCTTTATCTCTTTCTCTCCTTATATCTTCAGTCTCTCTTAGCTCTCTTAGTGTGAGGTCTCTATCTCTATCTGTTTCTATCTCTCTCTCTCTCTCTCTCTCTCTCTCTTCCCTATCTCGCTCTGTATTAGAAGATGATGAATCAATATTCAAAACAGGCTTCAATTGGCATAATTTAACGCTGCGTTAACTGCAATTTTCTGAAACAAAGCCGTAGATCGCTTACTAATTCCATGTTTAGTATGGTAAATACAATTACCTTTATGAAAACCCAATGATGCTGTCTGTTCACCTCTGTCTGTCTGGATGTCTCTTTGTGTTTGTCTGTTATGCCTGGCAGACAACAGCGCACAAATTCAGTTGACTATGGCAACACATGTTTCTGATATCTGTTGCAGTTGAGGCCGTAGCCTCCAAGCCTTGCCTAATTGTTATATGCGCATATCACACACACTGAACCGTAACGTTGACAGCAACAACAAACACAAAAGCAACAGCAAATGCGAAGGACATGCAAATAAATAGCTGCGAGAGCCCTGTCACTTCCATAGAAGCAAAAAGATATAAAAATATATATAGTCATATCATTTTTGCAAGCACAAAAGTAATTTATAATATTTAATTAATATTTAATATTGATATTTATTTAATAATTATACAGTCGTTACAGTCGGGCGCATTTTCACTGGGACATTATTCCAACATATTAACATGAAGCGTCGCAGCCAAATTTCGGTTAAAATATAGGTTTTTGTTTCAAAAGACATGCTCTGTGCCGATTTGCCACGTCCTCGCTAGACATACATATGCACAAAAATATCTTAAAGAAAACTTAAATATGTTCCCACTATGTGGTTTATTTTCATACGAACAGACAACAAGACACACATTGCACAAAACCAATATACTCCTTAAATAACGTGAACGTGTATAAACATTAGATTTACTCCTTCCACTTTGCAGCCCTGGTTTTGCTGTAATGGCACGTGATTTAAGGTTATGGCAGTTTAATTAATAGACTAATAGCCGGAACTTTGGCTGGTTAAAGCTCACAGCTGTGAATGCCTCTACCCCTTGCTGCGCACTTGTGCTGCCAGCTCAATCGCCTTCTACTCCTGCCTCTCCTGCTCCTAGGCCTTTGCTTCCCGTTTAGCTGCTCAATGGAAAAGTGACCTGAAATTAACGTTTCGATTGCCAGACAAATTCTGGCGCGCCAAAAATTTGGCAGCCAATTAAAAGAGCCAATATTCTATATATATTATATATAGAGTAGGAACAGATTTCACTAATTACTTTTATGACCCAATTTGTTTGGCAGAGATTTTTGTGCGCTTTTTGTTATAAATTTTACCTTGGCTACGGCAATAAAACGTGCCCCATTCCCAATGCGTTTCCCACATGCCCAAAGCTGTTCCACATTCACCCATTCCAACGGCTAATCGAAGACGGGTGTTCCAAATTTATTGCTGTCAGCTAGGAGACACAAAAAAGGGAAGAGAGCGCGAGAGTGAGAGGACCGAAAAGAGGTGCAGAGGCGTGTCTCGTCTGTTCCTTTGACCTGTCTGTCTCCCTCGCACCCGTCCCTGTTTCAACTGTAACTTTTGCATTTGTTGTTGTTGTTGTTGAGACTCTTGTCTATTTTATTTCTGAGTCTTATTTAATGCTCCAGGCGCAGCAAACAAGTTTCTTGTGTTCCGTTTTTCCGTTTCTTCGCTGCCTGTTGGCAACAATACTACAGCCAGCAAGAGAGAGAGAGAGAGAGAGAGAGAGAGAAAGAGAGAGAGAGACGGACGGAAGCAAACGGCCGCCGTCAGCTGCTTTGCTGCAGAACTTTTTAGGGCTGCGCTTGTTGCTTATTTTGTTTTGAGCTTTACAAATATAAAAATAAAACCATTAAAATAAACAAATTTATAAATTCCCTACATAGTTGGTGTTCTGTGATATTAGGCGATGCAACCAGTCGAGCTTTGTTGGAAACTTTGGGTTGATTTAAGGGCAAAATACTTACATTTTTTTTTGGTTTGTCATATAAATTTTAAATATTTTGTAAATTTTATTTACAAATTTCGGTTTTAGCCTTAGCGAAAAATTTCCCTAATTCAAATATTAAAAATTGCCCACAACCACGTATATGCCACCAACATCTTATACAATATCCAATATAAGTTCCATGCTATGCTTTACTCAATTTTATCCACACCACAAACAACAACAAGAACGGAAGTATGAAACTGAGGGCATTGTATTGCCTGGCAGTGCAAGCGAGCTAGCAATATAGACGCCAACACGTTTGTGGCGCTATCTCACACTGCTTTATCCGAATAGGCGAATTCGCCGCATACAATAAGCAAAACAAACTACTACTCTCCAGCGCAATGAGCGAATCGCATCGAATGTTTATTTGTTGCACACGACAACTCTTGGGTGGGTGGTTGGAGCGGAAGAGCAGCACTTGAATGAGTAGCATTTCGAAATGGCGATCCCAATACCGAGAAGGAAAGAGAGAGCGACTTAATATATTGTGCTCTTGTTTTGATTTTTATGCTTGCGGCAAGAAATCATATTCTATTCAGAGAGTAACAGAGAGAGGGAGAGAGAGCAAGAGCTCAAACGAATTGAGTGCCATGCTTTCCGGCAACGCTAGTTGTCAGTTTGGTTCCGACCGTTACAACGTGAAGTTCAGCGTGCGGTGATTTTTGTGCGTCGCATCGTCGTCGTCGCCGTCGTTGTTTACAGTTGATTTTGCTACACAGCGCGTCGTCGTTAACGTCGTTTCTTTTCTTGTGGTCGTACCACATAAAGTTCTGCTACTTGAGGAAAAGTGCCGTTAAAGGCTCGAAAGGCGGCAAATTAAAAGCAAACAAAATTCCATTTGCTTGCCTTATTGTTTGAGGCGAAAGATTAAAGTAAATCCATAAATTTGTCATTCAGTTTTCAAATGCAACCAATTGTTGTTGCTTTTCTTGTTGTCAATTTGTTTATAACAATTGCAAAGACGCAGAGGAAAAGTGTTCTTTTAATTAAATTGCGATAGCGCTTGGCGTTTTGCATGAGCGCAATTAAATTAAGTGTTAAATTGCAATGTCAACAATAACAACAAACAGCAACAAAAGCTGCCCTTGTGATGCATGCAAATTAATTTATAATAATAAATAAATTTCTATAATATATATAATATGTATATAAAAAGTCGTACACAAAAAAGTTTATACTAAGAAATAATTAAAACTTAAAATAATTTTAAAAGTTTTTTGTGAACATTAAATACAAAAACAATGAATTTTTAGATAAATTTAAAAAAAAAAACATAAATTAGCATAGCCGCGGGATAAATCATGAATATAAAAACTTAATTAATAAGTTTTTTCCATTACTTCCTATGTCATAAATTCAAAGTGTTGCTCTTGTTTCTTTTTTTATCGAATGTGCGATAAGAAATGGTAGAAGAAGAAGAATCAGTTGTTCGCAGCATACGATTCTAAGAAACTTTTGTGTATTGTAATTGAATATGCAGGGCTGTCACAAAAAATTCTACGAAAAAAAGAAGCAAACATGTGATAAATTATCCAAGAAACTTGGAGAATGTGCTGCATAAGATTTTACAAAACTTGCCGAAGACCGTATAAGTAACGGTGCCAGAAGCCAGAAGCAAAACTTTATAAGAGTAACAGTAGATTACGCTCCAAATCTACATCAATTTTCAAGTTCGAATGCGAAAATTAGATTAAAAAAAAAAATATGCAAATGAAGCTCAAACGCACGCTGCTTGGTGCGTAGCTTGAATAAATTTTATTTACAAATTCATATAAATGAAGCTGCCTATATATGTATGTACATATATATATACATATTTATGTGTAATTGTGTGTGTGTGTGAGACTGTGAAATGCATTAATAAATTAAGCAATTATTTTACGCTCTTGTTGTTTTAAGTCAACAAACGCGTCAGCTTATCCAAAACTGAGCCGCAAAATAAAAGCAGCAACAGCAGCAGCAGAAATGCGAGCAAAAATAAAGCGCGATAAATGTGAGAACAAAGCGTTATAAAAGACGCGGGCGGTTGTTCGTCACTGTTGCTCTCACTGCTTAGGCTTATGCTTATCCACAGGCGTATTGTTTTTGTAGAGCTGCACAAGTCGAAAATGGAAGGGATGGGGAGTAAGACGAAGAGGCTAGCCGCTAGCGGCATCTGAGTCTTCGTTTTCGTCTTCGTCATCGACTCATGTTGCATATGAGTCTCATGTGTGTTGCATACAGCAGTCGTCTGAGACGAGACGCTTGGAATTTTATCCCAACAGCGGCGAATATGTTTGCGCGCTCTTTCTCTCTCTCTCGTTGAGTTCGCTCCATGCATGGTTGTCCTGGTGAGAGAGCATTGTGTGAGTTTTTCGGCGAACTTGCAAGTTTTGCGCTGCTCTTCGCTTTGGTCAGTGCTTCAGCGCTCCTTTGATTTCAGTTGACAAAAGTTCCTTGCGCTGTACGGACCTCCAAGTCTTGACGTTTGTCGTAATCGCTGTCGTCATATCGTCACGCGCCGTTACTTTAGTCGAGTCGTCTTTGTGTACGTACATACGTGGGTGTATGAGTGAAAGAGTGACTCAAGTATATACTTATATACACATATACATAAGTGGTGAGACAGAGACGCGTAAGCTGCTGCTGGCGCTGCTTTTTATTTTTTTTTGGTAGTTTAGTAGAAGGCATCATACACACACATACAATTGTATGCGGCGAATTCAATGACGTCGCAAATATATTGCTGTGCGTCTTTTGCTTTGCTTCTTTGGGTGTCTTTAGTGTTTTTTTTTTGCACGGAAATCGATCTAATTTAAATTATTTATTAAAATAACCATATACATAATGTTATTTATGTCCCAGAATCTTGCTATATAAAATTGTGTTTATCAAAACGCAAAAACAGCAAGAGCAAACGCATACAAGGCAATTTTTTTTATCGCAAAACACGCACATTTATTTGTATACACCAATACAATCGCAATTCGCCACTGTGTGCGTTAAAAAAGCCGGCAATGCCAAGCGGCGAATGCGACATAAAGAGCAATACCAGAATCAGAAGTCAGCAGCAACAAACGAAAGTAAAAGCAAAAAAGAAAAAAAAGAAGAAACACAGGCAGAAAAGCAGTAGAGTAGCGGCGGCAGCAGCAGCAGCAGAAACAACAATAACAGCGAACTAAGAAATTAAAACAAAACTAGTTGATGATTCTTTGAACAGGCAGAAACTTGACAGCCGCAGCAGACGACTGCGAGAAAGAGAGCGAATGAGATGAATGTTAAAGGGGGAAATGGAAACCGCAAAAGAAGAAAGAGAAGAGGATAAGGAAACATGTGGCTTGCCTTAAGATTTACCATATGAAAGGGATATTTACGGGGAAATAAAGGAAATTTTTCATCAAATTAAGCGTAGTTATGTAAATTATCGTTGATTTAAGCAATTAATGTTATTATTACAAAAGTATTAGCTGTCTATATTCTATTATTATTAGTATTTTAACAAATTTATTTAACTGTAATTAAATTTTGAATCATTTGTAGTAAAATAAAAATATATATTTCTGAAGTATTCGGTTGATCAAACCATATTGGGGTTTTCGAGAAAGAAGATGTGCATAACTTAAATAAAATCATTGAGCAAATATTAAAAAGCAAAAAAGTTTTACGAAAAAAAAAATTAAAGAAAAAGTAAAATACTAAAGAAAACTTCAAAGGTGAAAGAAATAAACAAGCAAAAAAAAAAACAAGAAATAAGTTTTGTGTTTTGTGCCGCGATACGGAAGTATATCAAAAGCCAGCAAAATTTACCACTATATCAACTACAACAACAACAGAAGCAGCATCAGCAGCAACAGAATGCTATTCGAGAATCCAGCCGTTGCGGCCAAGCTGCCCTTTCCATATAATGTGCCGCCGCCTTTGCAAGCGGCGGCCGCTGCTGCGGCAGCTGTGCCAAATTTAAGGTAAGAACCCCAAAGAAGAAGCTGAAAAAGTGCTTAAGTAAGAAAGAGATAGCAAGCACAA
Source organism: Drosophila anceps (assembly GCA_035045945.1). Taxonomy (NCBI): domain Eukaryota; kingdom Metazoa; phylum Arthropoda; class Insecta; order Diptera; family Drosophilidae; genus Drosophila; species Drosophila anceps. The sequence continues at coordinate 15,886,323 of JAWNON010000225.1, forward strand.
AAATAGCTACAACTCGGTCTCAAGGCCATTTAAGCGTTAATACGCTTTGTGGTTTGGCATCTTGCAATTTTTTTTTCAATTTTTTTTTTTTTTGACTTCCCAATTTCCCTCAGTGGCATATTTATGAAAATTGTTTTGCTTGGCGCCTGATTTTAAATTTTTCATCAGGCACTCAGCTACACAGAGAGCCCCTCCGCTCGTGCGCTACTCTATTAACCTATAATTTGTATAAGTTACTCGCGCAAATTGCATTCATTTGTTGTGCCCCCATTCCGGTTGCTTATATTTTTATATTTTATATTTTACATTTTATATTTGATATTTTTCTAAGTTATCGTATTAATATTCATTTGATGGGCACAGTGGTGCGAGAGTGCAAAAAGTTGAAGGAAATATGACAAAGTATAGTCAAATAGAATAAAAAGGAATATATTAATATGCCGATATATGTATATGTACATATATCGAACAACACTATAAATATACATTTATAATATAAATAATAATTAATATACATATTTAGTCTTGTTCGATCTACAAATGTACATATATATCTATATACATCGGCTTATTAATATATTCCTTTTCTATCGAAATCTTTCCAGATCTATATATCTTTCCAGATCTATAATATATTTAATTATAATTTTATTTTTGTTCTAAGATAACTAGTTTTAATTTCAATGTAATCTGTTTAGCAAATCACTGTGCCTTAGCAACTTAGACTAACGAGCTCTGTAAATACTCGTAGGCGGATTTGGCTGGATTATTAATGCACGGCACTTTCCGCAACTTGACGTTTATAATGGGCCATTTGGGTCAAAGGCAGAGTGTAAACAATGCAGGGGCTTGCTTGGCCTGAAGCTGAAGCTGGCATACGAGTTTAAGTTGAGCTTGACTTGCTTTATATATGTGTACATATATCATGATACATAAATAATTGTATATTTATATATATGTATGTATACACAGAAATGAATCGGATGACGACCGTCTGGCGCCAGGCAATTAAAAGAGTTTAAAGTTTTGTGTTTGTTTGTCAATTAGTCTCTTTGGTTTTTTATTATTATATAATATTTATAACAATAATTTTGCATGTGGCATTTCACACTGTGGGATTGAGAATGGAATGTGTCAAGGCAGAAATTAACATTAAACCTATGTTAATAATATTGTGACCAAAAAAATCTATAGTTTGCAATAGTTTCTTTGTGGCACATACTGACAGACAGACAGACAGACAGACATACTGACATATGTATGTGTCTTGTTGTTTTGCCCAATTGTTCGTGGCACACACAAAATAATTAAAAAGTGTAATTAAGCTAATTACGCTCGCATTTAATGCCATTGCGGCACAATGAAGCAGCTCGCAGCATCCCTCGATCCCCAGAGAATTCACATACTCAAGAATTTTACATGCCAACAAAAATAAGACGTACATTGTCCATTATTATGCCTTGCGTTCTTTAAATGGGGTGTATCCGACTTGGCTTTATTATTGCTTAAGTCTCCTCTTAAAGATTTTCATATGGAGACAGGGTATCTTTCAGACCATCACGTCCAATTGTGTGCATATTACAGCGACCGCTGCATAACACTGACACTGACATAATGAAGAAAATGAGAAAAAGAAATTAAAAGCCAAAAGAAAAAAAAAACGACTAAACAAAAATATAAAATATAAAAATGAAATATAAGCGTGAAAAATAAAAGCAAGCAAAACCGAAAAATTAAACTCGAACGATGAATGGCTCCCAGTTTCCCCTTGCTTACCCGCAACCAGTCCAATACCCTGCAATTTGTTTGACTTGTCAGTGCCAGAGCTCTCTAAAATGTGGCGACCGAGGCTGTCTGTTTACTTAGCCCAAAGTCTCCGATGTATTTCAATATTCTAAGTTTTTTCTTTTTATTTCTCTTTCCGTTTCTTGTTCTTTGCTACGCTTTCTACTAGTGCAAGTTCAGACAGTTTCCAATGGCAGTCGGCTATTGCGTATGCTTGTTCGTATTTATAAATGAAACACGCCTTTCTCGTCATTTATTACTGTCACTTTAAATCCAATCAGCGCTTTGTCTATGTTCGGCGTCTGGCTGAGAGCATCTCTTTGCCTCTATTCCAAAAAAAAAAAAACGAAAAAAAAACGAAAAATACATAATACATAATACATAATACTTCATATCCGCCGCCGCCGCCAAGTGTCGTGCTGATAATTTTCATTTAAATAAGAAAAACAATGTTGCGTTAAAAATAAATTGGTATTTATTCAAGGCAAGCCCCATAAGAATAATATTGGAAAGCATTATGACAGCAAGCTGACAGGGCCAGATTGTTGGGCAGGCAAAGATAACTTGGAAGTCTAGGATTTGCCGCCAAGCTTGGTTTCTTTTAAGCCAGCCAAAGAAGACTAATAAATGTTGAGCTCTAATGACATTTTCATTGCATACAACTATAACCATGAAAGGAGAAAGCTTTAAGTTTAACGTGCTGAAAAATATCAAATTGAATGGAGGAAAGGGGCGTGTTTAGAATTAATTTAATACTAAATTGCTGTATGATATATAGCTAGAATCCATGCATCAATAACAGAGTTTTAAGCCGAGTTTTAAACTGATAATGCCGTAGTTAAAAGCTTTCAGTATCAACTTTAGTGTAACACTTTATATCATACTCTATTTTATAATTGACATATATTCGAAGCTCTGTTAACACTTTAACATTTTTAATTAAATACAGTTTGCTGTAATACAATTTGAATTGGCAGTCAAAGTCCGTGATTGTTCTCAAGGCGACTAGTAAATTGTTAAATAGCAATGAGAAGCTCTTGAACTTGTAAGCTGCTTAAAATGCAAAGCAAGATTTCAGCTCAAGTGCACACTTGGTAAACTAATTAAATTTTCAAGCATGCGACTCAAAGGAGTGCAACAAATCAAATCAAAACTTCCGCATCAATTAGCATCTCAGCATTCTAGACAAATTCATGCGCTTAAATGTTTTAGCTGTGTAACTGTGTCTGTGTTGTGTGTTATGAGTGAGGGGGCAGTAATAATAATAATAATAATATTATACTACGCATATTAATCAAGATGCTATCACCTGCCCTGCCCTGCCTCCAGCTCTGCCGCATCGTATAGTAGTATGATTATATTTCAAGTTAACGCACGTGCTGTCAAAGCCTGCTCTTATGTAAACACTAGCCACTAGACTGTACACTTGACTTGAAAAGCAATTTGGAGATTGATATAGACGCTTCTTTGGCTAATTTACTATATATTTTGAGCACAGACGACATAGTCTCTGTTGCAATTTTATGAATTATTTATAAACCTTACAATTTTAGTTAGTTAAAATTAGTCGCATTTTCGCCAGGTGCTCAAAAGCGCCACAATTTTTATAAAATTCAAGTAATAATGTGTCAAGTGTCCAGAGGAATGGGAGGAAAGGTAGACGGCATTAGCCTCTTCAAGCTGTTTATATATTGAAAGAATTGAAAATGGGTAAAATAAGGTTAAGGTATATTGCTTATATGCTGATACCTGTTAGACGATCTGAAAATGACTAAAATCTCGAGACTAAATGTTAAATATATAATTTAATTTTCATATATATTTCAATAAATTTGTTTAACATCAAAGAGCAGAAGATCTAGCGATACCAAATTTGGTATGAAAATAGTCGTCAAATAAAAACTTGTTTTAATTATTGTTTTACCTGATTTACCTGAAAGGGCATAAGGTATATTCTACTCGGTCACTTACGATTAGAGCATTGTTACTTGTTGTTAGCACGTGCGTCGAAACTTGTCGTAATTAAGCTACTACCACTAAATTTAGCCCATGTCAAAATTTCTTTGCTTTTTCTTTTCTTTTTTTCCCACTTGGTGATACGCGCACTTTTTTCTGATTTACATTGAAATGCTGTGTGATTATTCATAAGGCATTGTGAGTGTGTGTATGTGAGTGTGTGTATGTGAGTGTGTGTATGTGAGTGTGTGTGTATGCGAGTGTGTGTGTGAGTCTGTTAGTGAATATGTGCGCTAGAGGGCGTTTGAGTGACAGCTACAGGGGCAAATACTTATGAAAGGTAGCTGAAACGCCTACTTGCAAGTATTTATAATGTACGAAATATATATTATTATATATATATATATATATATATATATATATATATATATATATATATATATATATATATATATATATATATATATATATATATATATATATATATATATATATATATATATATATATATATATATATATATATTTATTTATATATTTATATATAGTAAAGCAGTTAGTACATACTACATTACTACATGGTTTTGCTTGTGGCTTTTCTTTTGAGTAACTTTTTTTGAGATACTCTCCTTGAGTTTTTGTTTTTTTTTTTTTGGGATTAATTTTTTTTCGTACGTATTTCTGTGCATGTACTTGCCAAGCTATTTACCTGGATTTGAAAGGTGTCATTGAGCCTTTCGGTATTCTTTTTAGCTGCTTTTGGCTTAAGACATGATTTTGAATAATTTAAGATTGTTGTTTGCTTGTTCATAAAGCTCTTATGTTAATTCAAACCAATTGGGTGCCATGTAAAATGTTCGTGTTGGTTTTCAAATCCGTTCAACTTGATGCTAAATTAGATTGAATGATACAAGTTTAAGCATAAACCGTTTAATTTAACCTTAACCTTTCATGATTTATGCATCTGTTCGCTCGGACGCCAGGGCAATTTGTTTTAATTTGTGTTGTGTTGTTCTTATAGAAATTTAACTCGTTTTAATTTATATTTCTTTTTGAACTATATTAAATTAGGCAAAATTTTATTTTCCCAAATAAATATATGATTTTGTTTTATTTTTACTCTCACTAAACTCTATTTTAAAGTCAATCCCTGCCTTCATGTAAGGCTGCAGAAATATGAGTGTTTGAATTGAATTTCTTGTTCTGTCTTTTCCATGCTATAACTGTAAAGCTCTGTCTGGTTTGTACTCTGAAAAGCCGCATCTAATTGACCAGCCGCAAAATCGTTTTTCTTTTATATATGTATATAATATTTTTGTTTATTTTTATGGACACTCATCTTTCATATGGCATGACATGCAATATTTTGTGTGTAAAAGTTGCCTCAAAAGCAGCTTTAAAGTTCCTTGACTTTAATGCCAATGTGCTGATACATAATACCCATCTACCTACCTGTTTTTAGGAGTATATATGTACGTATAAAAGAATATGCGTACAGTTACGTGCTTCAAGTGTTTTTTGTATTTGTTGTTCTCATTTGAACTGTATTGAAGTGAAGTTTTAACCTATTCCCATTTCTGGTCACATATGCAATACATTTATTTACAGCAACAACACTCTTTATATGATCCGTGCTGCATGTGTGTGGGCTTTGTCATACTTTTCTGTCTGAGCTACAAATTTCGAGTGGCTTTTGACTCTTCAACTCCAAAAGTTTTAAGCCACTCTCAGGCATATATATGTATATATATATTTACATATATATGCATGTATATAGAATTTGTTTTAGATAAAGTTGTAAAAGTTTTTCATATCAGCTACTGTCAAAGCTTCCTCTCATCATCGTGTGGGCGTAATGCAATTATTTGCACGAAATGCAACAGTTGCAACTCTATAGAGTGCAATGGCAGGAAGGGAGGAAAGGAGAGTCGCTTTGTTCGCTGCGTGGGCGTTTGCGTATGTTGTGCAGTTTAATTGAAATGCCAAAGCGGATAGTAGCTGCACTTGTGGCGGGCTATATAAGGAGATAGATAGCTGGCAATGGAGTAAGGGAGAAACAGACAGAGATAGATAGATAGATCTTCATTATAGAGTTCTACACAAAAAGTCCATTTTGGCGTGCTATCTATTGATACTGATAGCTCACTGTTGGGCATTTGAATTGAATGACATTCATGGAATGATAAAACATTTGGCCAATGGTAAGACCGTCTTATCAAAATTCTATTTTGAGCCTAATTAGATGCATGTGATTCAATTGAATGGTACAAATTGAACTTTCCTTATCGTAGTATACAGAACAAATATGTAAGCACAAAATAAAATGATATTACTAAATGGTAAAATAATCAAATGTGTAAACAATTGAAAAGCTTATAGAAACCTCTTTTTTTTAATATATTTTCGGACTTTATATCAAGAAAACCTTGAAAATCTCTTGGCTGATGATTAAGAGTTTGAGCTTGGGAATATGTTAGTTTTTAAGGAATTTCAAATTGAATTGTCTTCACAGATATCTTGATTACATATGCAAGAGTTTCTTTTTAAACAATAGAGTCATATATATATAGCTAGAGAAATAACATAAATTGTGGCCATTCCTACACAAGTTTTTACAGGTAGTTGCTCCTATAACTAATTTTAAATAATTGCCCCACATTATGCTATTATCCCAGCAGTCAGCAGCAAAAGAGAGGCAATCCCTGCCCCTGCCCCTATCCCCTTCAAAAAAGAGAGCACGCCCCCGAACAGGGCGCCAAGCACAGCAAGGCCAAGTCGAGCTACTGCGCTATCTGAGTAGCTTCTGGTCGCACTTTAATTGGCATATCAGAGCAGAGCATGGCAGCACTTATTTTTTTCTGCCTCTTTTTTTTTTATTAGTTTGTTAGGCCAACAACTGGCGGGCAGCTTTCTAGCGGCAACAATGAGCGAAACGAGGGAGCCAGCAGCAGCAGCAGCAGCAGCAACAGCAACAGCAACAGCAGAAACAACAACAATAGATAGACAATAACAGCACGTAAAATTTACAACAATTGTAGTTGAGAGGTTAATGAACTAAATGCGCAATGGGCCAAGCCAAACTTATTTACAAACGGAGCCGCACAAAAGTTTAGACCACAAAATAAAAAATAAAAAAAATTAAATACCAACCACAATTAATGAGACGCTCATTACGCGCAAGTTTCTTGAGAGGATTGTCCGGAGGGAACGGGTACGGGAGTGAGAGAGAGAGAGAGAGAGAGAGCGCTCCATTGCCCCCATTGGCTTCATTTGGCAGCTTTGCGTGGGCCAACATCAATTGCTCGCATTTAAGTTGGTTTTACTTTTTTTTATATTTCTTTTCTGTACACTTTTAATTGCGGCCCATCAATCAATTGAGCTAATAAGAAAGTATCCAAAAATTGCTGGTCTACTTTTTTATTTGACCAGTCCTAAAATTGTATTTGATTAATTAACACATGTTTTATTTCGGGTCGTGAAGGGGTACAAAAATATTTATGTATAAATTCAAAATATTTCATACATGAGAATTGCTTGCAAATTTGCTTTGGCACATAAAAGATATTTGTCGCTAGATCTGCGCGAATATTGCTCAAAACATTTAACAAAATTGACAACGACAAGCGGCCACAAAAAAAAAAACATAATTATATATAAGTATATGTATAGATATATCTTTAGTTGAGTATACAAGTATTTGGTGCGACTGACTGACCTAGTTTAAGTACGCTCAAAATATATATTTTTGGGCTTGAAATATTAGCTATAAAACATGGACAAGCTTTTTGGAAACAGATAACAAAATGAGTTCTCAAGGAGAAGAAAGTATATCTAACATCTGTATATATATATATTTATATTTATATATATACATATATATATATATATATATATATATACATATATACATATATATATATACATATATATATATATATATATATATATATATATATATATTCTTATAATATTTGAAGTTTGATTTGCTTATACATATATTTCGAAATACATATTTCTCACTATTTATTGAGCATTAAAAGATATTCGAACCTAAAGTGTAAAATGTTGCGCTACATTGAATTGGACTTGTAATTGCTTTTTAAATTCTTTTTTATTTTCATATTTATTGGCATTGCTTTGCGCGGCGATAAAATTCTTTAAAATTGTCGTGCTCGATGTATTTGCACATTTCCGTTGGCATACACTATAGAAATAAGAGTGCGTAAATCAAATATGATTTTAATGTACTTGAGCAATGAATTTTCAAATTTCAAATAACAAAGTGATTGATAGATATATAAATTATATATATATATATATATATATATATATATATATATATATATAGCAAGAGTTTCTATATGTTGAGCTTGTCACTTTGCATTTACATATGGCATGGGCTTCTTCTATAATTGGACTTGAATTCACATTCACTAAAGTAAAGAGTATGTAAAAATCTGAAGCCAAATGCGACACAAATAAACAAAATAAGCAATGTGTAAAAGGGAGAGCCAAATGGAATGATAACGTTCGTTAGACTGAGGAACTGAGGAGCTGAGGGATTGCGGGCTGCCAAAGTCTGTGCTATTGAAATTCAATTGGATAAACAAACAAAGGAATACTTCGTTTTCTAGATTTGTGCAGTCTTCGTTTATATGGTAATCAAATACGTACAAATAAACAAAAACTTTGATTAACTGTAAGTCTGAGGATGAAGGGATGTTTGTAAACATTTATGATCTTCAAAAATTTGATTGATTTAGAGCTTTTTTGCGAAGGTTAGCTTTTGAGCTTAAGTTACGTTAGAAATAATTCAAATTCGTTAGATTCAGATCAAATAAAATTTAGCAAAAGAATATTTAATGTTAAAAATAATTTTTAATAATAGACAATTTATAATAAATTACTTATAAATTCACTTATTTATTCAAATTAATTTTAGCATTAGATATTCTTTTACGAAAAGTTTGTCATGCTCTCACATGCAATAAGTAAGGGTATTCCTTAGAAATGTTTTCGATACTTCTCCGTCTTGCTCAAAGCCAATTACAACACTCGACTTGGCTTTGTGGCGCAACATGGTAGAGAGTCGGCAAATGGAACTGTGTCAAAACAATTTCATTTAATGAATGTCAAGTGCAAAGCTGTATACACACACACACACACACACACACACACACACACACACACACACACACACACACACACACACACACACACACACACACACACACACACACACACACACACACACACACACATATATATATATATATATATATATATATATATATATGTGTATATATAATGCATTTGTAACTGTATAATTCATATGCCTGTGATATATATACGATATTTAGAGCCAACAGTTACATTAGGCATACGACACACACATATAACTACAATTGTCTATTTATCATAACGCTGGCTCTCGAAAGAGAGGCTGACGGTCAGGAATTTATATTATCGATAGGTTATAAATTGAAGACAATGAAATCAATTGATTGGCATTTCTTAGTCGCACTGGCTCACCCTCTCACCCATTGTCATGCAGCTATTTGTGTGTGTGTGTGTGTGTGTCTGTCTGTCGTCTGGCACATGCAATACTTTGAACCCATTTGTAGCTTTTATAAAACCCGCTTTATAAATCGCACGATACAACTGTGATTACGCGTTAAATATCTCAATTTGTTCTCAGTAGAGAATCAGACCGGTTTGCTGCTAGTGAGCAATTGCAGGCGCAAAAGTATTTTAATAAAAATCTCTCCTCATGCATTAAAATTATTTTTAAAATATATACCAAGTGCCATACTCTTGCATATAATAATTATAAAATCTGTTGATATATTTAACATTTATAAAAGAGACGGAGGTGGATGTAGTTCGATAATATATTATTTACTTACCTCATTTCAGCTTGATTTAATTGCAAATATATATATATATATATATATATATATATATATATATATATATATATATATATATATATATATATATATATATATATATATATATATGCCAAAAATCCAAAGTGCATTAAATGAAATGCAAATATATATATATATATATATATATATATATATATATATATATATATATATATATATATATATATATATATATATATATATATATATATTTGCATTTCATTTAATGCACTTTGGATTTTTGGCAGCCTTATTGCCTGCTATGATTTGTCACCTGCGCCATTTGGTTTCAATTTTTGGCTTAGGTTGGTGCTAAAAGTTGTGCAAAATGTTTGCCAACTAGCTACATTTTATGGCATTTAATTTTGTCATAAGCGTAAATAGTTTTCGTTTGTCTCTCTCTCTGTGTGTGTGTGTGTGTGTGTGTGTGTATCTGTATCTAAAAATGTGTCTCGCTTGAAGGTTGACTGCGCCCAGCTTGACGTCTTTGATGCTAGCCGCCTGATACATAAATGCAATTATTTTGATGGTAATTTCATAAAAATTTCAGCTATTTGCATTTTTATTGACAAATATGATTTAAGCTGTCCGTAAGGTCCGAAACTTAGTTGAGTCATGTAAAAGAAGTAATAATACCTTTATAATAGACAGAAATCAAATTTCCATCTATGTGAAGACTTTTTGTATGAATTTGAATTAGAAATCTAAATTAGAATTGCTGTTGCGTGGCGTCTTTTGTATTTTTATCTCGATAAAATAAAATATGTAACTTTCATCCACTGACAGATCAAATAAAGTTTTGTGGTTAAGATTGTAATTAACTTCACATAATTGAGTTATTTCAAATGTTTTCATTTTGTCACATGGATTTTTAAGGATCACATAAACCCCTGTCGTCAATTAATTGTGTCTTTCTTGATTCAGTTTACTTTGTCAAATGTTAAAATTCAACTTTTCGTGGCTAGACATGTAGATCCTTCGTTGTCAGTTTAATCGCTTTTAGCTTTTAGCCTAACATCTTCATTCGAAATACAGTCGGAAGTGCTGTCAACTTTTTATTTCGCTCTTGACATGTGTGCATTAAATGTTTATTCGCTTATAGAGCTACCCAATTTCGTACACGTAGATTCACCATTGTCAGTTTAATCATGGAAAGCTTTCGTATCAGTCTACTTTGCTCCAAATAGACCACAACACAAAAGTTTGTCAAGATGCATTGAGTAACTGTGAGTACTTAAGAACATTTCCTATCCACTTCAAAGCGCACACAGCAGCACAGCTCAAATACTAGATAGCAAAAATTGTCTATCAATAGCAGCAAATGTGGACAGAAATTGAGTTTTCTAGTTCTCTCTCTCTCTCTCTCTCTCTCTCTCTCTCTCTCTCTATTGTTGTTGTTATTTGTAGGCCACAGAAAAACAGCTTCGCTTGATTGGCTGGCATGTCAAATGCAATGAACTCTGAGTACATTTCTCATTTTATAGATAAGTTGTAATCAAGTATCACGAACTTGGGCGTAAGGCGACCCACAGTCGCCGCGTTCCCAAACGGGCGGAGGTATAAAGACTTCACGTCTGGCATTATATACAAATTGAGTATCTAAACATCCGTAAAAATTCGATAAACATGCAATGGCCCAAGCCGAAGACAACAAATGCAACTGGGAGACCGCAAGAAATTGTTGCCAACTAAAATATGATATGCTAAACATATATATACAATACATATACATATATCTACAGAAATGTATCTCGTGGATAAATAGAATTTAGCTGGCAACTGTCAACTGGCGTTTTGTATGGCAATTGCATATACGACAACTATATAACCATAGACATCGAATATATGTGTATATAGATGCAGTTTTGTTGCGTTTGTGCACTTAGCGGTTTTTATAGCTATATTTTACTGTTTGGCTATTTTCTTAGAAGTTCGTTCGTGCTAAGTACAATCTCTATTATGATTGATTCAGGCTAAGCTTTCTACTTTTGCTTCATATAAAACTGTGTCGAAACAGTTGTTAAGCTTAATTAGAATGCAAGACTTGGTAACCAGTTCGTGAGAATCGCGGCGAGGGGCGTGTTCATTTTGTATTGTCTTGCATAATAGAATTGAGTACGTTCATATTACATAGTAAATGCCTAGGGCATTAATTAGAAACGGTAATATGTAATATATATATATATATACTAAACACTCGATAGCAAGTTGACCTAACGCTTTTGCAAATAAATCTATTCATCGAGCTATTCACGAGCATTAGAAACTTTTTTTTTAAGTTTTTCAACGCTGTCACAAATTCTATGCAAATAGTTTTCAGCTTTTTACACTTAAACTTTACCTGCAAATGGAGGTAGTAGTGCCAAGGAGGCGGGGAGTCAGTCTAACCCGAATTCATAAGCTGACAAATGCGCATTTTTAGGGGGAACTTTTCTGAAAAGTTTTGCCGTTCAAGTCGAGACCACAGTCGCTGTGTACCCACATTATCTGTATTTTTGTATTATCTGCTGTATTTTATTTACATATATGGCTGGTATTTGGTCGTAGTAGTTTATATAGTATGGTATGTCTTGTATTATTCGTGTTTTCTGTGGTGGTCTGCAACGACCGGATGCATAAATAAGTGACAATCGGCCGTTGGCAATGCTGCTTTTTGTATATTTCCGGCGTAAGTCCATATAAAAGAAAAAAAACTCGCTCAGCTTTTAGTTTGATTTTTCTGTACAATCGTCAAAGTTTTTTTCGGTTTTAATTTTTTGCTGTTGGTCAATTCGTAGATTTACGAAGGTTTTATGTAAATCACTTAAAATGACCCTGAACTTCTCTGAATATGTGTGCGTTTGCGGTTGCTATTTAATGGTTTAAGGTCAATTCGACAGAAGTGCAGAGCTGCTGACTAATAATTTTTAGTAGAAATGGCAAATCAAATATTTAGCTACTAAATTATTTTTATTTTTTTTTGAAAATAGCATTAGAAAAAAGCCAACTTTGATTTGTCATTATAATTTGTGAACACGTTCCGATTAAAAATAAATTTCAGCTAATCCTCCGGTTAAAAAGTGAATGTTTTTGCTTTAATCCTAGAATTCTCTAAAAATATTTGCTGTGAAATAATTTGCCATTTGGCTTATTTCGCTGTTTTAATTGTTTTGCCATAAGCCAGAGCTCGTTTCGCTGTAATACGATTAGGTAAAGTCCATAGTGGGGCTCCGTTTCTAATCATAATTGAAATCTTCTTAAGCATTATGCAATACGATTGGCATTGCCCATAGCTCGAGGCACTGCAAATCAAAGCATAGCAAAAATTTGTTTGGATTACATTTTTGTGTACGCGCGCACTTGAAGTCAAACGGTCTTTGGGGCCACTGCCCCCCATTCGACTCCCTTACCGTCCACACCTCACCCTCCTTTTGCCATGCTCCATAAACACAATACACACCGAGAGCCGTAAATAAAAACTGGTTTTTTGTTTTGCAGCCTATAAGACAATAGAATTTGACTTGATTGTCTTTTGTGGTTTTTTATAGTATTTTTTCTAGTATATACTTATATATATGTTATATACATATATATATTTATGAATGTTTGAGTATAAATAAATTGCATTCCGCGTCGCGTGGTTTTTGGGTGTGAATCGAATTTGTAAATCGCATTCATGTGAAATGCCTCATTGGCACCCAGCGCACTATATACACTTATGTGTACTATATATGTATATAAATCAGTATTTTGTGCCGATAAATATGGCATAAATCAAAATGGATTTTTGGCCAAGTTGCTGCAGCTGAAGCAAATGTTGCATCAATTCAGTGCAATGCAATGCAAAATGCAATTAGTTCGGGTCCAATTCATAAAATTGCATAAATATTTGACAATTTTGTGGCAGCTGCTTTTGGTCATCGATTCAGCATCCCCCTGGCCAAAGCCGCACCTCTACTTCCCACCCAACTGCATCCACATTTTCCTACTAATGGACAGACGTTTAAAATTTCACTCACACAATATGAGCAAGCAGTATCCAATTAAACTACTAAACCGCAATAGTAACAGCAGCAGCAGCAGCAGCAGCCAACTCAACAAGTTTCACTTTCACATAATTGCTAAATAATTAGCCCCAGCACCCAAATGCAGCTTCAGTTTTTGTTGTATAGTGTAGTCCAGCAACAGCTGCCAGTTGCCAGCTCCCAGCTGCCAACTCGTTGGCATCCAGGACTGTTATGCTGCAAACAAGTTTGCCAGCAGTCAGTCTGCGTGTGTGTTTGTTTGTTTGCTGGTGTGTGAAAGTGAAAAATGCATTGGGTACACACTCTACAGTAAACAATGGCTAACACACGAAACCCCAAAGACACGCTAACTGCTTAGCTTATTGGGCCAAACACATCAACAGAGAGTGAGAGAGTGAGAAAAGCTAACTGGTTTATTGAGATCAAATGAATGTTATGATATGATACGGAACGATAAAGCATTTTAAAAATTTTATAATATGATAGCAGATTTAGATTTAGAGCATGAGTTCAGCTTGACATCAGTTGGTTTTTAAAAATATACAAATTTATTCTATATGATATGATATAATATAAAACAGCGCTGTATTTACGTCAATCGTACGATACGTTGCTCTTCTATTCGATTCTCAAAACATAAACAATGCCTTCAATTCGAATAAACAGCTATTATATTTATATTATTTATAGTTTATTATTATAATATTTATAGTTTACATATGGCACAGAAAATGGATGGAAATATTCTGTATAAATTGAGAAAAGAAACCGTTGAGAAATTGGAAGCCGAAACGTAATTGAAGCCCGCCGAAAAAAAAGAGCTTCATGGAAATATGAAACACGAGACGTTTGCCTAGATTATGTTTGGATCTGGTATTAGTTTAGCAGAAGCAGCCCTTTGTGTACTGAACTCTTTAAATATTGAGCTCCTTGAGAATCCAATAAAATGTGCTCACCTAGTATTTACATAAATTAAAACTTTAACATTTGCCAAGAGATTATTCCTGTCTATCTTTATGCTTCTTCGTTTTGCATTCATTTATTTAGCTTAAATGCCTTCAACAATAGACATTTACTTAATTCTGTTTGCGCTCGCAATTACTTTTCCTACTTGGAGACCATCAAATTTGATGGCTCCCCAATGGGAGCCCAAGAGAATTGTCTTCTTCTTTTTCTTCTTGGTCAGCTGGGTTGCACACTGTGTTGGTTTTAATTAGACCTAGCTGCTATCTCGCACTCGAAGCTGTCTCTCTCCTCTATCTCTCTCTCTTTTCAAAGCCTGTCTATCTCTTTCTTCCCATTATCATTTCATTAACATATACATAAAAGTCCAGCCTCCCTCGCTGTCTCTCTTTGTGTGTGTGTGTGTGTGTCTGTGTATTTAAATGAAAACACGTGTTGCGGCTATAAACAAAGAAATTGGTAACTGTCGGTCGAAAAACTCGCCAAAAACTCAGCAAGCGTGAAAAAAAGCGCTCACAATTTTCTTGATTTTTCCATTTCTTTTTTCATTTATTTTTTTTTTTGCTTTTTTTCAAATCACTGAGAGAAGAAGTTGTTAGGTTTTGTATGTATTTGTGGTAGCTCTCTAATTTCTTTCATTCTTTACCCATATTTTTAAATAATTTTGTAAAATAATAATTAAAATAAATTAAATATGTGGAGGAAATATATGCAAAGCCTTACAAAAAAAATTAGCAAATTTGTTTAGTTATAATATGTCAACCTTTAATGAAATAGACGGAGTGTATCTCACACAGTCTACGATCTTATAAATTTCTTGATCTGTATCTGTCACAGACGATATAGCCCATTCCATTAGTCTATTGGAGAGTGAAGTTGTTGTTCACAAAGTTTAAATAGATTGATCCTCTGCTAATAGTTTATATATAAATATATAAAAAATTTAATAAAAATGCAACTTTATAAACAAAATCCTTGGGTATTTGTTGGAATATAACTTTGCTTCTCAACATAACACATGGGCCGAAAAATTGATTTTTGTTTAGAAAGCTTGTTAATTCCAAAACCTGTATTGTAAAAAAAGTACGCTATCTTATAAAGAGAATGTTTAATATATAACATGGTACATACACATATCCCTTCTTCCATGTTTCAATCTCTCTGTCTATGCGGGGGCTGTATTTTTATAAAAAAAATCATTTTTACATGAAATTACGTGACACTAAAGCTGCCAAAGCTGCCAACGGAGCCGCGTACTTGACAATTTCCGACATATCGACAGCTGCATCAGCACTGACCCTCACCCCTAGCACCCTCCCAGCACCGACTTACTATCAGGTATAAGCCCTGGGACACTTCTCTCTTGCTTTGGCCGTGAAAGTGTGAATAAGGTGTAATCCGCCGAGTGCGTGTGATTGGTCGAACAGAGAAAAAGAAATAGAAAGAGAAAAGTAAAGAGTGGACTGACATTCGTATATTACTTATAACTGTCTGTTTCAAACACCAAAAACAACAACAATAACAGAAGCAGCTGTGCTGGCACTGTTTGTCTGTTGATTTTCATTTTCAGCACACTGGGCGCCGGCCACGCCTACTCAACAGCGCTACTCTGGTTTTTCGCATTGATTGCGTTACAATTTCAGGTTTCTGGTTTTTCAGTTCTCTCACATTCGAACTTCTACTTTTATGTATGTATGCATATATATATATTTTTTTTTTTACCGGCTGCCACAAAACGTGTCCGTTGGGTTTGTTGTTGCTGTTGCTGTTGTTGGCTGCCACAGCGTTGGAGTTGATTTTTATCTATATCTCCGGTCGTTGGTTCAAGCATTATACGACTAAAGTTGGCTCTGGTTTTGGTTTGGTTTGGTTTGGCTTGGCTTTGCCTGGCTTGGCTGTGCTTTTGGTCTGGCTTAAATGCTGTTGCCCTGGTTGCCTGTCTGCCTGGCTGCCAACCTGGTTGGGCGTCTTTTAACCGGTTTCTGCTCGTGGCTCTCATTTCGTTTCGTTTTCATTTCGATTTACGAGCGCAAAAAAATTAAAAACCAAATGTGAATAGAGCAACGACAGACAAAAATAATAATAAAAATGCTCTCAATTGGCATTTTTGTTGTTGTTGTTCGTCACCCAAGTCAGAGATCTTGAAAGGTTTTAACTTGTGGTTAGCTTCGATTGAAAGTTTTTTGCATGCCACTGAAGCATATATTTATATATATATATATATATATATATATATATATATATATATATATATATATATATATATATATAATATGGATATATATATGTATAAAATTTTTTTTAATTATTTCACCTTTCAGTGTGTATAGTGCTTTTAATGGCAAAAGAAATCAGTTTTAATTTTTATCACAACAGTTCATAAAATGGCTCTATTAAGTTTTAATGCGGCTGAAAAAAAAGAAAAAAGAAAAACCAGCTGCAAATCTGCAAATCGCTTCATTTTTATTATACAGTTAACTTTTTTTTTATAAGTATATAAATACATATAGAAATGGCCCATAAAGTGGACTCGCTGTAAGCGGTTTTTGTTTATTTGTCATGCATTGTCTTTATTTGGCTGAAAATAATGTTGAATTAAATAAATGATTGCTATTGTCTGCATATATACGTACATGTGCATAAAGCCGACTTTCATTTCCTGAAAAGTTGACGCATTAATGTGTGGGAGCTTACTTTTTTTGTTTTGTTTTATGAGGCCAACTGTTAACGGTAGCCAGTAAGCTGTCTGGAGTTCTTTATAGTCATTGAGAATGTACATATAAACCCTGAATTAAGTCTGTGTATGAAAAAACTTTTTTGGTTTATAAAAATGATATTTATTTTATTTTATTTTATGTATTTTTTTTTTTTTTTAAATAATTTATTACATAATGTAAGTTCCATTAGTTTGATGTTGACTTTTGAGGTATACATGTCTGTGATTTTCTTTTACCTGTTCTGCAGGAGTTGTTGATACAAATAAATATATATGATAGAGATAGAGAAAGTGATAGAGATAGAGATAGAGATAGAGAGATACCTAACAATTCTATCCTTCTTCTATATATTCAAAACATATTTTCATTAAGTCTAATATCCAACACATTTCCTAATTCGAAGTATGTCAAAGGCTAATTATCATAGACTAAAAGCTTGTAAAAATGTTACCCTCAGCTGTATTCTCATTCGTTTATATCTTTCTTCCAATTTCTGACCTTTTCTTGCCTGTCATGTCTGTCATGTCTTGAAAAATATTGTTTATGTTTTTTCTTAACTGAAACCAAAGAGGCCTTCGTGATGACACACCCCTACAAAAATCATACACGAAACTCAGCCTTCAACTAAAATCGAAAAAAGGTTGACTCACTCAAATTTGATGTGTGAAATAGTTAAACTAAAATAAAACATCATGTTAAAAGTGTTTATATTAAATTATATTTTTATATTTGCAATTTATTCTCATGTTATTTTGTACATTGCTTTGTTTGCTTAAATTGATTGCAGTTTTGACTTTTGTTTTTGGCGTCTTGAATTTGTATTTTTGATGCCTCATTAAATGGGTCAACATTTGAAA
Organism: Drosophila anceps; assembly: GCA_035045945.1. Lineage (NCBI taxonomy): Eukaryota > Metazoa > Arthropoda > Insecta > Diptera > Drosophilidae > Drosophila > Drosophila anceps. Next base: position 15,904,534 of record JAWNON010000225.1, read on the forward strand.
GCAGCTGAGTGAATTAGCGGCAAGATTTCAGATAACAATAATTTATGGCTTAAATAGATAAATTGTTCAGATTTGTTATATAACTAATTTGGCCATAGCGCTGAATAGGTTAATTTAGTTGATAAAGTAGTTCAATCAACTGTTCCTTTTGAGTGGCTGTAAATGAAAACCCATCATAATTAATAATGAAAATGGTTTCATGTGGAAAAATCACAAATCGTCGTGACTTGACTGAATGCGCAAAAGAGCAAACGAATTGCTTTTTTTCAAAAACCCACGCACTGAGCCCGCAGCAGCAACAGCAGCAACAGCAGCAACAGCAGCTTCACAAAGTATAAAAAAGAAGAAAAAGCAAAAGGGGTTCAGGCTGCTTTTGACAGCTACATGAAAATTGATTTTTACAGGGTAAACGCCAAAGGGGCGTATAAGTAACATTTTGTATGCGAGAAAGTGCGACAAAATCAATCGGAACGTGAAAAATATATGTATATGTATGCGGCAGACTTTTGGCATTCGCTTTGAGGCGTCTGTCTCTGTTGTGGAGGAGACTGGGCAGCGACGATATTCCATCAATATGCAAAGCGACTTTGACGTAAGGTCTTATATATGCTTTATAAAAGCATAATATATACGCCTGCTGCTGCTGCTGTTGCTCTTGTTGCTGTAATTTTGTTCTTACATTCGAGGCCAACGGCAACAAATCTCACCTGAGTTGCCATAAAAATTGAGGCTGTGCCTGCCTGCAGTCAAATTAGAAAACTGTGCCACAGCCCACAAAAATTATGAGGCACATTGGGACACACAGCCTCTGCTGCTGCCACACAGCATGAAATTAGAAACAGACTTTTTGGCGACTCGTTATTGTTGTTGTTGCTGTGGCCTGCTTTTTGCATAACACAAAATCAATTACAATTTTAATTAAATATGCAAAGCTCAGCAAACTGTAGTAGAATAAGAAGAAGAAGGAGGAGAGAAGGAAAAAGATCAAGCAGTAGAAGGGCAGGCAAACAACACAACAGAACTCAATCAGCTAAATGTCCCAGGAGGGTTTCTAAGCGTTCGGGTAATAGCAGCTGCAGCACCAGCAGCAGCAGCAGCTACAATAAAAAACTAGAAAGGGTCGAGGCCATAAAAGAGCAGACATATTGATGCGCTTTTTGGTCAAAGGGAATCAGCTGTTGAAATGAGTTTAACTACTTTAGATGTAACTGTGAGTTATAGTACATAAAGCATATGTAGTATTTAGGGATTTATCATAAAAATAAATCATTGGTAAGATAAAAATGTCGAATGAAAAGTAACAAGTTGTATCTTAAAACTAAAACAATTGAAGATGTGGATGCGCCCACAAAGTAATCAGGCAGCACTTATACTCTATGAAATTCTGAAGAGCTCCTCACTTATGACAACTAGTGCGTAATGTAAACAAAAATTATGCAAAATTTACGTATTTATAAAGCTTTTAGGTGCACATTTCTTAATTGAATTGAAGACAGACAGACAGAGAGAGAGAGAGAGAGAGAGAGAGAGAGAGAGAGAGAGAGAGAGAGAGAATGAGATATAGAGTTACTATCTCATATACTTCAATTACAATTTGCCAAGTGTTCAGGCTCTGGCCCAAAATCTCGGCCAGAGGATCTATGCAACTTTGATGAGCGAACTGGAGAAACCAAGCTAAATGGAAGTGCGGTTCGCAATGCAGTTGAGAAATGCTGCAGCTGCTGCGCCAGTTGCTGCTGCATTTGTCAATTTGCATTTGCATAACGTTTGATTGGTATCCACAATTTGAGGCACTTAGCTCGTTTGCTTGCTTCCATTGGCCATTTTGACAGTTGGCAGGCAGCGTTTGACGCAACTGGCACAACAGTCAAACGAATCAAATGAGCCAAGCCAACACGACTTCGAGCTGAGTTCTTCGTTTAAATGTTCCAGACAGTTAATTTGGCAAAGTGCGTTGCGTTGCCTTCACGTATCGAAACGCTTAATTAATGTTCGTGTTTATTTTCTTCCTTTCATTGCAGGTATGTTGCGCTTACCAGGGAGTAGGCTCTCGGCTTCTCAGCGACAACTGAAATGCTGCCAATATCGATTAAGGTCATGTTGCGTATACGCAACGTTATGCGAATGACGACGCGTGGCATAAACACGTTTGTACATAATCTACGTTTATTGCTTACGACTTATGATATGATCACGGGGCAAGAGAGGAAAGCGGGGGCATATGGGCTTGCACATCATATTTCTTATTTGACTTTTTGACAGTTTCTATGGATGTTACTCAGTTTTAGAAAGGTCTCAGGCCAGCATTTATTTAATTTTTTAATTTAACTTATATTTTATATTCAAATTAAATTTTATAAAAGAGCGAAACTTGAAGTTAGTAAAGTTGAAACTAATACTTAAATCGTATCTGATAAAGTTTTGGCTTTATATATCGCTTTGCTACTCTAACAATTTAGAGATATTGAAAGAAACCCGAAATTGTATGAGTTCTTTTATATTCTATAAGGTCAGTTTTCATATTGTCTCAATCTTTCCGAAGCTAATGCTCAACAACTTCATAGCACTTTGAATTCTGATATCGTAAATTATGAGGCAAGCGACAGAATTCCCAAGCCGAGATTTGTACTCCCATTCATTAATAAACTTGATTCATTTTGTGTTATGTAGGTCATCTCATTATCTTTAAAATATATACATAAATATAAATATGAATATAAATATGAATATATATATTTATTCACTTCAAACGCCGTTTTGCTTTGAAAAATCTAAAGTTTTTTGTTCGTTTTACACTCCCACGAAAATTGTTATGTTTGTTGTATTTTTGCTGATGGGCGAATGCGTCTAAAGTGTTAAATTTTGTTATCGTAGGCGAGAAAAGTAGTTTGGGTTGTAAAAGTGGCGGGACAGCTGTGTGGACAGTGCTGAAAGCTGTGCCTTAAACGAGATTTTAATCTTGAATCAAAATTAATAAACTTAAGTTTAGTGTGTAATAAAACGTCAGCAGGAAATTAGAGCTGAAGTCAAGCTGATAGTGGAGAAAATTTATGTGGATGTTGATGATCAAAGGTAAATATTATACTCTACAACCCTTAAGAGAGGCGGTGTCGGATGAATATAATCTTTAAGCTGTGTTAATTTCTGAGCAAACGTGGACGAAAGCAAATACATCAGAATGGTGAATACATGGCGTCCCCTAGCTTTGTTACTTCAAGTGGAATACTTTTATTTGCGTTCGATTACTTTTTGTTGTTTTTACAGAAGAATAAGCCCAGCATGTATTAAAACATAAGAATAGAAGACAGGCACAGTCGAGCTACTTCAACCAGAGCACTTTTTTTTGCATTCGATTACTTTTTCGTGCATGTTTTTTCCGCATGACCTTTTCGCGTTTTTTAGACCTTATGAAAAGCACATATTAACGGCTTGGCAAACAGAAAAAAAACCAAAAAAAATAAAAAAAAATAAAACGCCTACACAAAGACGGCTCATTAAGGCGGCTCGTCTCGTGGCCACAAAGGTTGGCTGCCTTTTGCATGCGGTCCAATATGCGTGCTTTATGAATATGTATTATTTTTCGTATTTATTTTGTTTTATTTTATTTTTGTTGGCTGTTTTCCCTTTATTTCGTCTTGCTGCAATTGCTCAGCTGGCAAATATTTACCCAGTCCGACAGTGGCAGGGTGAGAACCGTTGACAGCTGATGGCCATCATCATCATCAGCGTCTCTTCACAAATTTACAGAAATATATTTTATACAGATATATATCTTAAAGCCGTTTGGCAAACAATTTAAGGTGTAAACTCTAGAGGCATCCACACGCTCTGTAGCGATTATTATTGCTTGGATAAACTAAGCGAGTCGCGTTCGCTTGACTGCGGCACATATCATTAAAAAGCAAAAGTCAAACGAAATAAAAAGTCAGCGCCTATATCGTTTGATATTTATGTTTGACTAAGTCAAATGCCCCATCAATGTGCTAATATATCACTTTGACGGGCATTGGTAAAGACTCGAACCAATGAATATTTATGCTCAAACAGAAGTGATAATTAAACTTAAGCGGCAAATGACAGAATTGACAAAAGCTATCAAGTTATAAACTATTTTATAAACTATTTGATCAAGATTAGCTGATGATAGCATATGGTTAAGTCCTTATGGTATTTAACAGTTTAATAATAATGTTAAAAACTGTGTTATCCAGACTTGTTTTTATAGAAAATATTTGGGGAATTCTAGCTCTAACATTCTTATATCAAAAATTATGTATTCTTGTCGATTAAGTTGTAAAACTGCATCTATTAAACAATACAGAAGGTCAACTTTAGCTATCTATTTCCATTTATTTGAAGCAAGCTTTTGCTTTCTAATTTTATTATAACTAAAGTAAAAACTTTAAGTATTTTCCACACATTCTCTTGTCTGAGTTTGTCCTTTTTGGCATGTTCGATGACCATTTGAACTTTATACTCGTACTCATGCAGATCTCTCAGCGCTTTCCCACGCTGCATGCAACACATATTCGAATCTGTGTCACGACAGCAAAATTGTTGCTTCCAAAACTGCCGTAATACTTGAGAGCTGTGTTGCACTTGCAACCGAAACGAGTGGTAGCAGGCGGTGGCAGACACCGCCTATATGCGACTGCATTTTTGTTTTTGCGCTAAGGCAACAAACATCACAGAGCAGCAATTTTTCATTGTTGTTAAGTGCTTTGAAATGGATTTTTACTTAGTTGCGCCAAGCTCTCGAGAGCTGAAGTTGGGTCTGCGGTCTGATTTGCTTGGGTTTTTGCTGCTGCTGCTGCTGCTGTTGCTTGTTTGATTCTCGAGGTCGTCTTGACGCCCACACGTCACATGCCACAGTTTTGCCGGCGCACTAAGTTTACTTTAATGAGTTTTTATACATTTTTTTTGTGCTTTTCTATTTTATTTTTCTAGTATCTGCGTTGCAGCTACAAACAGAAAATAAAAATCAAAACTTTTCGCTTTCACTCTGGCTCGCGTGTGCCGCGCTTGACGCCTTTCAATTTCGATATGGATTTTACACTTTGCAAGGACACTCCGAATTGTTGTAGTCTAGGAACCTTCAAAGGCAAAAAAAAAAAAAATAAATAAAATAAAATAAAGAAAAAACTGCCTAGAAGAGGCATATGTATATGAGGCATAGTAATAACAGTAGTACGAACGGTTCGCTATCGTAAAGTATCAAGAAAAGGTCATAAAAGCCAACAAATAACTTTAGTTTGTTGATTTAACATAGTTAATGCGCATAAAAAGTATCCTGTGAGAGGAGTGTGGGGCGACTCCCAACAATAAACAGGTCATAAAATGCTAGTGCGCCGTGCTCTGTCGACCTTTTTTGGCGTTTTTCCTTTCTTTTTTATGTCAAATAAATACAAAAAAATACATATAAAATATAAAGAACTAGATTCTAGGCGTGTCTTAAATGCTCTATCAATAGATACAATATTTTGAATATAAATATTTGTAGGTAGAGACACTATATATATTTTTTTTCTTTTTTTCTTAATATTCTCTTAAAAATAAGCTATACTTTAATATATATATATAATATTAAATAATATTTAATATTTATAATATTAAAAAAAATATAGACTCCATCGCGGAATGCTAAAGAAAGCTAAAATATATTTTTGAATCAATTGCTCAACACATTCAAATGGATATACTCTATGTAGCATACTTAGTTGCGTAGTTCAGATACCTCTACTCTGCTCACCTATATTCAAGCACTAAGGCTGCACGTCAACAAAGGTTTATATTTTCCTAGGAAGCCATTATGTGGAAGCACGTAGTAAGTAATATTCAATAATAAGAGGTTTAAATGCGAGGTTGATTTTGCTGGTAAATAGCCCAGAAAGGATTTTTTTGTATCTATATCTATGCAGAGCATTTCAACTATTTCACAGGTTATGATAACCTTTTGCCAGTTATTTCCCCAGTGGCAAGGACACTGAAACGGCGTTAGACGAGTTTCTTGCGACCTGACTCTGGGGCATTGATTGATTTCCCGTTGACACGTTTTTATGTGATTTTTCTTGTGTGAAATATGTTTGGTCAAAATAAGGACTTAAGGAAAATAAGGATTTGACCAGGCTTTCGAGTCTTCGTGTGGGGGAACCTTAACGTAAACCAATTAATGTGATTGTTGGCCAATCGGGTCGAATATTTAACCTTCAAACTGCTGACAGCAGCGTATCCATCTACTGAATACTTATCTATGCCAATAATTCAACATAAAAGTCAAGGGTCTCGATTCCATAAAAGCCAAAAAAAAACAAGAAGGAAGCAAAAAAATAAAACATGGGAGACAGAAGGAAGCAAACTAAAATCAACGTCAAACACAGACGAGCCCATTAATTTTTATTGCACACAAAAAGCCCCGGAAAAGAGAAGAACGACGTAAAGGGAGTGAGGAAAAGAAAGATGAGAGCCATAAGAAAAATTTGAATAAAAATTAGCAGGCATACATTTAGGCGCGGCGCAGCCATAAATCCCATAAATATACCAAGCGGCAACTGTTACGAACAAAATGCGCCAGTCGAAATGTATCTCCAAGGTAATCCAAGCAGAGGCACCCTGTAAATTTATTTATGTGTATATAGACATATACATTTCTATATAAATGTGTGTTTAGGAATTGCGTGTGGTCTGTCAGCGCCAATGGCAAAGTAGTAGCATTGTACTCTTGCTCTGGGCATGTCCTGGGGTATTCCAAAATGTTGATGTAGCTTGTAAAGTTTTCTGTTTACATTCCCTTTCATAAATAACTAATTCTACAGTCGATGCATATTTACAAAACAAAATTGAATTGGAATATACATTCGAATGATTGCTTTGTGTTATTTGCTAGTTGCAATCGATTTCTAATGGCTTCAAGTTTGTGTTCGATATTCCTGTGAATAGCAGCAAAAGAGAATTGTATGTGCTTACAACGATTACAGTTATTAATGCTAAAGAAAACGAAACTATGGGAATCATTCTGAAATATTGTCAAGTGCGTTAATTAAGCCTCATTGCTTATGTTTCTGTTTCGGAACTTTTTTTGATAACTATTTTGAATTCTAATGAAGAAAACATGCCAAAAATTTGCTTATATAGTTTTTTTATTTCATATCATTTCTTTGAAATGTACTTGATAAGTTATTATAAAATGTAGATTGACCAATAATAAGAAAAAAGTTTTAGATAATCGTTATATATCTTTCATTGGTGCAAATATGTTCTCCTTTTTTTTTAACGAATTTTTAATATATAAAACTTTATATATTTTATTTTTCTTTGACATTTAAATTTTTTCTATTTTCTATATTCATTTAAATTTCATTTGTTTTTATAACAATTCCTTAGAGTATTTGTACGTCAGTTTTATCTCAACTACCATTTAGTCCTGTAGGGATTTTTCTTTTATGTATTTTTGGCTATTTAAGGGGCGCTGCTGACAAACAAATAAATTGGCGACTACTTTTGTGTGACAGGTCCAGACTTGTTGGCGTCGCTTATTTTGCCTGTTTTGTTCATATTTAGATAACATATATAAAATAACATCAACATCATAAAATGAAACTTTAGCTGTAGTTATTGTCGTTTGCTGAAATTCGTAGTTTTTAGTTTTTGATTTCTTGGGGTAGCTTATCCCACATTGTCTTTCGTTTTTATGCTTATTTCCTTTTTATGCCTTTTATTTATTGCGTGTGATAGAAGTTTTGGCTTAAGCCTACGCTGAGAAATTCAGCTTTTGTTGTAGATACTGACGTCAGCTGCTCCAAGAGTTTGGGATGGAGGGATATCCTTGTGGGAGGACTTGGTAGAGGGCGGCATAACTTCGCGAGGCATTTGCCACTTGAGACACAGCCAAAAGCCTTGCGAGACAGCAAAGCCTGGTTTACCTGCGTGCCATAAGTACATCGGGTATTATGTGGTACTTATTTTAGGCTGCTTAGAGAGGATTTGCGTTACTTCGCCTCAGTTTGCTCCCCCACATGCCTTATAATTAAAACTTATGGTTCTTCGGTGCGTATAAAAACATGTTTGGAAAATGTCCGGGAACACGGCCGCAACATAAACGTAAATAACGTGCATTTATTTTTATGCCAATTTTACCTGGGATTCTTTAACATAATAGTACTTATTGGGAATGCGACTGCTGATGTTGCCGTTTTGTTGGCGTTTCCACTTGATTGATTCTGTTGTAAAATTCCCTTCCAGCCCAGATAAATACAAATGGGCATCTAAATTTTATTTCGGTAAATTGCGCCATTTGCATTTGGCTAAAATGTAAGGCTATAGCTACGTTTTCTTTTCGGGTTAAAATTACATTACTAATACGCCACGTTACCATATACCTGTGTTACATGCCAACCAACACGGCTCGCGCACTGAGAGAAAATAATCGGAAATTAAAATCAAATGATGATAAAAGTATTTTTTTTGTATTTTTCTAACAAATTATATTGAGTAGCTTAAGTTGTAATGATCTAAAGGTAATACGAGAACTTATGTGGCTATGCAAAAAAAAAAAATTAATAAAAAAATTTAAATAACTAATAAAAATAAAAAATATATATTTTAAATTAATTTATTTATATTGTTTTATAAATATTTATTTTTTATATTAAATGAGTTTTCTGAAGGACATAAGTATATATAGATATAAATATCGTGTATTGGCTTCTACTTTTAATTTAAACTTTACAATATTTAATCTGTACACAACTTATGTTTTCGGTTTGTTCAGTGCACGGGAGACTTTATTCTCTTAACACTCCCCGATTGCCGTTATGCTTCGTTGCTCTGCCGCCTGACTTCCTGTGTGTGTGTGTGTGTGTGTGTATATGTATACGTGTGTGTGCAAACGTTTCCTGCGTACGTGTGCTTACTCATTTTATACGCGAATACAAACACACACACATACACACACACACACACACACACTAATACACATGCATTGCTTGTATCGGCGTGTATTTGTATTTCTTTTCCATTTTGTCGAACTATGTGTTGTGCATTTAAATTTCAATGCCTGGCGGCCTTTTAACACAGTCTCCGAGCTCGAATTTCAGTCGGAGAGCCTAAAATCCCTCCCGCGTGTTTTGTGTATTGACTCGAAGTTAGACGAGGCTTTAAGTCTCACCTGACCGAGAAAGAAATTCTATTTTTTGGATTCGTCATATTTATCTTCTCTTGTGATATTTTTGACAACACTCACATTGCAGTTTATGGCGCTGAGTGGGTATGCGTGGTGAGCGAGTGTGTGTGTGTGTGTGTGGGTGTGCGTGGTGCGCGAGTGTGTGTGTGTTATTGTGAGTTTTTATTTTCATTTTATATGATTTAATTTGGCAGTTTGTTTGGCATCTTGTCAGGCTTTTTATTTATGCTAATTTAGCATGCATGACAAAAATTGCTTGGACTGAAAATTGAAGTTTATTAAAAATAATATATCTTAAGCTTTATAGCATGGAATAAAGCCGAATCTTCAGCAATATTTGCTTAAAACATCTTAAAGCTTTATGAGTTATTCAAAAGACAAATAGACAAAAGACAATTTGAAAAATAATCGATGACCATTTCCCAAGCATATTGAAACCGTGTTTTGACTTCAAGCGTGTGTGCCATAAGTTTCTTAAATGTCTTTTAACTAAACATGTAATTTCAGAATTTATATTCTAGTTGGCGATTGTAACTCATGTTGTATGCTACCGTTTGACCATGTCACATAAATATTGTTTTCTAGCCTTGACCTCGTAAACTAATTGGATTTGCATCATGTGTTTGGTTATATTTTTTCTCGACTTTTTTCAGATATTTACAGGTGCCAAACCCCAAAAACAGCTCAACAATCAATTAGTGAAATACATTTATATACATATATATATATACATTTTTTTCTTCTATTTTTTCATTATTTTTAACGGAATTTATTTTTGTGCCAGACTGAAACCCACTTGAAAACTCGGATGGCGGCATTTCTCTTACATATTTGCTGCTGTTGCCTGCCTTTTTTTTATTTATTTTTTATTTTATGATTTTGATACCTTCGACAGCAACAGCAACGAAAACTTGTTTAAAATTCCAAAGCTGTTTTCTGTGTGTTTTTGTGTGTGTTATGTTGCGTCCAGCACATTTCATGTTAATTGTTTTGCGTTGCTTTTGCCAGAAAAAAAAAGAAAAATAAATTTGATTGATTTAATCTTTTATTATTTTTTCAATATCAAGTTCAGCGCACATAAATAAATATTTGATTTTATTTTAGTTTAAATAACCCGCAAATTGAATTTGAATGGACAAAAACTATCAAAACAAAAACTATCCATCCGTCAGCTAATCAAGAGTTCTACATTGGTTAGCTTTGTCATGCTAATTTCTCGTGCTATATTTAATTAGTTTCCGAAGCGCCAGCCAATAAAGATTCTCCGCTCGATTACTGAATACTCTGTGTCTATGTCAGTGCTTTGTGAAAAGTGAAACGTTTTTAATGAGCTGCATAACATTTTGATCAGGGTTTTCTACGTTGATTGACTGAGTAATTGAATTTTGAATCAGTCTTTCTTTTGCTAAACACCTTACCAAATTCATAATTTCTTTATGCCTAATATAATTTTTATAAACTGAACATTTTCTTATGTCTATCTCAGATTAAATTTTAACTATGAAATGTATCAAAACTCTTTGAGTAATTCAATTTTTAATTTTGTTTGCTCGTTTCATGCTGTTCGACAAATTCAAATATGCTGCTGCCAACTAATGTCTGTTGCTAGTTGACAATTTGCAGTTGTTTTCGCTGTTTTTACTTGGGCTGATTGGCAGCCGCCAAAGTGCCATAAAAATGGCTAGAATAAAATGCTCAATTGATTAAATTCGGTTTGACACTTTGGCATTTGCTGCAACTGAATAAATAAACAGTTTTGCAGCAGCCTCTTGGCTAAAGTTGTATGATTTGAATAGACTTAAATGCAGGCGTTGTTGTTTTGGCATTTTGCAATTGGCAATTGGCGATTGGCAGCTTGCAAGTGGCAAGTGGCAACTTGCAAAATGCAACCTGCAATTTGTACGTTTAATTCAGCCTATGTATAATCCTAAGTGCTTCTTTTGCTAAGCCGCTTTTGATTGTGTGGCTGCAGCTGTTGATTTTTCGGCTGACAGTTAGGAATTTAACGCCCACGCTCTTGCCACATTTCATTGCAATGTAATTCGAGTGGAAATTCCGCTAAGACAATGGCATCCCGCACCACCTACCAACTCTAAAGATTTCGCTTGCTGCTCTGCGGTTTCACAGTTTCTCAATTGCCGCCAGCTGCGAATTGTTTTTTGCCAACAATTTCTTAAACTATTTTTTTCCTTTTTTTTTTTGGTCATGAAATTGTAGCGTGTAATCTGAGGCATGTATAAGGTTTCACTTTTATTTTATTTTCTTTCTTTCAGCAGCTGCCGTCGCAGATTTGCAAGGAAATAGCTTTGGCTCAGCTATTTCATTGTTTTTTTTTTAGTTAGCCTTAGGTACTACGTAGGGCTGACAGGTTTCTAGCGAGTTATAAGTATCGCATTGCTATTTGTGTTGCATGTCAGCCACGTGAGATTTATATATATATATATATATATATATATATAGAAATACACTTGAAAATTCACTTACACCAAAATAAATAGAAAGGTAGCGGGCTTTAAATAAAAGCAGATTATTAATTGGAATGATAAGCGCAAAAGTTTACACACGCATCATATATAATTGAGAGAGAAAACCAGGCGATGGAGAAAGTGCAATTCTTTTTTAATTATATATCAAAAAATATCAGATTTATTCTTTGCTCACATTTTGTATGTATTTGAGGATGGGTCATAAATAATATGATTATCAATTCCAATGGGTGCGAGTCCCACCTAAGCAATTAAGTACTTTATAGTTGACCACCGAATGAATGGAAACCACTGATTTACCTTTGGCTGGCCGTTTTATTATCTAACCACAACACCTATTTATCGCACACAGTGTGTGGTCAGCGAGTGTGCCTTCATAATACGAAACAATTATGAATTCCCCGCACGCACACCAATCAAATCGACATGTTACCAGCCTTAACTGCTCTCTCACCTCACGAAAAAAAATAAACAGAAACATTTCAAACACAGACAGCTATAACAATCGGTAGTACCATAAATACTTGCTATTTGTGATCGCAGCGTTGCGATAAATACACGAAAATGTGACACGCGCCCACGTAATTAGAACATTACCAACATTTAGCCCGAAAGGTAACTATAAATTATGTCTGTACGCTTCAAGGCAGGTTTTTAACTGCTTTTTATTCGAAAAAGTTTCCGTTTTTAATGACCTGTAAACGAAATATATTGGGTATGTTAATGTATTTTTCCTTTAATGGAAACATATGAAAATATATAGCTACAACAAAGAAATGTCTTTTCTAATCTTTATTTATCTATAGAAATTTTTAATTTTTGGCATGTGCGTATTACTACCTCTTAACTTAATATGAATTGTGAAATTATTTAAGGAATTAACTTTATATTACAGAGTATTTAGCAGTACTTATCTATACTATTTTTTTCTCTGCCAACTGTAGGGTATTTTAGGAATAACAACTCTGCGTAATATATTTTCGAGTGCTCGGCTTTGTTATTTTTATTGCGTTAGCCAGCGCTCATAGAAATATTTTTTTGACAACGAATTTGACAGGTATCAAAATGAGTTGCGTGCCAGGCGGAACAGCGGGCCATAGATAGCAATGAAAAAGATCATTTTATTAATTTTAGACTTCAATTACGCATTGAAATAATTATTATTTATTGTTTACACCTGAATGTTTGTTGTTGATTTGATTTTTTTTTTCAATTTACCAAATCTTAACAATATCTTTGAGCTTTTGACTTGTTGGATCTGTGGGCCGTAGTTTATCTCTATTTGGACGTTAGGTTATTCGCCTTGATTCTTGAGTGTGGAACGAAACACATTCAAGTGTTTAAATAGAGTGAGTCAAGTGACTGAAATTTTGGGTTGCACTTTAACTATCTTACAATTGCTCGTTCAAGTGGTTGAATTAAGTGTGTGTTTGAACACGCGGCGCACTACAAAGATAATAAGATCGAAGAAGCTAGAAATGCAGATTTAATTGCTTAGCTTTGCAGCTGAAACTATAGAAGGTCGCATTTAACTTTGTTGAAATATTGGCTAATTTTCATATTAAATGCTGTTTTGAATAGTTTCCCTAAGCTCTCAAGTCCATGGCTGCAGTAACTTTTAACAAAGTTTTGCAGAAGTGTTCAACTTTTAAATAATATATTCGACTCACTCTTTTGAAGATATAATCAAGGCTGTTTGGAGATATGTCGAATTCAAAATTTATATGTAAGAATGTAAGAAAAAGATAGCAGAAAAAAATACATTATTAATTACATAAAAAAAGCTCAGAATTGAATAGTGTTCTAGATTAATTAAACGGAAAAAGATACGTTCTTTTTAGCCTAGACTCAATAACATTAAATGTCAGATAAAACAGTGGCTTACTGAAGTATTGCTATTTGACAGTTCTGGAATTTGATATACAAACAAATAAATGGCAGTTCCAACTTAATCCATTTCTAATTCAAGCTCACACTCTTTACTTTATATTTATATCAAATCTGCTTTGATTGACTTTGACAATTTAATTGAAATTCGCTGTTGGGACAGCCAACTCACTGCATTAAAATTCGAATTCGAATTGCCATGTTGAAAATAAAATGTTTATTGTCAATAGTTTTACATTACATTCAACAAAAACAATTAGAAAATACTGAAAAAAAGCAAAAATATTTAGCACATTTAAATATTTAAATGAAGTTTCGTTGTTGTTGCTGGTCAGTCAGAAGTTAATCGCTTTTGATTATTTCATAATACATTTTGTTGTTTCAATTAAAAACCAAATGTCACTAAATTGCTTAATTTATGCAACATTATTCATAATAGCAGCTACCACAGTCGACTTAGTGACGCATTTGTTTATAAAAATATTTTTAAAAAGATATAAATGAATCATAAAAATTTTAACAAATTAGCTCGGCTCATGTCGCATTATTTATGTATATGTTAATGTTTGGGAAGCCATCAAAGCGCTTTTTACATTTGCTTAACAAGCATGAAGAATTAGTAAAACGTATCAGAAATTTTGGAATATCTATAGTGTATTTAACATAATTTGTACATTAAATGCGTAAAGAATTGGCTGAAATGTTTAAGTAAATGTTTGTAGATTAAAGATTCATATTAATCTTACTGATGATTTAATTGAATAGTCTAAGTAATGCAACTAGGCCTTATTGAGGCTATTAAAATATAAAACCCACACCAATGTCGTATAATACTTTGCTTAGTATCGCTATACACCTGTTAGCCATGTTGTTTTCGCCAACTCAGTTGAAGCTTAGTTTTCATACTCGTAGTTGTGGTATGTATCCGACGGTCATATATTCGTTAATGTTCATTTGAATGGTTTAGCTGAGCTTATTTTGTTTTTTTCCTTTTTTTTTGTTTTTTATACACATCAAATAGTTTAAGCTATAGGGTTTCCCGAAAACTAAATGGCTTGATGTAGGGGTAAACATAGTAACCTAAATTTCATGTTCTTTCTTTAAATATTTAGTTTTAACGGCTTGTTAATTGATTCTGAGTGCAGCTGCTGTTCACGCCCACAATGTCGCCAATTTGCAGGCTTCTGTTGATGGTAGTTGCTGTGTTTAGGAAGCCAGACACACACACATATATCTATCTATCTATCTATATATATTTATTTATTTATTTATTTATATTCATATATATAGACCCATAAGTATTGACACTGAGTTATGGGCCCAAACTGCGCAGCCATTTAGTTTATATCGTGTAGATTTACCAAGTTATATATGTCGCTCAGTCTCAGTCTGGCTAGAGGCAACTACGTGCTGGTAGTCTGTGGTTGGGTTCAAATGGCGCTGAATATATAATTAATGAGCTGCACTACCTAGTTGACATTTTAATTGAAAGCGTTGCATGTGAAAACCGTAAGTTTAATTTATTCGATATGCAATTAGGACTATGTGTTTCCGAATCGATACGCCCGCATCTTTTTCTGTGTAAGACAGGTAGCTAGATAATACATGTATACCTTCTACATATAATATACATATAATATAGTAATATATATATGGCATATATAGTCTGGTTTTTGCGTTGAATTATTATCTTTATTTAATTATGCAGTTGTGTTTTAATCTATATCTACTTTTATAGATAGCGTATCTTAAGCCAGTTTTTTTACCGGCTTTTTGGAATTTTTAATATTAAAAACAAACGAGCTTTAATTTAAACGAACTCGTCAAATGCTTAAGTAGTCTGCTAACTAAAGCAGTTCGCTTCAGTTGCCTTAAAAAACACATAAAAATAAATTTTTGCAAGGTGAATGAGTGAAAAGCAAAAAGAGAACAAAAAGAACTTGACTAATAAGTTTTTATGTGATCAAAGTATAAGTTCTTTGAGTACCTACAAAAATTGATACATATAATATAATATTACATTATGTAAAACATTTTTTTCAGCTGAAATAAAAAAGAATTTATGATGTTTTTAAATGTATTTCTAATGAACTTATTAGCTAATTTTTTGTTGTATAATTCTCTAATTTCAGGTAAGAGTGTGCTCATAAAAAAACTAAATCAGTCTTGGTTATAAAAAGGCAACAAGTAAGACATTTTTATGATATATATACCCTGTATTCAAATCAACTAATGGATGATATTCTAAATTGCTTAAATAATATCTTTAGACTTTTATTGATAAATCGAAAACTGTCACAATCGATATGTCATCGATTCTTAAATTTGAATATAATGGGAATGAACGATCCAGTTTCGTATACATATTTTCGTAAGTGGCGATAGTGGAGAATTTCATGACCATTAAACCACCACAAACTTTATGGCTTTGCAATTAATCTGGTTTCCAAAATACACTTAACGAATATAATAACCCACATGCGGGGGGCAAACCCCTCGAAAAGTAAAAGTGTCAAAAAATGAGACCAAAAACAAAAAGTCTAAACATAATCAACTCATTTCGAATCCCGTGTCTGTGCTGTGCGTCACAAGGTTAGCCAGTTCAACATGGCTAAAAAATACAAAAACAAAAATATATGGGAACTACTTGCGCTGATTTTTATGGCCCAATATGGCGGACAGTATCGAGTCGTATGCATATTTATAAGTCCAGCAAGTAGTTGCCTTTGCCTGCTATCTCTGTTATTTGCTTTCAATTTATAATTCATTTAAATCTTTGGCCAGTGATATGCGTTTTATGACTTCTTTTATGCCAGTGCATATGGCTGGAGTGCTGGGAGCAAACAAATTAACTTAAAAAGATTAACAATCAAAGACCACCGCTCAGTCAATGCGTAGGTTTATTTTTTGTTTTTGTCTAAGCTAATTTGCTGCTGATGAGTTTTGAAGGTTGTTTGCGTCGTCACGTCATAAAACTTGTTACATTCGCGAGACTCATTCTCCTAAATAGGACAACAATTTGTCAGAGAAGCCAGCAGCTCGGATGAATATAATCTTTGTGAATATGCTCTGAATGTGATGTGTCTTCGTACAAAAATTTTAATTAATACTCAAGCCATTAAAGAACTACTGATATTAAAGTAAAAGCTTTGACAGAGAACAGTTCAAAAATTTTAAACTATAAACAAAGAAATGCAGGGTATGATAAAGTCATTGATAAAGGCATGAAGATTGATTAAAGTAGATTGACGAAGATAGACAAATTAAAAATAATGACAGATATAGTGAGGCGTATATGCTCCGTTTAGTATTAGCCTAAGATGAGCGATTTAATAATATAAAGAGTCAACAATTTTAAACAGCAATTCACATTACTTTATATTCTAATCAAGAATTTATATCTCAAGTAGTCAAAGATTCCTTCACTTTATATTCGTTAACAATTTCATAGCTTTAATATCCTTTTAATATCGATTTATATGTTACATGGCAAAAACATATAAATAATTGAAAAACATTTATCAAACTCCACTCGAAACTTGGGCGCCAGCTCGGCAACTTATTTTTTCTTCGCTTTGAAACGCTTTCTTTCAACTCTCTGACAGCTGCAGCTGCCCCAACACTTGAAAGTGTTCCGTAAAAAGAATATATTTAAGAATTAATTGCATTGAACTGGGTGTCCAGTGTGTGTGTGTGTGACGAGGGTGTGTGCGACGAGGGCCTGTCACCATATTTCTACAGCTCATAGCCATTCTTAATCATATTTTTCCACATTAATTGGAGAATATTTGCCGGAAGACAATTGGACACCACAATTTGATTCAGCGTAAGATTACAGAGCAACGAGTAAACCATCATGGTAATCATCATCAGCTATTTTGATTGGCATCGTCATAATCATCATCGTGATGGAGAATTCGAAATGTATGTGCTTGTGCGGCATCTTGTGCACTTTTGCTTTCAATTTACAATTGGTTTTTTATTCCTCTTTGCTTTATCTCGCTCAAATTTATATTTTCTCACTCTCTCCCTCTCTCTCCCTCTCTCTCTCTCTCCCTCTTTCTCTCTCTCCCTCTTTCTCTCTCTCCCTCTCACTCTCTCGCTCTTTTTGCCTGTCTGTTTGAATGCTTTCTTTATATCGATTCAATTGGTCTGGTCTGGATTCACTCTGGGCGGTCAAGTTGCAGCATTGCAACTATAAAGTTTTAATTTTTAATTTCCCCAACATTTTTGGAATATTTTTGTTGCGGAGCGTGTTTACATACATACATACATACTCATATGAGATGATTCTGGCGTTGATTTTCATGTAAGCATGCGGAAGCCTTACGATATTTAATTGAGCGTATCAATGATACAGTTAAAGATTGTGTATGACTACAGTTTAATATTTTTTTTTTTTGAAATGCAGGGCATTTCACTGTGAAGTTGTGTGAAAGTGTTTCATATATAAGACTAGATTAAATGATATTAATGTAGGGTTGGATTGGATTGTTATATATATATGATATGTAGATAATATAATACTTCAAAAACTAATCTAACATTTTCATTTTATTAGGGCATATCTCAGCTTGACTTTAAATTCGCTACTAACAAAACTACATAAGGATTTTTAAATGTTGGTTTCAAATGGTACTCAAATCATATTAAATATTTCAGTCTTATCAACTGCTCAGTCAGATGATAAATTCAATAAACAGTTCCATCATACAATATTAGTAGCTGAATGTCTTAATAAATTAAATTCATATTTTGATGCTTTTCATACATATATTCATTAGTCTAATATTTAGTTTCTCTTGGAACATTTAGCATAAAATAATTTGAGTATTAAAATTGTATCAATTAATAAAGGACATAAAATCCCATGACCTACACTGCATTTCGTATCCGTTCAAAATAAAATTAGCAAACTAATTTGGTCGCACACAGCCAACAGATTTCATGCACTCCAACTTTTGCGTTTAATTTATGCTCCTATGCAAGGTGCACCCACGTACATGGGAGTTTCATTGGAGTGTCTCTGTGCCTGTGAGTGTGTCCCAGGTGTATGTCTCTGTTCGTGTGCATCAGTTTTGCGCTCTTTTAACTGTTTGTAAGCAGCTTTATTGCATAAATGTAGAAATAGGATTATGTTTCCAACTTGTGTGAAACCTATGGGCTAGATAACAGTATAATGTATATGCGTATATTTATTTATAAATAAATGGAAAATTAGCCTAGCTCGTGCGTGGGCTTTTATGTCTGTTTGCTGAAGAAATGTATTTTAAGGAAATTATTTAGCAAAGCAAGCGCTAAAATTAAAGGAACATTTTATTATTAAGTAGCAATATCATAAGTTTAATACATAAAAGCTTTTATATAAAGCTGGAGCTAGAAATCTGTGTAATTAAAACGCTTATGAATCCAATTAAATATTCTTATCATTTAATATACAATTTTGCAATATTCTTAATTCTTTCTTTATTAACTTAAAAATGGGGCAAAGCGTATTTAAAATTCTACTATTGAAATATTAAATATATTTGCTGCTGATTTATTAAGAGCCAAAAATTTTGAGTGCGTCGATGAGAGCAGACAAAGTGGTTTTGTGGTGCGTGACGCAACGGGCGGGGCAGTGGCGTCTGTTGACATTTGACAGCTCTTCGGACAACAATGAACTAATTTACGCAGCGTCTTGCCATACATTAACATGATGTTCTTGTTGCTGTTGTTGAGGAGAGTGTGCGCTACTTTTAAGTAAGAATCCCTTTCCCAAGATTTTCCTTTTGACACATAAAGCTGATCGTACGTATGCTAGAAACATATTGAAAAGCAAAGATAAATTAAAGCACATTTGCTTCCGGCAAAACATGAAAAAAACTACATAAAAAAAAGAAAATTAAAATTAACTCAAAAAAAAAACCAAAAAAAAAAAGTTCCAAACATTCAACAGCTGCTGCCCACAATCAATTTCCATGGTTAACCCGCAAACGACATGGGCGTCTTAAAAGTGCGGGAACTTGCTCTCAACTGATGACATGTGTATATAAATCTTTCTCTCTCTTTCTCTTAGTTTTTTTTTGGTTGTCGCCAACGCAAAATATGAAAAGCATGCACGAAATTTAAATTTAATATGAAAACAAAAAATACGAATTAAAGATGCGCTTCGAAGTGTTTAACAAAGTTTTAGAAAAAATGCAGAATTCGTGCGCATAAAAAAATAATACGAATCTGTATGTATGGCAGGTGTTGTAGCCTTGGCCTCTGAGCCCTTTGGGCTCCATTTTTTTTTACTTGGCGAAAATTCTAGGTTTGTGGCCAGTGAAGCGCACTGCCAAATGCAGTTAGTGGCTGCTGCAGTATATGCCATAAAAAATCCAACTGCAATTGGCGCCAAATGTTGCAGTTTCACCGTTCAGTTGCCGCTGCTGCTTCGGTTTCCACTGTTCATGGCATGCCCTAGCAGTTGCCCCCACACGTCAGTCACTGGGGATGCATTTGTCATCAGTTGGGGCTTTGGCGGAGGCGCTTAAAAAATGCTGCACGCATAACTTGGCCTTTAACCGAGCAGCAAAAGCAAAATCCAAAAAACAACAAAATTTTATAAAATATTTACTACCGTATGCCAAGCTACCCATTTTTTTTTAAAGAATTTTGCTGTAACTCAGAATTTTTGCAGTTATGCGATGCACCGGTTCGCTTCATATGCGTCCAAGTGAGAGCAATAAAGTGCATTGGAAACATGCTCGCGTTGCCAGCTTCATCATCAGGTGCTTATGTCGAGATCTTGAGTTACAGCCCGTGTCCCGTGTAGCGCAACCTTGCATTCCCATATGTGCCTAACATTTACTTATCCTGCTGGTTGCTGAGGTTTGATACTTGAAATCGAGTCGTTTCTTGTTGACCTAGTTAAATTCGAAATAATAACTAATAGGATTATAAGATTCAAATTATATTATTACAAAACCATCAACAGGTGCTTATGTCGAAAACTTGAGTTACAACCCGTGCACCGCAACCTTGTATTCCCTTATGAGTTTCACATTTATTTATCCTGCTGGTTGCTGAGGTTTGAACATACTACATACTACACTTAAAATCGAGTTGTTTGTTGTTGACCTAGTTAAATCCAAGATAGTAACCATTAATATTATAACATTGAAATTATATATTACTACAAAATAAGTCAGATATTTTTTTCGATTACAATTCAGATTTCATCGTTTCTTTATTTAATATTTCTCTATAATTAAGCAAGAACCGTATCGACTTTATCTATATTTAATATTTTGATCTTGACTAAGATCATTGAAAAGTCATCCTTTAGACACCTAGTGAGCTGCAGCTTGTGTGGTTGCGCCCTCAATTAATTTTAGCCTAGTTTGTATACATTTATAAAAGTTATTGGTTGATGCATCATGCATATTTACATTGTTCTCAACTTGAACACAAACAATAGCAACAAGAACACGCCAAACTAATTAGCTAGCGTCTGGTCTTTAGCTCAGCTTAACTCGGCCACAAGTTAATTAATTTATGTTCAACAAGCCACATCTTCAACTTTTTACCCTCAAGAAATAATTAGCAGCGTTTCCAATATTTTCTTCTTTTTTTCTTTTCTTTTTCATCTTATGGCTGGCATTAATTTGCGTAATCTTTCAATCAAGTTGGCTAAAACGCCAACACTTTATATATGTCTGTATTTAATTTTTTATATAGAAGATAATATTTGTCAGATCTCGACACAAACGCCCAGAAGCAGCACCCGTAGCTTCAACAATTACAACAACAACTGATACCTGTCATGAGCAAACTCGTAGCATAATTTATGTTAATTTCATGCGCACTTTTATTGGTATTTTTAAACAACGTTAGGGCTGCCTTTATCGATGAACGAGCTATATTAAATATGCATGCTATGAATATATCAAGTTAATTGGGTTAATTGGAACCATTCGAGACACCGTTGCCCCAAAACAGACCACATAATAGATTTAAGCACTGAATTTTTAATTTTTTTTTGTCATAAGTTTTCAGTCCGTTTTAATGTCAATCTCAATTAACAATTTGAATGTCTATGTATATATATATATATATATTTCACGTTAATCAAAGGCAAAACATTTATCAATGGCAATTATTTTACATATTTGACAAGCCAAATCTAATTACTCACATGTAAGATGCCTTTCTCTTGGAATTTATTAAGATAAATTATATTGAATTCTGTATCTCTTATGGCTTTGGCAAATCAACGAAATAGAAAGACAACAAATTTAAGTAAAGCAACGGCAGACAACAAAAGCTAAATGCGAAATTAGCATAATTTGTACATTTATTTTCTGTTCACTATAACGAAGCGTGTGGCGAGCGCTTGAAATGAAGTAGCTGATGATATTTGGCTATATAAAAACAACACATAGTCTCAAATCATAGATCTATGCCATACATATGGTGTGTATGTGTGTGTGTGTGTCTTGTGCGACTAATTTGCCTAACAATGGATACCAACATGCTATAATTCGCTTTTGTATTTAGTCGATAAGTTTTAACAAGAAGCTAAAAGTCTGCCGTCGAATGATAAATGTCTATAATGTGGTCGCCTATTTGTGGCTGAACAGTGTCTATGCCAATTGGTTCACACAGTTTATCATGTTTGGAAAAACAAGATCTAGGCATCCATCAAGTTTATTTTTTATTATATCAAAGCTGGGTGTTGACATTGCGCAATGCGCTTTGTTTACTGCACTTTCTTTTTCTTCTTCCTCTTGTTTTGTTGTTTTGTGTTCAATATTAAGCTGCATTAAGTCTTTCTCGCGGCTTCCGTGTGTGATTTGTGAGTTTATTATCTCTAGATTGGTGGCAATTTGAAGTCAACTGCCATTTGGCATAAGTTGCAAGTGCCTCATAATAATGTTAATGCTCAATTTTTCCACTACAACTCTCTGAATGACTTGACTTTTTGCGTTAATTTCATAGTTGTCTATAATAACAAATGCAATAACATTTATTGCACTGCCGTAACTGTGCCTCAGGTCGAGCTGGGGCTGAGCAATTACTGGAATTATTTTACATACAGCACTACAAAATTGGGTAAAACATTTTTAAAGATGATTTGGCTGCTTGTCGTTTGTTTGTCTAATATTTCACCCTAAATATTGAATATTCCAAAATTTGCTTTGAATATGTAAAGTGCTTAAACTGTATTACAAAAACCTAAAATAGGAAGTATCTCTTTTTGTTTTCTTTGAATAAAATAAGATACAGGAATTGCCCTTATTGGTCGTGAGCATTTTATAAAAATTGTTTTTTTTTTTGGGCAAGCTTACTTTTTAAGTGAATTCAAATCTCTTCCTCTTACACTTAGTCAAATCAAAATGAAATACGATTAATATTGTAACAGGTGTGGTCAACTGCGCCATGCTCTGTTCACTGTTAAAGAAAAGTTTGGAAATATTTTGAAGAGACAATTCTTGCAACTTTAGATGACTTTAAGGTTGAGTTTTGATAATATATAGCTATGTATGTATATAAACTATGTAAACACAGTGTCATAGTTGTATTCCGTTGAGGTAATTTTATTAGCAGTGACTCGATATTCGAAGGATATAAATTTCATTGTAAGCATTTGAACTTCACACGTTTTTTTTAAATATCGATTAAGCTATTTCTCCAATTTGAACAAAAACTAGCCTTCAATCCATTTAATGTACAAACTAATATACAAACTAATACACTTTTTAATATTTTTGAATAGAATATATATATATTTATAAAAAGAAAACATTATTCAAAGCTTTTAATTTACGATGCACGGCCAAAAAAAATTTTTTTTTTATATTTTTATAAATGCATGACGCTTTATTGATGGCTCTATGACGTTTTGTCACAGTCAACAGAGTCGCCTCTTTGTAATATCAAATAAATAAGGTAACGAAAAGCGAATATCACAAAGCTTAAACTGGCTATAACTGGTCAGGTTTACTTATTTATTTATTTATTATTTTTGGTATTTTTGTTTTGTCTTTAATTTTATTTTTTCACGTCAAAAATTATAGCTCCTCCGCATACCTTGCGGCCCAATAAATTACAGGCCAAATAAAAAGTTAAGAAATTAAATTGAAGATTTGCTTTACTTATACATATATATGGGTAAATATACGCATATATATATATATATATATATATATATATATATATATATATATATATATATATATATATATATATATATATATATATATATATATATATATATATATATATATATATATATATATATATATATATATATATATATATATATATATATATGTCTGGCAATATCGTGTGTATGAGTCATATATTGCAAATTTCGCTTTTGGCTTCGAATTTTTTCGCCATTTGTTTTGACTGTGGTCTTCGCTTGAAAAGTGGGAGGTTAATGTACCTGAGCCATACGTAACCCGACTTATGAATTGTTATTGTTTATTGCTTTTATTTGTATAATTATATGGGTTAATTATTATTTTGAACCCGGCAATGTTTGAATATATACATATATACATGTATAATATAGTTATTAATTTTTTTGAAAGCCTTCGTGCTGTTGCTGACCCGAAATAGATTTCTATGGCAAAAGCCATTAGGAAAATTGCGCGAGGCTGTATTTACTGCAGTAAATACATATACATCCTGCAGGATTCCGCCAAAGCAATACGAAAAACATTTTCTCATAATTAATGACTGAAACTAGAGTGAAAGACTTGCAGAACAATGACAGTTGCAGTCGCCTGTAAAATGTTGCCGGATATATTTAAAACGCCCCGTTGACTCGAAAGTTCACAAACAAAACTGACTCTTTCAGCTCTATACCAGCTTTCTCTCTATTACTAAATTAGATAACAACTAGTGCAGGATGTTGAAAAAAGAATGCTTGAAAAGTAAGCAGCAAATGCCAAACTGACATAATAGAAATATGTCTTGACTGTTTGTTGCTGTTGAAAGGCTTATGTTTTTACGGCAGGCATTGCTGGCCTCCTCTTTCTCTTCCACTCTCTCTCCCTCTCTGCACAGTTTTCGAGCTGTCCATTTAATTTGAATACCCATTCTCATTGTTATGTCAGCAGTACAAAATAAACGACTTCCGTTTTTTTTCTGCTCTGCGTGACTTCTCCTTCTACTGAGTCGTGCGTAAGGATTCGCATTTTGTGTTGAAACGTTCAGGGTCAGTTTTGTGGAATAATAATCGGGAGTCAAGAAGCAACTCATTCTTCAGCATATGCAACAGCATGAATATAAAACTGAATATTCAAAGGGCATATAAGTACCACATATTGATTCCTGTGCATTGTGAAATGCAGCAGCAGCGAATTCATTTGTATTGAAGCTAAGCCATAGTTGACTGGAATTTATTGAAAAGCAAATTGTGTATGTGTATATAAAATAAAAAAAAAAGTTCCTAATTTGATTTGCAAGTAAAATGTATCAAATTGTTATGAGGACTCAATATTGTTTTCCAAGTACTGTCTCAGAAGTTTATTTTCTACAATCTTTATTTTATTCATAGTTAAATTAAATTGTGTAGAAACTGAAACGATTCTGACTGTCAGAAGCAACTGTTTTTTTTTCTTTCGGTTTGTGATTCAATTTAATTCTGTTTTTAATTTAATTAATGTAACAAATATATATGCGTAAATATTATCAATGTAATTTAAATATCATTTTTAAAATTTGCATTTTAGAATATTGTTTTGTTAAATTTTAATGCAGGCAAATAATTCAAAACTTTATTGCATAAATCAAAGCTCTAAATGTTTCAATTACAAATGCGCCGACAACTAAACGCCTCAATGAATTCAGCTGATTTTTTTCTCGCTAGCAATTTACTGCATTTTTGGGGGCATGGCATTCCATAAAACATTTATGAGCTGTGTGAACCCATGCATTATTTATGTTATCTCTAAAAGAAAAAAATTATTGCAACATTTTGATCAAACATTTTACAGTTTTCATAAATTATAGCATTGAAAATGCGTTTGGCCAAAACATAAAATGAAAAAGTCAGAAAAAAGAAACGTAGATTACATAATGTTGCATGTACGTGCTGCTGTTGTTGTTGTTGTTGCTGCTGTTGTTGCTGTTGTTGCTGTTGCTGTTGCCCGCTTGCCATATTTGGCGACTGCATGTCTGCAGCTCCTGCTGTTGCAACAACAACAATAACAGTGGCTGCAACAGTTGCAAGCAGCGATTTAATGTGCGATTTGGTCGCATCTGTTCCGCATTTACCCAGAGATTGACAATTTTTGCTTCAACAACAAACAAGCTGTTGGCTGCCTCTGGCAAATCGTTTTTGTGCTTTTAAGGAAATTACACACAAAAACGAAGAAAACTAAGAAGTCGGTATATGTATAGTTAGGTTTGGTATTACAAAGTATTACAAATCTGTTGCACAGCGTGATATTCTCAGGGCGTTTTCAGAGCAAGATATCTGAGTAGTATAGTTTAGTAGTAGTATAGTTTAGTAAAAATACTTAGATAAACGCTGTAAATATTACCAATACTTAAAAAAAAAAAAAAAAAAAAAAAAAAACAAAGTGTTCTATGATTAGTTTGTAAGCTTATGCTATTTTTATATTAAATTAGTAAAATTGAACATCATTTTAACCAATATGAGAACAGTTTTAAATATGAAAATTGTCTTGAAATAAATCTATATTCAATATGTGTGCAAGGGTATTTAAGATTCGACAGCTGCTCAATGTTGCATTACGCTTGTTATTTATTTGTTTTAAATTGTTTATTATTTTGCTTTTCTAACTGTCTGCTGAGTGACACATACTATTGTTGTTGTTGTTGGATTGCTAATAAACTTTAGTGCAATATTAGCTGTGGCAACAAATTGCGCCTGCCCCAGCCCAGCCCGATGCCAGCGCTGCTCATCCTACTTTAGCTGCCTTTGTATAATGTGTTGCATGATAATAAAAATGTTTGCCAAATGGCGCGCACAACATTTATACAATAGCTCTGAGGCCTTCAGCGTTTGGGGGGTTCTGTTTGTTGGCTATTTGGCTTTAGCTGCGAGCGGGTAGAAGGGAAAGCCGGCTTGGGGGTGTGGCAGCGCCTATTGTTGCTGTTGTTGCCACTGGCACTGACTTGGTATTGTTTGCTTTGCAATCATCAGCTGCCACCCAGCTCAGCGAACTGTTTCTTTGCTGCTGTTGCTGCTTCTTCTTCTGCCGCACAATGGGGAATATGCATGTTTCCAATTATGGCGGCGCTCAAAAGCCAGCAAACAGTAACAACAACAACAGCAGCAACAACTATGGAACAATAGAAGCTGATAATGTTGATGATGGCGATGATGATGGTGATTGTAATGATGTAGCTGAATGTTGACTACAAAGCGGTCGCAGCTACTTTTCAATGCAAATGTACATTTCCACACATCAAAATAGAAAATGTGTATAAAACAAAAGCGTTACAAAAAAAATGAAAATTTGCAACTCGTTGCGGTTGCCTAATGCATTTTTCCACTTGCAAAACATATTGCAAATAATTTTACTCTTCTGGACGCATTTCTTTTTTGTTTTTTGGGGATGGTTTTCATTTTTATTGAAATAGTTATTTTTTTTGCTTGACATACAAAAAATGGTTGAAAAAACACTCTAATACTTGAGAATGAGGTTTGATGAGTTCAGCTTTAAATATTTTACATGTCAAACTAAATACTAAAATTGAAATTAATAAATAAAAAAAAAATAAATAAAATATAATGCGAAAATCTGCAAATAACCAACAGCGATTATCATATATTTAATGTATTTCAATTTAGTTTACATTCTGTATTTATCTCAAAAATACCATTGTTAAAGCTTAAATACGTTACTTTGTTATTCCTAGCTTGAATTGTCCAGTAGAAAACGGAGTTCAATATCCAAAAATGAACTTGCATCGATTCCATGCATTTTATATTCTCACATGAACTGAAATTTCCCGTTTCGATTGTCGTTTCATACAACTTTTTTTTTACCATGACTGCTTGTTAAGTGGGCTGTCAGTTTACTTTGTTAAAGTCAAAATAATAGATTAAATTGAAGGTAAAATAATAATAAAAAAAAGAAAAACAAAAACACGATGCGTGTCATCGTCATTCAAAATTTACACGCATAACTTTATCGGAACCATTCGTCATTCAGACTGTTAAACAAACAGCGGATTTCCATCGAATTGCATTTAAGTCAACGTGCATATGCATATCTCTGTATTATTTTTTATATATATATATATATATATATATATATATATATATATATATATATATATATATATATATATATATATATATATATATATATATATATATATATATATATTATATATATATATAGCTTTGGGTTATTCAACTTCAAGTTCGATTTACTCAGCGCCTGAATGTCATGCGTGCGGCTTTATACGAAATCATATATCTGGTAAAATAAGATAACTTTGTTGTCATAAATCCTTTTGCAAATAGCGGTAGCCATGCCCTTGTCAAAAATATATTTGTATATACATATATATAAATAAATGAAATTCAAATGTAATAAATAAATTGTAATGAACATGTTTTAGAGAGCAGCTGCTGAAAATTGCGCTTCGCCCGTAACTGAATGACTCTTAAAAACATTTGTACATATATATACATATACATATCTTTATGTAAGACATGCCTTAATTTGTTTTTGTTTTGCTCGCTTGACGTGGCCAACGAATTCTGTATCTTATGAATGCGCAGCACGTTTTCAATTGGAGCCAAAGAAACCCTTTTGGCATGCATTATAGCAAACAATTTTATGGCAAATTAAGTGCAATTAAGTGCACACAGACACACACACACACACACAGTAGTTGTGTCACATTGATGAGCCCATAAACATTTAAAGTGCACTTAAAAAAACCAAAAATCAAATTATCATGGAATATTGTTTGGCTGGAAATGAATGCACGAATTT
This sequence comes from Drosophila anceps, assembly GCA_035045945.1. Taxonomy (NCBI): domain Eukaryota; kingdom Metazoa; phylum Arthropoda; class Insecta; order Diptera; family Drosophilidae; genus Drosophila; species Drosophila anceps. The sequence continues at coordinate 15,933,042 of JAWNON010000225.1, forward strand.
GCAACGCAATTAATTTTTATTGTTGACGTAAACTCTCCCTTAGAGTCATTTAGCACCCCATTCGACACATCTGCGAATGTGTTATGATAAATGCAACAGACAGCAATAGATGTTTATTTGAATATATATAATAATAAAATTCCTTGTGGCAAATAAAAATGCAATCTACTCAGCGTATTCAGCGTAGTTACGCTGGGTAGTGAAAAGGGTCTACTTTGGTTTCATTGAGTTAAATATCATTTCAACATAACTAGCATTCTTTAGACACAATGCTTGATCAATATTAATGTCGTTCTTGTTTATAGATACAAGATTCAAAGTATCTTAATCAATAAGGCCCAATCTAATTAGTTATGCAGCCATTGCCCTATTGACACATTAATATCCTACAGTGTTGTACTCTAATTTTTTTTTTTAAAAAAATAATGCAAATTTATATTACAGGATAACTTGCCGTTGAGCATGTGTGACTAGAGTTATTCGCTTTTGTTTGCTTTAATTGAATTAACAAAATTTCAACGCCTGCTGTTGCCACAATGCTTAAATGTGTGTCATAATATATATATTCTCAATAAAAATGAAAACTCAATTCGTCCTGCGAAAGGTTAAGCAGGCTCTTAACTGGGTCGGCTCAGATATTCTCCACAGCTGCCACTTCTGCAACCTTGACAAGTAAAATCTAAAGGCGGCGCACACACGATTTCCGCAAGTGGCTTTTGCCAACTTGTTATGAAAACCTGCTAAGGGCAGGCTGAGCAGGGCCATGTGCATAAAACTCTGGGCTAAAAAGGAACCACGCACAAAGTTTTTTTTATTTTTTTTTTTATTTCTACATCTTTTTGTTAAAAGGAAACGACTCGAACAGGCTGCCAGTTGGCCAGCACAAGCACATGCAAAGCAAACGTGTGCAGTTGCTTACCTGTTTCACACACACACACGCACATATACATATATATATATATATATAACTTTGCAGCTCTGTTTCTGATTCAGTCCAGTCATGGCAGCCGACAGCCTGCGAAGTTCACTAGCTGAGTTCAAGGTGAAGCGACCAGAGTTTCTATATGTATACCCTGCATATATACATATATACCTCGTTCCGCTCATGGGAGCTCTGGTTGGGGTCTGTTCTGGGGATAGTGTCATTGGCTGTTTCTACTTTTCTTCTTCAGCGTCATTGTCTGTTTGGCTTCCTTTTGGACCGTATACCGTCTGTATGTGCTTATTTTATTTATTTTTTACTCCACTGCTCGCTGCTCCCATTTGCTTGAGCACTGTCTTTAGTGCGAGCTCTTGGGGCACATAATTACATACTGCTAGCATATGCCTATACGTGTGTGTGTATGTGTGTAATGCCCAATGCAAATGCTTCAGCAATGAAAAATGACTTCAAGAGCTGTAAGGTCTGCAAATATATAAATATATAAAAAGGGAGAATAAAATAACAGGCAGATTTGACAAAAAGTAATTCCCTATGCATGGTATAGACAAATTGTAACTTTCGATGCAGACAGTTGCATTGAACAGATGCAGAGCTGTAGAAAATCAGTGGCTTATGCCACTGAATAAGAAGTTCTGGTAAAGTCAATAGACTGAAAATTTTATTCATTTAATTAGAGGTCAAAGATTTGGTTTGATATTTGAAAGAACTTAGAAATCGGCTTCTGAGAATAGTTTATATATAAAAAATACAGATATCGATAATTGAATTGTTCATTGAAATACGACTGTGAGCTCTGAATATTAAAAAAATATGCTCAGCTTAATTACTTTATTACAACAGTGCTTGATTCACACAGAATCCGTTTTACAACACGAGTTTAAAGCTTTGATTAACAAGTTTTTAGCAACTGTCCCTCCAGTCGCCTTCAGGGTTTCTCAGAATTTTCCCTCGCGCTGTTTATAGCATATGTGTAACGGATCAGTATATATTTCTCTTCGCTTGAAATAAAAATATATTCAACCCAGTTGTCCTCATTCATTCATAGCTCAGTCAATTCAACTGAATTATGAAAGAGATGACTAATTGGCTCGAGTGAAACTTGGGATTTGGTGGTTCAATGAGATCATCCACAAATTGTTCCCAATGCTAGGCAAAGGGTATCAACAGATTCGCATAATAAATGAATATATATATATGTATATACGCGTCATAAATCACATACTCTGCTGCCTCTCTGAGGTGCCCCACGCTTCGTGTCCCAAACCGTGGGGCCAATGTGGCAGGTAAAAAACGTGTGTGGACAAGGCCGGAAAGCTGCGTCAGCGAAGCGCCAAGCGTCAAGCGTTGTGGTGCGCATCAAAGCGTATGAAACACAGCTGAAGGCGTTTGGCAGGGGGCGTGGCATGCCGCAGGTATAGAAGTGCAGAAAGCGAAACGCTGTCAAGAGTTCACTTGAGTTTGTCAACTGTTTTTAATATATTGTGCTAAAATATTTAAGTATATCCTAAATCCGTCAGTGTGTATTTATGTAGTGTACCCGCCAGTCGGCTAATATGATATACAAATCAAATTCGTCTGCAAAATATTCGCAATAATCAAACAATTTACTATTGCCTAGCGCGTGAACACACTTCAAAGCAGAGCAGGGTAGGAGGCGTGGTCTGCTATGTTGCACAAGCGTAATTAAATTTCAATTAATGATTTCAACGAGCTGTTGTTGCTGCTGCTGCTGCTGCTGCTGCTGCTGCTCTGACTCTGTGTTTGTGTGTAACAATATTAATTAAAAGTGTTGAAGACTCATAAAAATATTAAAGTGAAGCAACCACAGAGACAACCGCAAAACGATTATTAAAACGGCGTTGATTGTTTTTGTTGCTGTTTATTTAACTGAGCAACAACAACTAGTTCGTTGCCTCAAGTCCAAATGCGCGCGTTGCAGCTAAAAAAATCGAGCAGCTGTTGATTTTACCAAACCCAAACACTTTTCCTCATTGTTGCTGTGAAACGTATAAAAAAGTTATTCGCGTTGGATGCTGCTGAAAATGAAAGTTTTTTTTTTGCTGCGCGAAATAACTTTGATGAGACAGTCGATACCAAACTGAAATTTGAATCTGAGATTAAATCAATAATAAAGCAGCAAAAATTCGTCCTCGAATCCCAAGTATATTTCACTCTAGTACAGTCCATTAGTGTAATGTTATGATATTTAAATTTCTTCTATTCATTAACTTGTTATAAGTGTTTTGTAATGAAGAGTTTTGCATCATATTATCTTAATGTATATTACAAATTTGATCTATTAAAAAAACATTTTCGTTAATACCCAATTACTTATCTGGTGTATTTACCAGAATATTTAAAACTCACTACAAGTTTAAAAATTAGGTTATTTTTTATTTTTCAACTTAAAAGTAATTTAAACAAAAAATACAAAAGTAATCAACCAAATTTCCATAAATAATCATAGAGAATTTATGGCATTTTAGCTATACATATTAAGCGTTGCAAATAGTTGATGTATGTCTAAAATAAATTATCCAAATTCTCAAAGTCTAAAGTTCAATTTGCTTCAAGTAAATTTTCATATCGCATTTCAACATCATTTTGGCCCCCTTTCTGCTCTGACAGCTTTCAAGCTGTGTCAGTGATGCCATTCTATAGCATAGAAACGTAATTTATTTCAGTAATTTTTGCTTAGCATTTGATCTAACCCATAGAAATGCTTTTGGCATTCTCTAAATCGCCCGGACGTATTTTTGGCATGTTTGCAAATATTTACGAATTTTAACACGTTTTGTTTACGTCTAAAAATTTGACATACGAAGCCCGCGGCAAAAATTTTGATTTTGAACCTAATTTGGTTTTTTTTTTTTTTTTTTAAAAAAAAAGCGAGCATTCAGGAAAAGTAAATAAAAATAAATAAATATGCACAGTTTAAAAAGGTCAGAGATTATTGATTTACTTGAGAACTTTCTTCCATCTGAAATCGAAATCGAAATAGCATATATATTCATTAAAATTAACATCTACTCAGTATTTCTTTTGGTGTGGAGACTTTTATTTATTTTAGTTTTCACTAATGAGAAACTGTTTGCATATTTCAGCTTGTTCAGCTTGTTGAGGGAATATGGTTTCCCACGAGCACATCTTTGGCTTTCCCTAAGCTTAATTGACCCCCAAACAGATTCTATGACCATGTATATATATATATATATATATATATATATATATATATATATATATATATATATATATATATATATATATATATATATATATATATATATATATATATATATATATATATATGTATATGTATCTACTATGGGGCGCAATCTCATATTTCTCATTAAATTCATCTTGGGGGCATTAAATTTATTATGGAAACACAGTAATAGTATGTTAATACCCCAACTTTAGGTCATTACAAAGTTCTTTTTGTGTAAATTTTCCATCTTGTTGGAAAATGTGCTTTGCTAGATATATGTGATCAGGGTGTCCTTAAGTGGTTGTTTCTCTTGTGCTGCTGTTTAGCTATTTATTTTATTTTTTTATAATATATATATATATAATATATATAATATATATAATATTTTTTGAATACTTTTAACTTACGCTTTTCATAGCATTTTTATAAGCAGTTATAGTTTTTTATATATCTGGGAAGTCTTCCCAAATTTGATTGAATTTTCTATATGTGCAACTTATTCAACAAGACTTCAATTAATTTCTAATGCTTTCTTTCAACTATCTGACAGCAATTCAATTAATTGTTCTTGCCAGGGTATTATTATTAGAGTTATTTCTATGACAGCGTAGTTCTTGTGGGATTCGTTGTAGCTATGAAATGTTCTTTCTATGTAGACATATCTAACCATTAACATGGGCACATGCCCACCAAAATCTAAGCTGAGAAAGTAACAATAACAGCAACAATGATAAGAAATACCCTTTTTGGCCCCTATATAAGCCCAGTCATGTGTGTACGTCTGTTTAGGTGTATGTGCATATATGTCTATATAAATATATATGTTTTGGGGTTCTTTTGTGCCATCATGAAAAGCAATTTCATGTTATGAATCCTTTTTTCTGGCCGAGGCGAAGTAGCGCGCCATTTTTGTATTTATTGTACAATAAAATATTATATTTACAGTAAACGAAAATGCGGCCGCCTCGTGTGCTCGTGTGTGTGTGTGTGTGTGTGTGTAACCCTTTTGCTTTGTATGTAAGTGTGCCTTACTAATAGCTAAAAAGTTGCTCTGCTACTGCAACCCTCCTGCTCTTGCTGGCTAGCAATGCTCGTGCTTCGGTATGAGAGTGCGCTCGCGTCTCCTTTCTCGTCTAAAGGCTTTGCCAAGCCCTGCCTGCGGTTGAGTCTCGCCAACTTTTTGTACTTGAGCTGCCATTTCGCTGTTCCTCTAGACAAACAACAACAACAAGAACGGCAGCTGCAATGGGCATAGCGGCAATTCGTTACGCCTCACATATCGTACACCCGCAAAAACACATACAAGCGCACTAACACATAGTTATGCAACCTACATATCCGTTTTGGCGCCCCAAAAAAAATTAAATGGATACGGTGAAAGTATTAGAGAGTGACTGCAAGATACTCTATATCAATATTTATATTGATTATAAGTACATTTTTTTTATCAACTATTTTAGTCATTTTTTTTTTTAAACTATCGTTTTTAATAAACGTAGGTTTATTTTCGTTCAGATATTTGACATAAAATCAAATATGAGCTATGTTTTAAAGGTAACATTTTTAAGTATTCCAATTAGCGTAATTCTGCATTTAATACGACTACTAGTGTCACAAGCTAAATCTGCCTATGATTGCTTAACTTAAGTTCTTTTTTCCCATATGTATTTGGAGTTAAGCATCTGATATACTTTGCTGGCTTGTCAAAATACATGTGAAACTATTTTCTGCGTATTTGTACGACTATGATTTCGGTATACGGATAAATTTGGCGCTTGCAGAAAAAGACAGCGAAAAAGCGTTTCCCAAAAGTAGACTATACACACACGCATACACACATTGTTGGTTGTGTGTGTATATATGTGAGATAAGTCCAATTTCTATTACGATTTCGATTATTTGTTATTTGTTATTGTTGCGTATTATTATTTTTTTTTTTTTTGCTTCAAATTGTTGCTGTAGCTGTCCATTTTGTTGTTGCTTTTTCTCGTTTTTTAACTGACAACATTCGTATTGTTCGCTCTGCCCAAACTGCCAGCTGCATGAAATTTTATACTTGCCAAGAAGTTCCTTCACATCAATTCTTTTTTGCCAGAAATTGTGGCAATGTGTTGTGTGGGTGTGTGGGTGTGTGGGTTTCTGATGCATTAAAGATGCTTTTGCTTTAAAGTGTAACTTGTTGCTAAGTTGAAATTAAATGTTGCACATAAATCACTTGGCTATTATTATATAAAGTAATAAGTATATACAAACATATAAATAACTGGATTTTTATTGCAAATTTAAAACTGTATATATTGTATTATGTCTGAATACAAGATACAATGTACTCTCAGTTAGTTAAGTGCTCAGCTTTAGCTTTAATTCTATACATTTTTCAGTTTAAGCTGACATTTTTAAGATCCAATTTTCACATTCCATGCATATTAAAATCAAGCTTTACAAATTTACATACAAATTGAGCCAATTTTTAATAAAATCTTATTTTTCTTTTAACTTTCAAGTAGAAATGAAAAAAGAAAATTTATAAAGAATGAAAAAAAGAAAAAACAATTTTGTAGACAAGTTGAAACAATTCTAAACCATATTTTAATTTATTTAATTTTATTGTTTCTCCTATTACTTTTAACAAAATTTTCTATTTTATATTTGAGATTAATGGACGTTTACCTGATACTTTCTAACTATTCGATTTATTGGCAAAGACACATGGCATGACATATCAACCTGGAGGGTATTGACATATCTTGTGGATAGTTGTCAACAACAATTTTGTCGAGAGTTGGGTGCAGAATGTGAAGTTTTCCATTTTAACAGCCCTTATATATGTTCGCTTTGGTTAAGCCACGAGCCATTTAAAAATTGATGCGGCCTTAACGATGGCAATTTAACGCATATGTCTCGGATGCAACGTGCTTTCGGCTGGCCATAAATGGCATAATTAACGCATATTAAATTATATCCATAAAACTGCGGAGTTTGTCCTCGTTAAACTGCACAAAATCGATTAAAGGAAATTATGTATGCATAACCCACCTATATATCGAGTATGCTGTTCAGAGTTCATATTGTTTTTATGAACAATAAAAAGATGGGGTTTGACAGCAAACGAAAATGTGTGGAAAGGTGTACAAATCTAAAGGAAAGATTCGATTCTGGTAAAGGAAGTTTTAATATAAAATCATAAAGAAGAAATTAAATTTAAATTTTAAAATTTTATTTCTTTCCGACAACTTTTTGCGCAGAGCAGGAAGGGTAAGCACAGTTCAATCGGACCAAGAGCAAGAAAACGCAGCTCAGCATTTTTAAACGATTTTCATTTTCATGCACAGTTTTAAATATTTCACTTGCATTTTTGTTGTTATAAATGGATAAAATATATATGTATATATAGATTGAGTGCATATATATATCATTTATATTCTTCTGTGCGTTTCATATATGTTTGCAACCTCATGTAAGATTGACAGCAAGCGCAGATATATATATATTTTGCATCGAGCTGGCGATTTATGTGGGGCGCGTTCTCAAGGTTAACTGCAACAAGCAAAGCGAACTGAAATAACAAAGCGAATGCATTGCAATTAAAATGCAGTTTATGGTTACTATAATAATAATAACAACAATAACAACAACAATTTGCAGCAGCAACAAAAGCCGCGGAACCAGTCAACCTCAGAGCCAGGCAAAAGAAACAACAAAATAACAGCAGAGTGTAGTCTAAAGCCCCACAAGTATTGTCAGTTGCAATTCGTCATTCATGGATTTATTCAAATATACACAGAGATATGTGTTGTACACAGATAAATATACGTATATATATAGTTCGCTCTGTGTCAGATTTGCGCACAAAGCGCCCTGAAACGCAGAAATGACAACGAAAAAATGGTCTGGACTTATATAGCAAAAGCTGACAGGGTTGTCAAATAGCGCGAGAAGCTTAATAATAGAAAGAAAAAATGTGAAAAGAAATTTGGGTTGTTTTTAGCCGCGAAATCAAGGTTTATAAGGATTATACGATAAATTTAATTACTAGTAGCATATGGTACACAAATCTGAAAAGTTCCACAGGATTCGTTTATCTATTTAATAAATATTATTAAATTATATATGTATTTCGTTATTTACGTAGACTTTTAGCTATCAAAACTAGAGAAGTTTTCAGTTGAAGGTTATTTATTAAATAGATATATTCTGAAACTCGATTTCAACTGCAAACCTTTCTGTGTAAAAGCTTTTCTTCTTCTTCTGTTATTCTACTGTAGATTTGTTTGTTGGCCAAAAAGAGCAAACTCAGAGATTTAATATTTCATTGCTCCGAACATATTTTAGTCTGAATTGTGGCCCCAAATAAAAATAAAAAACATTCAACTAACAATTCATACGTGGTACGTACTCCCCGGAGTCAAGTGAAGCTTTTCCCCATAACGCCTAAAATCGATTAAAAGCATTGCCTACATGTTTAATGCCGGCTGTTGGAAACGCCGCAACAATTGTCTGATAAAAAATAAATATGCATAATGACAATTGAAAAGTGCGCAAAAAGAAAAATATTGCATTTACACAATTGATAATTCACACACATGTATATATATTTTTTTTAATCTTTTAAAGTTAATAAATAATATACTGATTTCATATTTTTTATTTGATTTCATTACAGGTAAGCGACAACTCTGGTTGAGTGATGGCATTCGGCGCAACTAAAAGTCGTAAATAAATAATAAAGCTATATTATATCATATTTTATATAAAACATTTATTTAGTATATATATATATATATATATATATATATATATATATATATATATATATATATATATATATATATATATATATATATATATATATATATATAACAATCAATATGTGTGCATTTAACATAATCTTATTAATAATAACGAATTTCTTTATATATATAAACATATATTATGAATAATACCAACAAGCTCCTCATACACCCGCAACATTTGTAACTTGTATTTACAGTAGTTTTATTTATTTAACTTTTCAACAAATATATTAAAAAAAAATGATAAAGCAACACTAACCATGTGTATACCCTAACCGCAACCAGAATAAAACCCCGTCCCTCCTCACAGCGAAATAACCAATTTTGGCTTTTATCTAGTGCAACAAATCATGGCAGCTCTGGGGTAGAGGCAAATATTCTATTATATATTGTACATTTGCATAAACAATTTATGGCAGGAAATTAAAAATGCTTTTTGTTTGACAATTTGCCAAACATTTTGCATCCGCATTTAGGCAACAAGATTCGTAGCATTTGCGCCAAATTGAAATGTAAATGCCAAAACTGATGCCAGACAGAGTATATTTTTTTTTTATACTTTTCTTATCAATCAGCTTATTTAAATATAATTAACTAATCATATCTTTGGATTTTAATTAGCTTAGCCAAAGTGAAATGCGCGATAATATATATTCCTGGAGCTCATATGAATGTATTTTTCTGTATTCATAAGTTTTCACTTGCCTGATTTTCTTTCGTAATATGCGAAAATTCATGAGTGCAATTTATGCTCCTAATTATGAGCATGCCGCAGGCATTTTCCGCCTCATGGTTTCACCTCTCTCTGTCTCTATCTCTCTCTCTCTCTCTCTCTCTCTCTCTCTCTCTCTCTCTCTCTCTCTCTCTCTCTCTCTCTCTCTCTCTCATTAAGGCTGTTTCACTCATTAGCCTTTTCAGCGTAGAGCTCGAGAGATGGTGCTTGTTGACATTTTGGTGTCACGGATTTAGTTGGTCGTGGCGCTTTAGCTAGCTAACAGGGTTTTAAGCCTGCGATGCGAATAATTAGGGTAGAAGATGCACAAGAGTTTGTCAACTGAAAAAGGTGCCAAAATGTGTTGGGGCTTTAAAGAGCTGTCAGCAACAAAGTGGTGCGAATTTAAGCTGCAAATGTCTTGAATCTGTGTCAGTTAAAATGAGAGTAGAACATGAAAACAAACTAATTTCTGTGATATTAGAAAATAACTTATTAAAACGCAGATATATCTATTAATATGTTACTCAGTGAAGTTAATTACAGCTGCTGTTAATTGACAAAGGTATTCATGTCTGAGAGTATTTTCATAGAGCCAGAGTTTAATATTACAATATAACAAACTGAACATAATTGAGCCATTGTTAGGTTTCTATTCTTATTTCTAGGTAGCTCTACCGCACGCCGGCTTAAGTTATTGGCTACTATTTAAAAGTCCAAAGCTTCTATTGTAACTATTGCTTGAATTTCTCATGATTCATAACACAAATATATTAAATATATATAAAGACAGCGATTGTTGATTGCCATTTCAATCAAAAGCTAAATTAAATAATTTTCAAATAAATAAAACCGTTAGCTAGATAACAGTTCACAGTTTCCCTTTCCCTTTGAGAAGCTACATATTTGGCCACTTATAAATTAAAATTGAACTGAAATCGAAATTAAAATCAAATTATATCACGCATACGCCCCATATGTCATACTGGTGTGTACATCATATTCATATAAATATTGAAATGAACACAAACTAATTTACAATTTATAAATGTCTATATTATAATTAGTATAACAATTATCGCTATTGCTCTTTTTTCTAGCTATTTATTATATGTGTGTTGCTGTTGTTGTTGTTGTTGTTGGTGTTGTCCTTAAATGTTAATCGTAAGCAGCTCATTTTAATAATATATATTGCCTAATCATGTTCCAGGGGCTGTATTCCTATTTGTATATACCTGTATATTGTATCTCTATGTAGCCTAGTTTTAGCTGTTGGTCTTTAACCCTCGCCCCACTCTTGCCCCATAAAGTATGCAAGCATAAATTAAACAAATATAAATTGCATTTGGCAAATTATGTATATATATTATGCAAAACTTATAGCATAATTTATGCGCATAAATAAACAAATAAAAACACGAGCGAAGGGAAGGCTTAATTATTAAGCCAGCATATCGGCGTAGCTTACATTTGTTTATTAATACCAAAATAAAATAAAAAAAACAGCTTTTGTGTTTGATCAATGAGTGCGAGTCTGTGCGTGTAATATACATACATTTTCCTATATGCCTATATGTAAATGGTTTGGTTTTGTAATTAATTAAATGTAATTGTTTTTCTGCTAGCCACAAACATGTTTGCATTTTACATCAACATTTTTAACATCTCAAATTATATTTGTTTTTTATTTACTTATGTATTTATAGCCTCACATGTAGTTGTCCCTGTTTTTGGTTGTACACTATGCAGGCTGTATTGTTTTTATGTGCGGTAGTACATCATTTCGTATAGGAAATTGAAAATACTTGGACGCTGGTCGAAGTGGAGTTGGAATTAAGCTTTCAAAATATTTATAAATTTATGTAACTATCTATCTATCTATCTATCGGTTGCTCCACTTGACGAACGCCTGTTCCTCTTAACCATTGTAAATATCCATACCTAAATTCTTAACACCTCTTAACAATTATGAAAAATGTCGCATTTGTAAATATAATACCAATTAAATAACGAAATATATCAAAAATAGTAACACAAATATTCCTTCACATTCAATCGAAAAGCATTCAAAACAAGTGGTCGGCCATACAATATGTAAATCCATTTTATACTCTTCCTTTATATACGCACACACACACACACACACACATATACGCATATATATACATACTCTACCTACGTATACATTTAACTATGCATAGCAAAATGTGCAACCAGAATGTAGTTCGCATCTATAGACAGAAAAAAATAACATGTGCTCCTATCTCTCACCCCATACAACAACAAACAAAAAAAGAAAACGTAAATTGCAAATATTTTTGCCAATTCAAAACCAAATATCAAATACCTCAAAACTACCCAATCAAAAAAAAAAAAAAAAGATAAAGTATACACCGACAATAAAATCTAAATAGAGAGCAATTGAAATTTTTTATACCAGTGGCGACATTTTCTTTTCTGGTTTTTTTTGTATATTGCAGGTTTCAGACACCAATAAAAGCGTTTGCCTGCCTGACAGCCACAAGGTAAGCTCTAAAGCTGCTACACCGAACACAATTATCAAATACCTTTTAATTATATACATAACCTACATCTAACTACATTAAAACATAATATTTTTTCATTAGCTAGTTGTATTAATATACATATGTCGTTCGATTATCTAAACTCCATTGACTAGCGTTCAAATATGTTTTCAAATATTGCTAAATTGCAATTCCAATTTGATGAAAGTAAAAAGTAATTGAATTTATTTAAAGTATATTTTCAATGTGTAGTAAATGAATTTGTTTAAATGGTTTATATAATCAAAACTTTTCCATATTTAGAAAATTGGATATTTTTCGGTATTATGTATTTATTTTAACCTAAATATATTTTATTATTATTAAGAATTATCTTTATTTGCAATTCTTATTTTCTGAATTTTAAAATTTTAAAGTATTGCAATTAGCCTTGGGAATTTTGGCACATATGTTCAATTCAGCATTTTGTGCTCTTAATATTTGTTAGATTAATAATTTTTTCCGTACATAATTGTTCGTATTTGTGCTGTACGTAGTTGAACTTTTAATTTTTTATTTTTCTTTTTTTTTTTACATATTTTTAAGGATTAAATTTGTTTTCAGAAATGTAGCTAACTTTTGAAGACCTTTTGCTTGCTTTATTTTAAATCATAGCATTGCAAATTCCATTCCAACTGCAATTCTTAAATTTATTTTAATTTTGCCATTGACACTGTATAGTTTATTTTAATCCGTTGTTATATTCTATATTATAATTAAAATATCCCTGTGTCAATCACAGAGTAACTTGCTGTAATTATTGATTGAATAGTGTAATTGGACCAATTACATAATTGAATACTGACCACATACTGTGCTCTTGAGTCTGGCTCATAACAGGAATGCTTCAAATTCCAGAATTATCATTACAGTTACAGAGCTGTCTGTACCTTTTGTAGCCAAAAGGCCAACATGCAGCTAAAAGGCACTTTAGAATGCATTTTGCTATGGTCATAACTTTGATTGCCTCCCTGCTTCGTCTGGTTATTCGGGCAAGAAACTGTTTTCTGTCTGGACAGGATAGCAATTATTGAATGTGGTTATTACTGTTTGTTATGAAAAGTTTACTGTCACCCACATTCACACACATATACATACATACAAGACCACTCACAAACATGCTAACATGCAACAGGTCAAATAGTGAGTTGGGCTGTGAAGGTATAAGAACTCGTTTGACAATGTTTCAATCCAAAAAGACGTTTTAATGTTTCATAAATGCGTGCTACGTGTTTATGGACAACGGTGTGCGTGTGTGTTTGTGTTTTGTGTCTTAGCCAAATACTTGATTATTTCTTGTAATTTGTTGTTGCTAATGTTGGTGAAGCGTCACGTTTCGGTTGTTAAATTTCAAAGGTGTTGTTCAGAGGGCCATTGAAATGCATTTAATGACAACACTAATGTATTATTGTTGTTTTATGTAGTATGCGCTGCGTATTATGAATGACAAAAGCTACAACAATTTGTTTCACATGAATCATCAGAGTTGGTAAGAGAAAAGCGGACTTAAACTGAACTCAAAGTTGAGCATTCGGAAGTGGAAATAAACGTTGCAATTTTATTGTTGCTGCTGCCAAAAATCGATTTTCATTTTATTCGCTTCAATGTTAAATGCAGTTTTGCGGCAAATTGATTGCAATATATGGAAGGAGCTTTGGGCTACTGTCTTTTCAATATGCTGGCCATTTTGCATTCATAGAGAAGAACTTTTGAGCTGACTCTAAATTAAAGCAGATTTTGGCCTTTAGTTAGCTTGTCTTCGAACTAAGCATAGTACAAAAGATTTTCACAAAAGCAGCAACATTTTGTGATAAACATTACTTTGTAACGAGTAATAATAATTACATATATATGTATATATAAATATATATATATATATATATATATATATATATATATATATATATATATATATATATATATATATATATATATATATATATATATATATATATATATATATATATATATATATATATATATATATATATATATATATATATATATAGATATATATATATATATTTATATATGATATATTTATATATGATTGTTTCTTTAAAGCTTCGAATAATTCGCTTAAAGCCATATGAATCTATAATAGCCGTGACTATGTAGACGCTGTAAGTTTATCAGCAAGCCAATTACACGCATGGACATATATAATTGAATAATCGCAATCGTAATCGGCTATAATGACAAACAGTTTAGCGCACATACACCACATCATAAAAAACATATAGGGGGGCGCCATAACAACAATTAGAGTTAAGGCGCCTACCCTGCGGCACCCAATAGGGAAAGAGCGAGCGAGAGAGAGACTGTCAGACATGCAGCTAGCACAGACTGCACACAAGTCACAACACACACAGCACACACACACACACACACAAACGCTCGCCTACTCGTTGTGGCATGCGCAATATTTTATCCGCTAATGTGTAATTATAAACAAATTTTGTTGTTTGTTATTTAAAGTGTGGTAACAACAAAACAGAAAAAGGAAGGTGGAACTAAAATACGCCTGTTTCATGGTTCATGTTAGAGTTGCTCGAGTTGTGGGTGTGCGTTATAAATAGTGTGCATAGTCATGCATGTCAGGCAATGGCTTAGCAGGGACACAAACCTACCAGGCACAATTGGTCGAATGGTCGCTGGATGCGTGCAGCTGCCACATTTTCCACATTTTCCACATTTGCCACATGCTGAACACGTTTGAAAAACAAGCAGGAATTGCCAGCGATCAGCTGGCTGTAAGTGCTGTTGTTATTGTTGCTGTAAAAGGTGCTAAAATGTCAGGCTTAACAAAATGTTGTAAAACACGCAAACAACTGCCGCAGCACTGAGCACTGCAACCTGAAAGCTGACATCCACAATTGTGCAATTTAATTGCTTTGCAATTCAGATCATGTTGTTGCTGCTGTTGTGGCAGCAGCTGCTGCACCAAAAAGTAGACTACGCGAAATTCCCAGCGATTTTGGAACAATAGCCCAGCGCAGGTGAACAAAACAACAGGTAGAAGCTGGCGAGGCTTCTGATAGCGCACAAATTCCAAATTACATTTTCAACAGAATTCCAATAAAAAATCACATTTTGTTATAGGAGAAGATCGTATTAGGAGTGACACAATTTATTCAGCATCAATATGAGGTTTTGTTTTTCAAATTGAAAAATATAATATTTCACTTTAAATAGTGATGACTTATCAGGATTTTAATAGCAATATTAATATTTACAGATTTTTTTTTCCCAATAATTCCTGCTTTGCCAAAAACTTTGTTGATAAATCAATGATTTGCTTGTTCATATTGTTATGTTATACAATAAGCATAGGCAAGCCCATACTAAAGAGGTTTACTAATTATGAATCATTTGACTTTGAATGAGAAACTTCAGAGAACTGCCAACTGATAAAATTCTGATGAATATAAAACAAAAGAAATTTGAACTAGATCATATAAATAATAATCTTATTGATCGAATTTGGCTGCCAGAGAGATTTCAGTTTCAATTAGGACGCCCAAATTCAGAGTTGACATAAAAAATCAAATGCTCCCACGTTGTTTTCGAACAGCTGAGCCTCCAATGCCAATTCAATTAAATCTCGCATTTCATGGCGAAATACTATCGAAAGTTGTTGAAACCTGAAATTGCTGACACATATAACAAAAGTCGAAACTTGCTTTGCCTGTTCCAATTATTGTCACCCCGTTTGGCCTACAATAAAAAGCCTTTACCCCGTTTTTCCATTATTTTTTTTTCGTTTTTCCGCTAGTGAGCAAAAACCAGGAAACGCGCATTCATGGAATTCCCACAGGTTGTGTGCGTTTTTCTTCTGTTACTGAAAAGGATTTTTTTTTGCCATTTGTTAAACAACTTCCGGCCCCCACTCAATTTCAGTTTGAAGGCAGCTTTAATTACGCGTCAGGTCAACGACAGATCTTAGTTTAACTTCTTTTGTTTGTCTTTTTATTATTTCTTTGTGTTTTGTCTGTTTTTTTTTGCTTTCTTTTTCTCAATTTGTGGCGCTTGTTTACAAATTCATCGCGACTGTCTATGTAGTTTAGCTGTTTGTATTTACGCACTTGACTGCGTTTTAGATTTAGGCTTTTATAAAAGCCTTGCAGAGCAGCGTAAATAGGTTACAAAATAATTTATATGTAGATAAATGTTAATATTTATATGTGTAGAATAAGAGGCAATTGAAAAATAATCAAAAATAGTAACAAAAAGTAGAATTTTAGATAAATATGCAATACAATTCACAAATAAAAGTTATACAAAAAGAAAACTCTCAAATTAATTTGTTTATGCACAAGGGTATTGAAACTTCGTCTTGCTGTTTAGTGTTTCGAAAACAAAAATATATTTGGGTCTGCCTTCCACTCAGTCACTCCAACTGGAAAATTACAAAAATATATTACGCTCTGTTTAATTCAGCAAGTCTGCTTCTTGTTTTCGGTCTCTTCCTGCTTCTTCTTCTTGTTTAGCAATTTCCCAGCGGATGAAGTTGGTTTTCTCATTTAACTTAACTCTTATAAATGAGTATGGCCGCAATGCTTTTGTTTAGCGTGACTTTAACTTTGGAAATCTTAATATGAAGCTAAGCACATGCCATTTCTGCAAATAACTTAGCCAAGATCTATTAATCAATATAAGCTAGAGCTCCATTAGGTTCCGCCTGTGCCCTTTGGCTATTCACAATCGCCAGCCACTTAATTTCCTACACAGCGCTCACAATTGTCGATTGCCAATTGCCAATGGTGAAACACTGCGTACGCTTCATTTCCTTGCACGAACGCAGCAAATGAACGGCACAGAACTGTTCAGAATTTACAACCCCAAGTCCCTGTAGGGGCGAAAATCCAAACGTCCATTTTTGGCAATTACAAACACATTGAATTTTCAATTCTGATGCTTGACATGAATTCGAAAATGCTGCCAGTAACAATAGCAACAACAACAACACCACCACGCGATATTGTGATTTGAGCGAGGCAATCGCAAACGAAGTGCACATTTGACATTTATGACGCATACGCCGTGTATGCCGTGGCGACTAGAGATGGACTGATACAATACAAGCACGAATTGAGTACCGGAATTTTGGGAATTTTGATTTGGCTCGAACTAATTTAACATTCTTTGGTCCGATATCTATGAGAGCCTATGTTAAATTGTTTGAAGTCATATTGAGTCTGTCTTGTTTAATTGTGCTTAAGTGTAATTTGCGCTTGTCCTACTCAGTGCTTTAACTACTTGTAAATGCCATGCTCAAGTCATGCTGACAGTAATTAAGTTTGTACTAAGTCGTACCTAATTGTAGTGAGTTGTATTTGGTGATATAAGGATACTTAGGTCTGGTGTTGATGTGCTTAATTTTGGTTGCTATGCATACCTTATAAGGTTGCTCTAATTTCAGTTCAAGTACATTTTTGCTTGTGCTTAGTTGTGCTCAAATTCTTTCACGCACGAGCTTAGTGTTTTCTCAGCGCTAGTGTCCATTCGATTGACTGAGCTAAATGCTATGGGTCTCTTGTTGTTGATGATGATGGTGATGATGATGATTTATGCATTTGTAACGCCTTTAGCGATAAGTGCTTTATGGAAATTTCTGTACCGCGCTTTAAATTTGTAGTCTGTGTTGTTGTTATTGCTAACTGAAAAATATGCAAATGTGCGTCTCATAATTTTGTGCCAGGGAAATTACCAAAAGTGAACTAACTAATGCACAATGTATGTGTGTGTGTGTGTGTGTGTGTATGTTTGTGTGCGCACATATATATGTATGTGCCATACTATGACGCTTTTCTCACCTTTTTGGGTTAAGTTAGGGCGTGGCTGTGCACCCAGCGGGTGTTGTGCTATGCGAGTTGGGCCACAAACTTTTTCGCTCGCAACTTACGCTGCAAAAGTTTAAAGCCCTGCAGCAGCAGCAGCAGCACAAACATGAACAACACCAATTGAGAGAAGGCCAACTTCAGTTTTGGCCAAAGTTTACAGCGCACACATGACCCATTAATAAGCGCCAAGGCATTCACTGCAACTGCAGCGGGGGATTTTGTCTGCTTGACGCTTTTTGGTCATTTCATTTTTTGTTGGCCCGCCCGCAGCGCGTGGCCAGTACCCCAACTACTCTCCTAAAACATATCCTGCCTTTCGACCAACTGGCGCTGTGCCCACTGCGCGCGTTGTCAACATAAATTTTGGTCATGATTTTGGTGCATGATTTTGGTGCTGTGACTACTTCTGCTGCTGCTGACAAAGTTTACACTTCCTACCAATTTAAATGCGTTTATCTATTTGAAAACGCTCAAGCAGACGCACAATTCACTGCACATAGCACAAAAGGGATTTGCAGAGTCAGGGCTGTGCGACAATTGTCCAAACGGACACCAACCAACTGGTTGATTTCAGCTTAAGCTTCTCATAATTAATGCGCTTATAAGAAATCAATAATTTGTAACTTCTTGACTCTGATTATTTATTAAAGTTCTGAAATAAAGCTAAGTGAACTTATAATTAATTTTAACTGGATTTATGAGAAGGCGGTTTAAGAATAATTGTTTTTATTAGCTAAGTCAGTAAAATATACATAAAAGCTTTCTTTTAAAAAATATTATTTTAATTAAGACAACTATGAAATATCATAAGATATTACTTGTGCTAAGAGCCAAATACTCATTAAAAATGACATGACTAAATGACTCTAATGTAAAGATACTTAAACACTTCCTCGCAGTGCCCAATTTCCACGCCAGATGACTTCTCTCCTATATCAATGACTACTGGGTATATAAGCTCAATTTTCCACATGACCTAAAAGCATTTGAAATCAATGCACATTATCTGATTAGAAACTGTAGATGAAGGTCAGCGTGTGACTGGGCATACACACTGTCAATCAAGTATCACACACACCGAGTGCAGCTAACGTACCTAATAGATGTTTGTGATAGATACCAGATAGTTCGAGTATATACTCGTTATATAAATTATACGCAGACGCTGAACATCAACGGCATGTCAATGATAATGAGTCAAAAAGCGGAAACTATGAATAAATTTGCATAATACTCCGACACACACACACACACGCATACACAGACGCACACACGCATACACTGTCACAGCCACATACACACATTCACACATCTGAACTACTTGCTATGCATGCGCCGCAGTACTGTGGCATCTACAATTTGTGTGGCTAGGTCAAATGTGTGTGGCTTGAAGCCTAATGTCTGTGAATATGTGTGGTTGAAGGATGTGGCAGCAAGCACAATTACTTGTCTTTGATATCACAAAATAGCAACATTTTAGCTTTAAGCTATAGACATATGTATATAAACATGTATATGCATCTTTACTTTAAAGAAGATTCATAACAAGCTTTAACAATAATCCAATGGGTTTTTTATTAATTTTATATTTAAAGCTCAGACCATTTGACGTCAGCCAGGCGACTGAAATTCAATTAAACTTTTGTTAAACTTCTACCCAACAGCAAAAATATACCTGCACAGCCATCTCCCTCTCTCTCTATCTCTCTCTCTCTCTCTCTCTCTCTCTCTCTTTCTCTCATATATATATATAATATATATATGTATTGTATAGCTGAAGTATCCGGTATGGCGTTCAGTCAATATTCCCTATGCACAGCTTGCAATTCGGGGTGCCATGCTATTCAAATAGTTACGTTTAACCATTTAGAATTGCTGCTGGCCAGGTGGCCCCCAGTTCTCTTGTTCATCTATAGCATTCACGTGAATTTTAAATAAATATTTAATGTGCATTAATTGCGAAGTATTCAAACTGTAACTAAAGTCAACTTTTTTCTTTTTCCTATGCAATTTGAATTATTTTGATCAACATTTTCTACTCATTAAAGACGCCAGCTTAATTTAGTTAAATGTTGTGAAGCTGTTAGGTAAATTAGAAAATAAATAAGTTTTTTTTTTTACATATATATTAACTATGTTAATATATAAATTTGTAAACTTCGTTACTTATCATATATATGAAAAACTGTATAACTATACAGCATTATCTTAAGGTATCTTAAAGCTACATTAAGACAATCAGTCAAGCACTCTGAACTGTGACATTTGTGTTAATATTTAAGACAAATGCTTAAAGTTCTGTGTGAAATGAAAGCTTGATGCTTAGTGAATGGTAGCCCCGTGGCTAAGAAGAGATGAAGAAGATGGCAGATGCTGCTTTTCAAGTTAATTAGGTTAGGAAAATTAAATGGGTTTCGGGCTCAGAACTTCAACTAAGTGTGGCTAGCTCTAAATAAACGTTAAACGGTTTGCGCCTTTGGTTAGTTACATTGGTGGGCGAGCGATGTGTGAAGGCGTGGTCATTACAATTTTAATTTTAGCTAATTAAAAAAAATATGCAAATAAAATTGGAAACGTTTTAAAGCGAAGCATTACATTACCAGAACCAAAGAGCAAGAAAAACAACTGTTAGTAGCTAAAATATAAAATAAATATCAGAGAGAAAGTGATATTTTGTAACGTATATAAGATACTCTGCACTAAAAAATGACAGCCAAAGACTTTGATTATTTTCAAATAAATAGCTATAATACTCAAACTCGAATAGGCAATAAGTCTAAATAGCACAAATAGCATAAATAGCTAATTAGAATCATTTTCGTAACTCGTGTTTTAATTACTTGGATCATACTTTTTAGAAAGCTTGTCAATCTGCACATTTACAGGGTATTTAATAAGGTCACATAAACATATAACTAGCCATACAAAATAGACAAATGAACATACGCACACCCACACGAACTTAAAAGCTATCAAAGGCTGAACGATGCCGGAAAGGCACACACACACACACATGCTCGCACACTCATACTTCTAAAAGAGAAAGAAACAACAACAGATCGTAATATGCTCATGTTATTCTCTACTTTTTTTTTTACCAAGAGGTATATACAAGTGGATATACTTGTATGTATATGTATTCATATATATTTTTAAACAAGGGAAGGGTATCGTTTACATGATGTGGGAATGGCTTGTGGTTTTGTGTGTTGGCAGAGGATTCAAATATGATATAGACTTCAAAATACTCTATAATTTGAATAAAAAGACGTAAAGAAAACATGTTTTCAATGGAAAAAACTACTTAACAAGAGAATATATAAATTAAATGCAGCGTTAAAAAAGTCACATGTTTAGTCTGGCACCCGTCATACCCTTTGTCATTATCAATTACTGGGTATTAGATATCAGACACTGCCCATCAGTGCGCCGCAACAAAGAACAGCAAAAGGCTGTCAGTTTTACAATTGCTATAGCTGCGTGTCTCTGTGTGTCTGTGCTACACTGTTGCCTGCTTATCAGCTGTGTCAGCCCGCCCCCAACTTTTCAGAAAATACTTTTAGGCGTAAAAATCCTCGACCATGTTACGAAAATAATGTTGATTTTTTTTTGCATCGCGTCAGCTTTTCCAAGCGGTTCATTGCACTTGGCCACGCCCATTTTGCAAAACGCGAATTGCAATGCGCCAGACTTTTATTACACGGAAATGACTTGCGCGTGGATTGGCGTGGGTTTTGCTTTTTTGCACAGTGGCAGAGGCGACTAGACGGTGCAAGTTGGCAGAGCGTCGCCCCAGACATAGAGAAGGAAATAGAAATACTTATATATACATATATATATATATATATATATATATATACACACACATATATATATATATATATATATATATATATATATATATATATATATATATATATATATATATATAGGCACGTGTTTTAAGGGCGCTACAATTGTCGCATGTCCAAAGGTAATAAAACGACTTTTGAGTTTGGCAAATCCGAAAAGCCAAAAATTTCCGATTATGGCAGCTCATAAAAATGCTTGGACTAGAACTTTTCTCGGCCTCGTTGATATAGACATTTATTTATGACGCTTGTTATTGTTTTGAGTTTTTTTTTTATATTTTCTTAGGTTGATAAAGTTGTAAGAATTCAATTATGCGCTTGTAGGCGTGATAGCGGTGTGAACAAAATAAGATCCATCATAAAACAAAAGAAAAAATAAATTGTATAAATAATGTGGGCATTATT
The DNA here is from genome assembly GCA_035045945.1 of Drosophila anceps. Classification (NCBI taxonomy): domain Eukaryota; kingdom Metazoa; phylum Arthropoda; class Insecta; order Diptera; family Drosophilidae; genus Drosophila; species Drosophila anceps. Next base: position 15,955,361 of record JAWNON010000225.1, read on the forward strand.
AAGGGAGGTGCTCTTAAGTATGTCACATCCTTTCGGCTTTGACACACATGCAAATTACATCTGCTCCTTCAAACAGGTTGATGCATGCATAAATGCTTTTACACAGGATGTGACTGCAAGTCTTTTACCAAAATGCAGATGCATTCTTTAATATGTACATGCAATGGAGAGCAACAATACAAAGTCCTTTCCGGCAGACTGAAATGAATAAAGTTGAATAAAAATAATAAAAAAAAAAGACAGACTCTTACTCTGGTAAATATCAGGAAAGTGGCGAAATGTTACAGCTACAAATTTTAAAGGAAAATATAAGAAATGCTGACATATTGCTTAAAGCAACATTTGTGAATGCTTTGACTTGTTTATGGTTTTTAATAAAATGATTTATGGTTTTAAATAACAAGCTTAAATGATTTTTTTTAAATATATTGAACGACATCGATTCGCTTATAATACAATGGAAATTTAATTCTTAATATATTTATTTTTATTTAATATAAAACTTGTATTGTTCAATTTTTGAAAAAAAAAAAGAAAATTTGTTTCGTAGAAGGTAGCAAGATTTCATTCAGCAGGCTAAAGAATACATAACTATAACAATAAACCCGTTTAACAACACTGCTTACATAAGAGCCTTACGAGTTAGTAGTTAGCTAATTTTTTTATGTGAAACAGAACGGTTTTTAGATTTTTGTAAAAAGAGTTAATTTTATTTGATGTACATATAAAGGGTATGGGCTGACAGCTATGCCCTACACTTTTAATGAGTAAAACTTGAATACTCCTCACCTAACTACAAAAGAGCATATAAAACAACCTGCCATAACTTGTATTCCCTACACACATTCTTGAGACATCATTGTACACACACACACAGACACACACACACATGCAAAACTCATTTCCTCTTGCATACAAAGAAAGCAGGCAAGCAATCCGAAGTTTCAGTTACGCCAGCTCCATTTCAAGCTTCGCTTGCCAGTGTCTACAGTTATTAACCTCTTTTGAGCTCTCTTCATATGCAGCCCTCCACCTTCGCTCCACTTGATGAACTATAAGCTTTTAGCTGCTTATGTATGCATATATGTTTTGGTGTGTGTATGGATGCGTGTGTGTGCTTGTGTTTGTGCATGCAACGATTGTAGCATACTTTTATGCTGAGCCAAAGGACCGCCTTCGAGCGTTGCCTTAAGAGCTAAGCCAAGCTAAAGGCCGCACTTGTTTGCATTTGTATGGCTTTTAAGGCAGAACATAATTGACTAATGCCGGTTTTACGTTACAAGATACACACATACACACTCACATTTACAAAATGATAAAGCTGATTGACAAGCCTTACGATTTTGACATGACCCAGAACTGTGGTTGATGCTTACCAGAGCCAAAGGCAGAACATCATTGCTACCAATCGAAACTACACACGCACAGCGACAGACAGGCACACACTCAGTGTGAAGAAGCAGTCAATTAAGTTAACTTTCTGACTGATTTGGCACTGTGGGCAAAACAATTTAAAAGCAGACCAATATCCGATAGCCATGTTTCAGGAACTGTTTAAATTATCTATAACATTTATATATAAAAATCTTCAGGACGATTTCTAAAAAACATCTATGCAAATGTTCTTTGTGAATTTTATAATCTGAACACTTAAGCTGCTACAAAATCATTGCATAAAGTCACAATTAGTCCCATAGTTCATACATGTTCAAAATGGCACATACTTTTGGTAGAATCTCTTGCAAGTTGCTCACATTTCTGACCTGTCAATAGAAAGAGAGAGATAGAGAGAGGGAAACGGCGTTCAGCAAACACGATCAAATCCCAAATATGTCAGGTTCCTGCTCCAATCCCCTCATAATTGTGGCTGTTGCTGTACTCAAATGACATGTTTGATAAATTGCTTGATTAATGGATGCGTGTGTGATGCGTAAATACAGTTTAAGGACTTTTGCAGTCAACTTTTAGGCCGGCAAGCGCTTACAATATCAATGAGTAAACATAAAGCCTCGAGCCAGGCAGGACATTATGGACAGCAAACGGCAACAGTAATACTTCATATATGCGCTCGTCACATTAAAAATAATATATTTTTTTGCGCGCTCCGCGCTGCTTTACTTATTTAACCAATGTCCTGTCGCACCCACACGCAACAGCCTCCAACGAAACGTCAGCTGCGCAGCGTTCTTCATAAATCAAAATGAACGCCGCACATACACACACCCACATTTCCGGGGCGCTCATTAAAAAATGAGCGCCACTTGGCAAAGGAACAAAAATTGCATGGCCTCGCTTTAACATGCATATGCATGTGCAAGTGGGTTGTTGCGCAAAAAGGATGTGGACTTGTTGCAAGTCCTGTGGTAAACTCCACTCGAAAAATAAAAAAAAAACTTAAAACGAAAAAATCTAACACGTCATAAATCTTGCACAAGTATCCTTAAGCGTTTCTTTCCACAAAAACTCATCACATGACAGTAAAATGAAGAAAACAAATTACTAAAGCTAGTCGAAACTATAATACTCTATTTATGCAGTTATTACTACATATATATATATATATATATATATATATATATATATATATATATATATATATATTTACACATACATAGAGTATTATAGTTTCGACTATTATATATATATATATATATATATATATATATATATATATATATATATATATATATATATATATATATATATATATATAACATATAGAGCACATTTATGTGCCATGACATATTTATGTCATAGCCAAAAATGAACTAGACTCCTTTTGGTTAGCTAGAGTATACAAAATGCTGTTAGAGAATTTAGTTAGAGAAAAAAGCCTGCGTCTGTCTTTATTACTATTATTTTTTTTTTGGTTGCCTGGTTTTAATTTCATAGTCGTACAAAGGCCTTCAGAAAGTTGAACGCGCAGCACATAAATATGCAATACTTTGTTTATCTGTTTGCTTAACTACATTCTCTCTGACACATGCAACGAGACGAAAAATATTATGCTAGCGCACACAGCATATCCTTATGTTATCTCTATCTCGGTCGAAACACAGCTGCTGCCTTGAAAGTTTCTTTTTTTTTCTTATATTTTTGGTGAAATAGAAGGAAACTGTTGCCATTAGAAATCAAATTTGGTGAGCTCGAGAGATACTTGAGGCGGGCTGCAGAACTCGCTACGTGCGTTGCCTTTTGTGCATGTGCTCTTGATGAAAACTATGTGACTAGCAGTGTAGAATAATGTTGCAAAAGTTTGTTCAAGTATTTCTAGCAAGAGCTTTTCAGTTTAACTTCCTAGCTTAGTTACGCGTAATCAGTCAAATCGAGAACGCAACAGTTGTGTATTCTAGTGCAACTAGTTATAAAATCCATTTCAACTTGTTAAATTAGTTCAGCTAATGATGCCAGTGACGCAGAACATATATACATAGGTATAAATAATCTGGCAACACGAGTCTCGTATCATTAAAAGGGGTTCAACCTCAACTAGTTGTTAACCATTTGTTCAATGCCCTTCAATTCACCTACTTAGCCTCTCTTTCGTCTTTCGCCGTCATTGACGACACTTAAACTTAAACCATTCATTTGCCGCTGCGCTGTTTTCTTTCTTTTCCCTTTTTTTTTATGTACTTAGTCAGCAGCAGTGAATTATCCTGTTTATTTTACTCTTAACAACAAAACCAGCGAACAAGCATCATGCCACCCTCTCAACACACCACTCAAACGCAATTTGCATAATCGAGTAAAACTTGGCCCGTAAGCTGTTTATGAAAGTTCTATAGAATATAAAATACTTGAATTCTGTAGACTGATGAGTGCCGTAGTCGTTGTTATCTATAGCTCTAATTCATGTTATAGCTGCTTTTTCTCATTAGCATTATTTTATGAACGTATATATATATATATATATATATATATATATATATATATATATATATATATATATATATATATATATATATATATATATATATATATATATATATATATATATATATATATATATATATATATATATATATATATATATATATATATATATATATATATATATATATATATATATATATATATATATATATATATATATATATATATATATATATATAAATATATAAATTTGTATTATCCCTCCATTATAATCGCATTTCGTTTGCCTCTTGTTCTCTTTTGTCTCTTGCAGGTTAGTACCTATTGATAAGCCGTATCCAACTGCCGTTTATGTGGGGTAAGCACTTAAAAACATTAAGTAAATGGGTTACACGTAAAATGATTTCAAAGAGAGCAAAAAAAAGCAGGAAATCCTTGGATTTATATAAGCACATTAGTAGACTCGCATATGCTCTCTCTCTCTAATCTCGTCAGTTTGCTATCTTTACTCTGTTTTACTCATTTTTAATGCTTACGCGCTTATGCTCTTTAAGGACAAAAACCTGTTTCAAGTTCTGCCAAAGGCTACCAAAGAAGCCGCACCACAAAAAAGTATCTGGCAACGTGTCGTATACCGTTTTGTATCCAAGATTATTTTTCATTTAATTTTCATAATGATCTGTGGCAAAAGTTGCGCCAGTGCCAAACTGTTTTCATACACACAAATTATATATATATATATATATATATATATCTTCTCAGCGCATGTATGAAAACCTATTAAATCAACCAAAATTATTTGTTTTGCACACACTTTTCAAAAACAAACATCAAATTTGTTTGTGCTTAGCTTTAATATTATGTTGGGGCTCTAAAATTTGATAAACTTAATGCCAACAAGTCGCGGAAAACTCTCGATGAGCTCTACTTGAAATTTATCTTGGACTTTTTCTCGTTTTCCTCTGCCAATTAATGTTTATTTTTGTCATATTTTTGTCAGCTCATGCGGCTCTGTAATTGGCATGTAAACGAGTTCAGCAGCTTCGAGGCATAAGATGAAAATATAAACGCGCGTTACTGAGTTTGGCTTTAGTTCAAGTGTTTTACCTGGATCGTAAAGCTGTTATTTTTGGGACAGTCGGGAAAATTAACTAACAAACAATAATAACAAATAATTTAAAAAAAATTTATATTCCATATAAAGAATATTAATTCTTATTTAAGTCAACAGAAATCCTGCTTTAAGTATCAGAAATCAAACAATGAATAAATATGACAGCAAACTCCTATATACGCACACATATTAAACTGACTTATCGAAACAATTAAATATCGTTTGGCATTAATAATTAAACAATTGAACCTTAAACCACCAATAAAAAAACCTGAACAATTAAATTTACATAAAAAAAAGGAATTGCTGGAATTGCTTAATTTTTGTCCTGTTCGTGCAACGCAATGAAATACGTACGCTCGCGCCATGCAATTCAAGTAAATAAAAGCGAGCCATTGAGAGGGAGTGCTAAAAACAAGCAAAAACAATATACATGAATGCAACAGAAATAAAACTATGCGAGAGAAATGCCAGCAAATGGCAAAAAATTGTGGTTGAGCATTTTTCGTTTACCCAAAGAGGAGCAGAACTCCCAAGCAAAATCAAATAGAGTCGCATGAACCGAAGCTGGGGACACTTTAAATGAAACAGACTTGGACACATGGCATATGCAAGCTGCACTGTTTGCCTGGTAGGAGAGCAGTTGGTTGCTTTGGGGTGTTGAGTGGTTGGGTGGCGGATAGCTGAGCTGCTGGCCAAAAGTGAATGTCATTGTTAAAAGTTGTTGGCTCGAGTTGTACGGCTTGAGGTCGAGCGATTACAGCTTGGCATGGCAAAAATCATATTGCTTGTGCAATGAATTATAATGTATAGCACTTCAATTTGTATTGTGGCAGATTCCATTTCCTGGCTACTCTAGATCTTTTATCCCCTGTTTTCCGTGTCCATTTGCATGCGACTTCTCGTGTCTGTCTGTGTGTGTGTGAGCCATGTGAGGCATATGAGGGAGCAGCAGCTAAACGATAAATATGTTTAAATTGCCACTATGCACCTTTACTATTTGTTCAACAGATATTGATTGAACACTTAAAAATTTTACTAGAAACTTTTTAATAGTTTTGCAATACTTTAATGTATTTTTGTTTCAAGAAATTTTTGGTATGAACAAGTTGGTTATTAGTTCGTTTGTGATTAAAAATATTAAATATTCACTAAAATATTCGGAGTTGAATTGTTCATTTGCATCAGCTCTTGGAAGTACTTATATATAATTACTTTTTCAAATGCATGCAGATAGTTTTATGAATATTTCATATAAATACTTTAGACATTAATGCAAAAAGGGTATTTTCTCTTAATTTGATAGAAAACTAATTTTATGCAATGCTTTTTCACCTCATTTTAATTAGTTGCAAATACACAGAATTAACTAATGCTCTTTTGTTAATATGAGCTAGTATAACTAAACTGATATGGTTCAGATCTAAGATTCTGAACTGAACTCATTTTGGGAACCCTTCTCTTTAGGAATATACAAATAGCTCGAATGTTTGCTATTATTCATTTCAACGACATCTACATCAATTGTCAATTATATTATAATAAAAAGTAATCTTATCCTCATTCAAATGCCACTAAGGATAATTTTCTAAACATTTTCACCAAATTCTTTAAGTATATATTTGATTAATCAACGCAAATTTGAGGCCCAACATGCCAATAGCTATAAATGGCAGCTGTCATGAAATACGCTGCGTTGCACATGGTGTATGCGCATTTTATTTGCCTAACCTTATTAGAAGCATAAAGAAAATACAAAGGCAACTCAAGGGCGAACATTAACTTAATTAAATATCGTATACGGCAGGCGCAATGCAGCAGTGCTGATTGGGCAATGGAATAGCTAAGCCAACGGCCTATGGCCTAACCTCGAGCCCTTGCCAGATTGCGCCTTTAAGTCAAGTTTTTAATGGGCAACACTTGAAGGCAACAATGCCAATTAAAATGCCTAACATGGGCAGGGAGTGAGCGGAAAACAGTTTCTCTTCGGCTCGAAACTTAAAAGTTGAGTTTTTCAATCAACTTTCATACACGCACACACACACACTCAGATGCTTGCTAATTTATTTAGCAATTGGCACGTAAAGGGTTAATTGTCTGCCAGTCAGCACAAAAACGCTTGGCCCTTAAGTATATGCTATATACCATATCGATTGTGCATAACTAGCACATGCTCAACGAACTTCCCATCAAACAGCCCAAGTAATGAAAAGAAGAAAAACACCCTTAAGAACCACCTGCTCCTATTTCCACTTCTGGTTGCTGTCTGCTGTGCTTCACACTTTAGTTGAACGCCTTTTCCGTAACGCCTCGTGCATGTTTGCTTGTTTGTTTTGGTCTGGTGCTGCGGGCTGCGGGCTCACAGCTCATTAGGACGGGTCAAAAGTGAGCCCTAAAAAAATAATAAATAAATAAAAAAAAAACTAGCCTTTTTCGTGCGCCTGGCAAATGTCAAGTCTGCCTTTTAGATTATTTAAATACAAATTAAAAATTACTCATACGCACCATTGCCACGTATTGAAGTAGTAGCAGCTGTTGCCTGCACTTGCCAACTGCGGGCTTTCGCAATACAAGTTTTATAGACTAAATGAACTGTATACATTTATCTATATATATATTTATATATATATATATATATATATATATATATATATGTCTTTATAAATAAATCAATTAAACAAGCAAGTGCACAGTTTGAACGCTTCGAAACCTGCCAAGCCAAAACCAATTTTCTGACTATTTGCAACCAGCTTGAAACAATAAATTTTGTTGCCAGCTCAGTCGAGCTAAAGGTCTCTATGTGTGTCTGTCTGTGTGAGTATGTGTCCATATTGACTTTTAATTTGTCTGTGTAAAAGGTAACTGTTGTCCACAGCTGCCACAAGGTAACTTATGCTTGTTGCTGCTACATCGAGTTCTCTTATTTTATTACGCCCGCTGGACAACAAACTGGACGCCAATTGCCATTTAGTCGTTGTCTCTAGTTACTCGCCTTCTTTAACCATTTTTCACTTAACTGCTTGTCATTTTACCCATTGGCAATTGACTCAATTAGTCAATTAACTATCAATAAAAATTACTTTGTGAGGGCGTTGCAATTGGCAACAGATTGTTCTATGAAGATATCTTAACGTTTTCATTAAGATGGCGAGCGTATAAATATGTAGCCATTGTTTCCGCTCAGATTTCTTGTTCTAATAATGTTAAAAGCAATTACTATTTGCTGCCGTAATTAACTCTTCAAATCCAAGTTTTTTTTTTACGACATTCCAAAATTGCCTTTTTATAATTCCCTTTCTTTCATGATTATTTTATATTTATTATTAATTTCTGTTTTATATTTATTTCTTACAAATTACAATGCTTGTGCAATTTCTTCTATTTCTGCTAGCTTCGTGCAAAATACCATTTGCAGACTATCTTTTGACGTTTCCATCTCTGTTTAATATCGCTTTCTAAGCTGCTGTAATTTTTCACATCTTTTCATCTAATATATAATTTCACATTTATTTGCGAAACTAAGCTCTTAGCTCTGACCTTTTCAACTTCTCATTTATATTAACCATATTGTTGGCTTACACTTTGCTGCCTGTTCATAGAAAAATTGAGTTCAATCATTTCTAGCTTTGTAAGTACCTCCTGTCAAACGTTCTACATTAAATTGGTATTCTAGTTTTTATAGCCTCCACTTTATTTCTTCTTCTTCCTGCTGAGCAGCAAGCATTTGCCAATTGGCAAACAAAATCCACATAAATCAGATTCAAAGCTAAAGAAAACTATTTTTTCATTTCGATTTTTCGTCTCTTTTTTGGAAAATAACCTGCAACCCCTGCAATACGCTTGGCGCTCTTAAAACTTGTTCCCTTGGCCGCTTTACAAAATTGCCAGCGTCAAAGTCTGATTCTTACCCTCCCTTTGAAAATTTCTCTCTCTCCCTCTCTCTCTTTCTTTCTCTTTCGACCACCCTCTACTTGACGCTCTAACCTGAGTTTTGTATACCTGTTCTGGTCTCTGGCACAAACACGTAATCAAATAATCCAATTTGTTTGCACAAAAACTGAAACTTTTCGTCGTCGTATGGCTTCAGCTACTTCGCCAGTCAGCCAGCCAGCCAGCCAGGTCGCCTCTTGAAAAGTACCCATCTACCCACCTTTGTCTTACTAATTGTTTGAGTGTCTGCGTGGATTTTGCCAAGTTTTACATTGAAATTAGGCACAAGTGCTTGACTAAACTGTGAACTTGCATTTGATATTTCTATTGTTCCATTGATTTAATAGTAGGTTTGTTGCATTAATTTTGCTCAATTTGAGTTTTCTCTTTAAGCTCTTTAAGTTTTCTCGTAACTGGTAACTGTTTCTGCAGTGCTCACCGTAATAATTCATTTGTCGTTTGCTCTGACCCCCAAAACATCACTTGCTGTGTCACCTTTCAAGGGCTGCAAATAGACGCCCAGTTGCCATTTTGGTCAACAGTTATTCACATTTTGGTTTCAACCATGCTGCTACTTTTATTTCTGTTTGTCAAGCATTCAGACGCGCTACGCACAGAAGCATGTGTCCACACACACGCACACACACACATACGCACACATCATACCTCCACATATATAGACTTCTGTTAGCATTTTGTGTATCTTGTGTTGGAATGTGTTTCATTGGTTTCTATGCCCTGTAATCTACGAGCTGCAATGTCTCGGGTAGCACTAGCTTACGTATCTCTTCAGCTGTGTATAGAATCTTGAATACTATAATTGTATATATAATATAGACTGCACCTCTTTTAAACTGTCTTTGCTGAAATTCAGATATAAGAAAATCAATTGCTTTGAAACGGCTTACAGGATATTTGCCAGTGAAGCATTGATCATTCTTTTTGTATATTTGCTGTAGGTCAACAAACACGCTGCAGGTTTTATTTCGTTGCTGCACTTTGATGCTGCTGCCGCTGCTGTTGCTGCTTTTCCAGAATCTTTTTTGCTCGACGGCATTGACAGTTTTGCTCTTTGAGCTTTTTTTTGCCAGGCTCAAGGCAACACTGAAAGGCTCTTGAGCAATGTAATTCCTATGCCTATTACTAGCTTTGAAATAGACAGAGATGGGGAGAGAGAGAGAGAGAGAGTGGCTGAGTTGGAGAGGGGTGATAATAAAGCTGGTGTAAGTGCATCCAAAGCCGACAATACGCTCGCAAGTAATGTGCACTTTTTGCGGCTGCAGTGCGTGCGCCGGAAGCCATTGCGGGTTAAGCACGCACGAGCGGCAGGAAGCACCACTGACAGTCTGGGAAGGAAGTCAGATGGGCGACGCGCGCTGCGACGTGGCAGGTAGCGGAAGCGCGCGACGCGACACTTTATGACAGGTTGTGACTGGAGCTGGCAAACCCCAAACCAAAACCAAAACAAAAAAAGACCTTAGCTACTTGCGTGAGCTGCGCGCAGTGGGGCAACATAAGGCTAAAGGTCTGCTTCAGCTTGCCAGGCATTAGGAATGCATTGTCTGCCTGCAGTTCATTTTGCAGCGCGCTCAGTTCTCTACAGTATCTAAATCAAGTCTTTTGTAGTAGGCGTGGCAGGGACAGGGGCAGAGTGAAGAAGGTAGCTCATTTGAAGGGCTTCCAAGTGGAGAACTGTGTGTGTGTGTGTCTTCTTGCATGCCTGATAGCTAAACTACCCCGTTTGGCCCTCAACGTCTTGGCCAACAAATTAGCGCGTGTATTCGTTATTTACTTGTTTTTTTTTTATATTTTTTGTTTTCTGTCTGCTGCCGCATTTCAGTTCGGTTTGCAGCGCACAGCCGGCAACAGTGACGGGTTTTTCCACGCGCTGCCACAAAAACGTTCTTGCCACTTGCCGCAGTTGCAACATCTACAACAATACGAAGTGCAATTTATGTGTTGCCAAGTGCAAATTTCGCTGCCAAAACTTACACGCAAATTGAGTTTGTTTCACAACTAACTTTGTCGCTGTGCACCAGTGTGTGTGCGCGTGTGTGTTCGAGTGTGTGTGTGTGTGGGAGTGTGTGCAAGTGTGCGTACCAACTTGACTTGTCTTGACAATAGCAAACAGCTGACAAAACATGAACTACTTAGAATCTATGCTGTGGTAAGCAAATTTTCATAAAATCACTTCATCTTGTTTTACCTTCAACAAGCTAATCCAATTAAATGTTTACAAGTGAGGATTATACAATATTATAATTGACTTCGTCAAATTTATTCAATTAGCAAGCTTGTGTACATAATAATCAACAATTTTTTTATTCTTTCTAATCAATTAGCTTGTGTCCCAAAATTGCAAGCTTAGAAGAAGTTTTCTGAGTGCAATTAAATATTGAGACTAGAGAGCAGATATAGCTGTTAACTCTTTGAAGTTAATGATCAGAAATTTACTTAGTTTATTTTTTTTTTATTAGTTTTATAATCAAATGTGTATTGTAGTCTATGAAATTAGTAACCTAAATTATTTCTTTTTATTTTCTATTTATTTGCTGGGTTATACCTAATACCTAATAAATGCAGAAATATATTTATGAATAATATTTATATAAGCAGAACTTAAATGCAAAATGAAACATAAACTGCTCAACTTAAAAAAATATATTGTATGAAAAATAAATTGAATTTGTTTATTAGTTATTTGTTTAATAACAGCACACATTTTAATCAAGTTCATAAATGATAAAACGGTACAAAATGCTATGAAAGCACTTAATGCACCCATAAAAAGTTAACACATAAATAGAACCCATGAGCCAGCCGCCACCGCCGTCACCCTTGCCGCTGCTTGTGCCCTTCGTTCTGGCTTAGGGCAACTGTCTAACTTCAAAGCTTAGAGAAACTCCATTATGGCAATTTTCGAGTGTCCAGCTCGGCTTTGCGGGCTGTAGGCGCCTCGAGCACCTACTACAAAATATAAAAATAATATCAAAACTTTTGCGACTTGAAAATAATTTATATGCAATTTGTTGCAACAAGTTTTGCTCACCGCCACTGACCTCAAAAGCTGTGCAATATTCTAATCTGAATGTAGATGACATATATATATTTTCATCCGCACAAAAATATTTTCAACAAGTATTTTACTAAGCTCAGGGGCGAAATTTTGTGACGGCAGAAATGTGTTGCCCACATTTCTGGTCTGCCAAATAACACAGCTCGAGAGAAATGGATATTTTTGGTATTGTTTTTTTTTTTTTTTTTTTTTTGCTATTCGTTTGCTTTGGCAAATATTTGCGCTCGTCATTTCGCATTGGCCACGTTCCGAGTGGAGTTGGGTCTAAGTTCTCCTAAATGATGTGGAAAGAAATCACATTAATGGCAGCCGTGCGACCCAAAAAGTATTTTCAAAAATTTGGCCGCAGAGATCTATCTACAGACACACACACACACACACAGTGGGCCAATTAAAGCTTAATGCATGGCAGTGCCAAGTCGTTAATGTGCCAAGCGCAACGTGCAACACGCCGCCATCTTTAATTTATGCGCCATGCGCCTACAAGTATGCAGCATGCAATATGCATGCAACAAAGTGTCGACGGAAAAGACAGGGACAGTGACTGAAAGAAAGAGAGACAAACAATCTGTGCTTCTGGGCGATTTCTTCTCTATACCCTATATATCATAGAAGTAAACAGGAAATGAGGCATATATCAGCCAAACTAAAGTGACTAATTTGCATGACAATCTCATAATTTTGTGTGCATTGATGTCTTGTACATCCTCTCAATTTCAAAGCATCAACATAGACAGCTCTGTAGCTGATTAAATGTTTGAACATGTTGCATCTTGAGCAAAGTACAGGGCAGCAACTAGTCGTTCACATTCATTAGCACATCTGCTGCTTGTTAGCGGCAGACAGTTCTAACAGTTTGCACACGTTGCACAGGCTTTTGTCTTCTGCTATTAAATGTGTTACTCTTTGTGTGTGTGAGTGAGTGTGTGTGTGTATCTGTCTGTCTGTCTATCTGTGTGGCTGCGTGTATGTGTGTAATTTATGTAGGTCCCGCGCTGAAAAAAACTGCCTACAAAATGCACAGAATTTCATAATTTGCGGCTGGCTCACGGCGTTTATGTGTGTGTGCGTATCCTGTTTCAGTGGCAGTTCTTGTCAACCAAACCCAAAAATGGAAGTTGAAGTAAAACTCAGATGCCAAAGTAGTTGTAATTGAACTTTTTAAGCGATGCTTGATAAGTAGCTTGTTGAAAGGTAAAGTTGGCAAATACTGCAATATTTAGCATGAATATTTGAGCTAATGATTTTATGAGTAATTCTTTTGAACATTAACCTTTACCCAAATATTGTCAGCAATTTGATATATATAGAGAAGAGAAATCTTGTTATTAAATGGAAAGTAATGTATGTATATGAGAAAATACTATATTTAAACAAAATTGCTTTAACTAAATCTCGAGGGACTTGCAATTCAATTCTTGTGAAACTCATTTGCAAAACTCTGTTGAATTGTTAACAAATTGTTATTTAACCATTAAAAAAAAACCTGAATTTCTTTGCAATTACTTAGTTAAGTGTAAAATGTTTTTTTTGAGTTTTTGCAATATGTTTGCTAATACTTTTTTTATATACACACACAAAATGCAAGGCGAAAACTACTTTTGCAAGGGTTTTTGGTTTTTATTTTGTTCACAAGCTCGTCGCAAGTTTTTTTTGTTGTTTGCAATTTTTCTATGCCTGTAACTGGCATGAAAAGCATTTTACACATGGTAGCATTTTTTAATTTTGCTGTGCAGCTTTTAGAAATACACACAGACACACACAAACATACGCACACACATACACACACACACATACACACACACATACACACACACACATAAACACACACAAATGCACTTACTAATTAGAAATAAAAATGCGCGCTGCACATTTGCTCATTACGCTGTTGTAGTTGTTGCTCTTTTTTTACCATGCCACATGCTGCATGCCACAATGAATGCTCAGCTGCCTATGAAGCTGGCCCCATATCGTAGGGCGGTTTCGCCTGGGTCTCAAAATAATAAACTCCCTCGCGCTGCGCCAGCTGCTCCATTGATAGCTCGCCCAAATCTCCGCCCATGTGGAGCCTGCTGCCCGTTGGTTGCAGGCAGCGTTTGTGGCGTGTCAACTGGTACCATTCGCTTGGCTGACAGCCTTTGGCCTCGAAGGCCGTCGCCTCCAGGCTCTCCTTGAAGAGAGCAAAGGCACGCCAGTGGCTGCATTCGTTCCAGTAGCAGCCCGGCTGCTGGCTGCCCCAGTTGGCGTAGAAGTCTGCATGACCCAGCGGACGATCGAATCCGTAGCTGCCCACGCTCGTGTGCAGCACCTCAACATAGCTCGCATCGTTGTGGCTGAGGCGCTCCTTCTCTTGGGCGTAGCGGAAGAAGGGCAGGGCCGGATCTAAGGCGCGTATCACACGCACATGACCGGTCTGCACGTGCTTGGCGGCCAGCCCGGCAATATGGGCGCCCATGCTGAAACCAATCAGCTGCAGATCCTCATACTGCATGCCCGCCTCCACGTGCAGAAAGTCCAGAAACTTGGCCAACACCTGACCCACGGGCTTCACCCTATAGCTGGCCGTTATATAATCGGCAATGGCGCCACGTCCCCAGTCCACAGTGAAAATGTTGTAGGTGCCATCGCTGAGGTTCAGGTAAGCTGGCACCAGATAGCTGTAAACATTCGCATGTGCATTGCCCAGCCAGCCGTGGATTATGACTCTGAAAGAGATAGATACTTAGTTTAGTCAATATTTAAAAAGAAAAAAAGAAAAGAAAAAAAAACAGAAACTGCAACAGTTTCAAATAATAAATGAATCCATGGAAAACATATGTTAAGTGAGTGAAAATGACATGTGAATTCAAAGACAAATATACACACAGATACACAATGCATCATTCACTACTTACCGTGTGGGCTGAAAGGGATTGAAGCGTGATTGTCGCAATGAGGCGGCATCGTAAAGCCTCACCGTTTGCGTGGTCAACTCCTGGCCGTCATTGACATTCAGGCCAAAGGCAGCACTCAGCTTGTTGCCAACGACCTGCTGCAGCAGTCGATTACCATTCAATGGCCTACTCGGATCGGAATGCAGCTGAAAGTATGTCTGTCGCTCGGCATTGTATAGTAAATTGTAGTCCTGCAATCGTAATAGTTGCTCATCACCAGCCATTGGGCCAGTCGAATTTTTGTCATTGCTGCCTTTCCTGCTGTTGTTTTTATTGTTGTTGCTGTTGATGTCGAAATGATGTCTTTCCGACATTGGCAGAACAGGGGGTATGATTAAGTTCATACTGCTGATGCCCTGGTTAGATGTCCTTACGATTTGCACGCCTGTATGCCTGCCCTTGCTCTGTTCATTTCTATTTAGCTGCTGTCTTTCAGCTGCTGCTTTTGCCCTCATCACGGCACTTTCCACTTCATTTGTCACTTTTACTTGCACTGCGGGTCCTTGGGCAGCCACCACCTTCTCCAGCTCCACCACCCGCAATTGATTGTTGCCTGCATCGACCTGCTCTGCTCCTCTGTAATCAGCATACGAGTAGTTGGATTCTTCAATCCACTTCTTGTACATATTTCTAAATTTGCCCGTAGATGTGGCCTCTTGCTGCCTTGCAGCTGCAGTGTGCCACAAACAAGCTGGCAACAAAATGAAAGTGCATTAGACGAAACTGGAGCAATATTCATATATATGTATATATATTTCTAGGAACACAAAGTACTCCCGAGTTGATCAATGATAATCACCTGACTGACAAATGAGCAGCAGCCCAAGTAAAAGCATTTTGTGTGTTCTTTTGCCTAGTTCTTAAGATACTTTTTGTGTAGCTTACAAACTCATTATTTTGGATACGTTTGTGACGCGTTTTTAAGAACTAGCGAACTGCACGGACGAACTCGCATTAACAACTGGCTGGAAACTTTTTCTCCATCTCTGCGACTCTCAGTCATAATTTGCTTAAAGTATTTTACTCTTTTTTTTTGGCTCTTACATAAAGAAGAAGCTATTAATGTGCAACAGTATACACTTTTTATTTGAGTCGCTACTTGAGTTTTGATACTCTTACAATAAATAGTTTAGTTCAATGTGTCAAAATATGCTTGACAAACTCTGCTTCACTCATTGTCAAAACAAATATATTTATTTATTATATATTCAATATGATCCAATATATAATGCTTCTACACGACGTCAAGTGTATTCAAGGTTCGGTTAGTCAAAAGTATTAGCTTACTTGTTATGCTTAACAAGCGGATATTATTGACGACTTCTGCCGAAAGAAAAGAGATAAATAAATAATACGAAATACCGTTTACTCTCACCTCTTCCCACTTCATTAACTGTTAATCTGTTGAGTCAATAAAAGTTCAGCCCCAACATGCGATGTGCCACTGACCAAGTTTCGCTGCTTTTGGCCTTAGTACTTAGCACTTACTTTTTTTGGCCACATTTTGGGATAGGTCAATGCACCAAAACGTCTGCGCTCGAACTGTCGCCGTCTAGCCAACGAGCTGGTTGAAGTTTTCTAGACGAGTTGTGACCGTTTCTGATCGGCATTGAAAATACCACAAATAAGTTGAAAAAGAAGAAACTTGAAAATAACTATGAAATTAATTTCATAATTAATTAATTTATTAGTTAACTCAAACAGCAAATTCCACTTGTAAAGTTTTTATATTTAGAAAGATGGTTCAATTAAGATTGAGCCAAGGCTTGAACGATAGAAAATATGTATGTTTAATTTAGGTTAATTTAATTTATTTTAATTGATAATTTTAATATGTGTCGAAAGTTGTGACGTCTTTTCCACCCTTTAGTCATCCATAATTTTTTTTATACACTCGTTTAATAAACCATTTCGAATTTTATGCCGCACCGTTTATGAGAAACGTATTCTAATCAATCTTAATATATTCTCTCTGATTATGTTGCAGGTAAGTTCACACATGCCACAAGCAAACATGTTGACATGCGATGCGGCACGATGAAGAGGAAGAGGAAAAACAATATTAAAAGCTGAAAGCTGAACCGGTCGCCATTTTAAGGACGTGCATTTCCTGCGGCTGAATTATATTGTGTAGGGTGGCAAAGCAGCTAAACGGAACCCCGCGCGTTGGAGGACAAGAAAACAATGTTCATTTTTTATTATCGCTGATCGCATAACAAACAAAAAACGTGACGAAAACAAAAAGAAATTGTGTATATACATATATTTAAAAAAAGAAGAAGAAACGAGTGCGTGCCGACCAAAGACCAAACACAGGTAACAAAGCATAAAAAGTAACCGAAAATCGCGTGAAAAACCAAATTCGCTACGTTCTTCCCCTTTTTTCACTCTGCTTTATCTCTGTGCGAAGCAGCAAGCGCAATCCTTGAAATGAGTTCCTCAAGTGCACACTTGACAATTTGCTGCATAGATAACAACATTCATTGAATATGTTGCAGGGGCAACATTATAATTTTACATAAAAAAAAAGATGAAGAGGAAGCAGAAGCAGAAGAGAAACCCTCTCCATATGAGCTGGTTGCAGATGATGGCTCAGCAGAATGCGATAGGCTGCAAGTTCAACGTACAATGTTTGCGAGGCACTCCAGCTAGAGATGAGCCAAGCGAAACTTGACTCGTTGTTCGGCTGCATTAATATATGCAGTAAAAACTTGTGTAAGGATTTTTATTTGAAACACGTCTTAAGCTTAAATTATCATTAGATGTATATAAAAACTGTTTATGTAGAAGTTATTTATACATAAATTGGTAAATGTATAGATAAGTTCAATCAAATTCTGTCGTGACACGAAAGAACACACGACAGGAAATCAGACCCGATTCGAGGATTGCTGCTGTTGTTACTGCAGCTTGACAGCAGCAATTGTTATTGCAGTTGCTGTAAGGCAACACTCAGACAGGATTTGCGGCAAACAATGCGCGTTTGCCATAATCGATTAAAAAGCGGCTGTAAAGGAACAACAGGCAAGAGCAGCAACAGCAGCAGCAGGAGACACACGACAGTAGCAGGAGACTGGGCTCGAGGGCTTTAGGCTGAAACTGAAACTGAGAGCTGGGGGTCAGCGTTCGCTTTGTTTGCTCCCTGCTTATGCATCGTATAGCTGCAAGCTCAAAAATGTCACTCGAGTGACTTTTATTACATTGTGCCACGCCCCCTCCTCGCTCACTCACACACACAGAGCAATCCCTTTCCGCATCTATGACGATGCCCCAGCCTACTCACATACAGCCTGGACTATTTGCCCGCAAAATACTTGAGTCGAGGCTTGGTGTCAGCATTTAGCAGACAAGAGCCTTAACAGATTGTGGAACGGAGGTCTGGGTGTCGGGTTTCGGGTCTTCCACTATGCGACTGAAGCATTTCTCGAGCACCACTTCACTTTTGCATCCTGCGACTTTGAACAGGATGCGTTTATGCTCGCACTGCGACAACTTATCTTAGCGCTTACAGCTGACTCAGCCATTGCCTACACATTGTTGTTCTTAGTGGAAGATATGTAAACAATAAGCACCATAAATGATTGAGGCCAAATTCTGTGACAGAATATGCTTACACATGTTATTAACGAGCGACGACTCATTACTTTTGTTTGTGAATGAGTTGAATTTTGGTTTTTTGAAAGGAATTTTGTAATGAGAATGAACTCTTTAATTTAACGCTCGAAATGAACTAAATTTGAGTTGATATAGGTTTTTTTCAAGCTTACAAATAACAATTTTTGGTAACAAGTGCAACACAAGATGGAAATTCAAACTTGTAAAAAATGTAATAGATACAAAATGATGATTCGCGTTCTTAGAATACCTCTTATGCTTTTAAAACTTTAGATATAATAATTCTAAAATAATCAATTGCATTTCAACATTAATTTTAATTATATTTGCAACTTCCTTTAAATATTCATGTTATTTAACATTTAAACTTAACAGGCCATTTTAAATACGGTAAACTTCTTGCTGCACTGCTTCGCGGCGCCTGGACTGCTTGATGCTCGTGTATTTAGGCGAGCTAAGCAGTTGAAAGCTTTCGGCGCACAAAAAACACAGGACAACTTTCATTTAACATTTCCTCGCTAGCTCGCTAGCGTAACATCCAGACAGCTTTTTATGATGTTGCGTATCCCTAAATTTTACAGCGTTAAAAGCTTTCGCATTTGTGTCGCTCGACTGACCCACTTCAATATCAGCAAAATAGCCAAATTATGTTTTGGGCAGCTTTTGTGCAGGCACAAAACTTTTGCCTTTGCACGGGCACAGCCCTTTCAAATGCCTGTGGCTCGTTAGGGACTGACGTGTGTTTGGGCATGTATCCTTGGGCCATATTAAATTCAATTAGGCGACGTCAGAAGTTGAGTTGAGGCGACAGAATCCACCCGGAGGAGGAAAACTTTTGAAACGTTTTTGACAATTGGCAACCAAAAATTTCTAAATAAATAATAGTTAATAGGATCTAGGGGATAGTTGCCAAGTGTTTTCCTTAGTCAATTGCCAGGCAATTTCTGCAGTCTCCTCATATGTGTCTGCCAGTGTGTATGTGTTTCTTCCTGTTTGCTGAGTGTAAGTGCTTAGCTGAGCTGAGCACATCCTGCGGCTGTTTTGCATGCTAATGAGCTGCTGCTTCAGCTACTCCCTGCATATCCTTGCAAACACAATCTCTCACAGCTTATTTGCTTGTGCAATTTGAGCAACTTTAGTGCCACGCCCACGCAACTTTTGTCTCACCTCTTAATTAACGAAATTACCTGCAGCTCTCTAAAATGCCGCCCGTCGCCTTCTCAGCCACATTTGATGTACAAGTGTGTCGCTATTGTGTCAGCTCGCATTCTGTTTGTCCTTATAAATGTTGCCATTTGGGACTTGCAGGTCTCTCTCGCTCGCTCTCTCTCTTTCTCTCTCTCTCTCTCTTTCTCTCTCTCTTTCTCTCTCTCTTTCTCTCTCTCTCTCTTGCACTTTCTCTTGCACTCTGTCTCTGACTGCTAAGTGACTCTGCAGTCCTCCCATTCCTGCTGCTGCTATCCTTTTTATGCACCTTCAAGCACTTAATAAGCTGGCAAAACCACCGACAATTTGCATGAGGAGAGGGGCTTAAGCTGAATGTAATGCGGACACACCTGCACTTACTTGAACCCTTGAGTTTTCCATCTGCTTACACCCGCAACACACACGCTCACACACACCTTCACAAAAATTGACGTCATGGATGCCATTTGCCTTCTACTCCATCATGTGTGTCACATGTGCATTAAAATGCTGTCAAACGTTTGTATGTGTGCCAACACCGTCTACAACAGTTAGCAAATGTCCTATATATATATATACATATATATATATATATATATATATATATATATATATATATATATATATATATATATATATATATATATATATATATGTATATATGTATATTTATTTATTTATATTTAGGTCAACGCAATTTCCGTACATTTTTAACATTCTTAACAACATCTGTTGGCGCTTTCGATCCTTCCACTCGAACTGTTCTCGTTTCTATTAATCGGCAGATGTTTAGGGGAAGCCACAGAAATAGAGTCGATTGGTTTAACTATTCAATTTGTGACTGATCAAATTTGAATACATTATAGTTTATACAGAGCGCAAAGAAGACGTTAGAAAAATGAAAAGAAGAAAATAGAAAAATGAAAAAAAATGTATAAATTATAGTTAATTATTAAAAGGGTACTTTTTTTATTAGCTTTTTGTTTTTGTTTTTATTAAGTCGCAAGGCTTATTTCTAATCAACAATCAATTAAGGCATAAACACTCCAAAAAGTGAGCAGACTCTTCTCTGTTTGGTTGTTTCGAGCGAGTTGATCCTCCCGGCTTTATCATCAGCAGACTTTGATATTAACTAGTGTTTGTCCACAGTTTTACTACACTTTTGAGCTATAATAATAGATGAGTTTCAGAATAAAGCTTATTGGCAAGCAAAAACTATAATGAAAGATGTAAAGCAAAAGCTTGCTGAGCATGAACAGCGCTGTATTCTTAAACTTGATAAATTCACGAATTGTTCTCTTAAAACGTTGATTTTAAAGAACTTTCTGAATTTATTAGTTTTACAATTAGAATTTATTGAAAATTTCAAAACAAAAAAATGTGTTCAGCTAAGAGTACAAATATTTTAATTTAAAAAGAAAAAAAGTTTTTAATGATTCAATCTAAGATAAAGATAGATTTTCATTCAATCATTAAATCAGTTCAGATTTGTTTGTATTGCATTATTTTCGAGTTGACTTTAAGCAATCTAATAATTTATAGCTTAATAGATTCTTTCACATTTGCTTAAAATTTTATATGTTTCTTATATTGTCATTAAATATTCTCTCTTAAGTTAGTTTTAACTTGTTATATTACAAACCAAAGGGTATTATTTTTGCATCTAACTAGGCTAATGCAAATATCAAATTGCAATTTGTGATTGGCTTAGACTTTCCATAAGTCCCACTTCCCACTCTTATCTAGAGAAAACCAAAGCCACAAAACTGCATATAATGAAAACCACTTTGCAGTAATGCATATTAAATTGCATTTGCCTCAAACCACCAGCTGCGGCTAACAATCCACTCAACTGCGACATGCATAGCCACAAGCAGCTCACACACGCACGCACACACACACACACGCTCCATGTCTACCACACACACACACATTCACAACCCGGCGAGAAGCTTGTTGAAACAATTAGGCTACCTCAAGCACAGTTAAGCGTTGTCAATTTGACAAGCACAACAAACGCTTAACCAATTTCGAAGTATTTAGCACCGGTACACTCACACACACACTAACTTGCACACCTACGCACATCCTTTTGACGCTTGTACATTATCAAAAACTGTAGTATGAACTGTTGTGCTCTTTTACCCCCTCACACACGCACAAGCACACACAAATACACACACATACACACATCAATATAAACTTCATCATCAGCTCGCATGCGATTGCATATAGGGGAAGCAACCCTTAAGCTGATGCTGCATCAAATCTCGTTTCTACCAGATCTCCTTGCTGTTGTTGCTGTTGCCAAAAAATCTCTTTTGTCATTTGTGCTCTTGGAAAATGCCTTCCATGTTCATCCTCTTTATTATTTTTTTTTTAGGCTATATGCGCCTTGCCCTCACGCCCTTAATGCGCTGCGTCGCATATACCATATATATTTTGGATTTTAGGGGTTGCTTTTTTCTTGACACTGCTATTTTTTGGGCACTGCAGTCGCAGCAGCCCAGGACCGGGCATCGCGAACGTACCCGGCATTTTGCGCCTGGCAACACTTTTTTGGCAACGGAAACAGGGAGTACACAAGCTGCCCCCTTGGTTGTGGGTGTGGTCGCGCCCAAAAAAGCTTCAAAGTGTTCACTGTTTATGTTTTGTTTTCGAAACGCAACTAAATTGAAATATTTTTTAATTTGCTATAGTTTAGAAATTCAAATAAAATTTGTAATTTTTTATTCAATTTGTTGGTTTCTTGTTGTTCACATTGCTTTTGTCTATACTTAAGCACGCGCGCTCTTTTCTCTCTCTCTCTCTCTCTCTCTCTCACACACTCTCATCTTTTCCCCCTTCGGCTCTCTCTCTCTCTCTCTTGCTTTTAGCTACTGCAGCAGTGAGCTGCTCTCTGCAATTGGCTCTATCTCTGTCTCGCTTTTTGTCTCTGTATGAGTGTATGCCTCAGGCCTAGTTGCTGATTTTGCAGCATCCGGCTTATCCTTTGGGCTTTCTATCAAGTACACATACACACACATGTGCACACACAGAGAGATACACACACTCATATAGCTCGCTCTGCGTATTCGTATGCGTGTGCCTGCCGTCGATTTTAGCTTAGCTTTGAATTAAAAATGGAAAATTGATTTTTCCGGTCTGTCCGCATACACACTCGCATACATGTACACTCGCACACACATGCATGCATATTTGATGCGTAGGTGTTGGTGTTAGTGTGTGTGAGTGTGTTTTGAATTTCTCTTCTGTATATGCCGCATAGTCGACTCGACTAGATACTTTTTCTCGTGGCCTTTCTTCTGGTTGCTAACGACGCTCAACAATGTTAATGCCCCGGCTCAGCAGTACAAATTGCTTAATGTACAATACTGCTGTGACAGGACAATATCACTGGCAAGCGCTACAATTGACGAGTTGATGGATATCCAATCAGATAGGCCCCGCTTAGGTAGGAGCAGTATTTGCTTTGTATTCTACTAAGTGACAGCTCACTCGCTGGAGCACAGCAATCGCTTTTGCTTTTTGTTGATTTGCTGAGATTTCATTTGATACTAATTCCAATTTATGTATTTTCCGGATAGTCCGTCAGCGAGCCGGTCGAGAAATTGCACGTACGAAAACCCAAAGTTGACTGAAAGGCAGCCAAAGGAAGCGAACGACCACGCACCAAAAATTTTTCGAGGGTTGCGCGCGCATTCCCAATTGCGAAAAAACACAGAAACCTTCCCCCGAAATAGAGCGAATGCCATTGTTGTTGCTGTAGTTGATGACGACAAAGGGTAGTTTTCGGCCAGGCCAGCCAGAGCTTTCTCTTTCTACCTCCGACCACCAGGTTCTATCTCTCTCTCTCTCTCTCTTCCTCACTCACTCTCTCTCGCATTTTGCTTGCTGTAGTTTTGCCGCTTGTAAATTTGTGCATAGATGATTTTCTCGCTGTGTATCTTGTGTGTTGGGGGTTGCTTTTCCAGTCATTTGGTTACGTTACGTTTGTCATTTCCAAGCCGCATACACCACCCTCTACCCCTATTCCTATCCCTCTCTCTCTCTCACACACACACACACACATGCACACCCTTTGCAACAGCCCGCTCTTTGTGCTACATGATATATAGACATTTTCCAAACGGCTTCGTTAGTTGTCGTCATCGTTGTTGTTGTTGTTATTGTTGCTGTTGAATTTATGCGTTGTTCTTCGACGTGCACTTTGCAAGCACTGCAAGTGCCAGGCAGCAGCCCCCGAGCCCGTTTCCACCCTCCCCAGCATAAAAATCAAATGTAAAAACAATAAAGTTGTTCCATATGCTGCCTCTGAAGCGGGGAGTGGGGGTTTGCCATGCTGCACCCTCGACACACTCCTCACACACTCGCTCGCTGCTTTGGTCTTCAGTTTGCCTGGCATTTTACTCAATGAAAATGTGCAGCAACTGTCTGCCCCTGCCCCCTCTCGTCTCGTCTCCTCCTGCACTTTGGTATCTACATAACTTTTAGCGCCGCATTTTGCCTGATTTTAGTGCGCATTGTGGCTAAGGACTGAGCGATTATGAGTGAAATGAAATACGAGAAGCGGTATGAGGCAGCAGGTCGATAGAATAGCTGGATGCAGGAGGGAGACGTTTACCTAGCAATTTGCTTACAATCATTACAGGTATGCATTGATTGCTGTTGGGTGCCAGCTTAGTTGTCATTAAAAATTCAGTTGCAATTTGTCGGCCTTAACTGATTGCAGTCCCCGTGGGCGTATAATGTGACGGGCTAATCACCATTCGGATTCGAGCTATCACCAAACGAAACAAAACTGATCAAACTGAGAGAATGAAAAGGGATTTGCTTGTTATGAAAAAGCAGATACGAGGGAGAGAGGTTGTTTATGATTGTGAAAATTATAGGTTTGACTAAATTGCTGACCAAATTGCTGACTGTGATTAAAATGATTTAACCTGCGGAAAATATTTAATCATTATATAAAAGACATTTTAATATATAAACTTTTTCGCTTTTTTATTTTATATTTTGTTCCAAAAATAATATTAATATGTGTCGGCATATCGCACGTCATGTGTAGTGCATATTGGTATTTAGGGGGGATCCAAGGCCAATATATATTATCAGTATATCCGAGTTTGCTTTAGATTAATAAAATATACTTTTTTAAATGATTATAATTTTTTAAATTATGGATACCTAGCAAGATCTGAACTTAAAGTATTTTACTCTAATATGGTAGAAAAAACTTTTCTATACTATTTATAAGTAAATGTTAAATGAAGCTTTTTAATCATGATTTATTTGAGATTCAAAGTTGCTGGCGTGTGCTCATTATTTTGGACACGAGTGTATATTATCTGTGTATATCTATAAGCTCCGTAGTTAACTCTTTTAATAGACCACAAAAATGTGGCCAATCTGTGCCAACGACTGGCCACTGATAGCGGAGAAGCTAGGCAGACAGACAGTCAAACCAACTGGACAAGTCTTGCGCACTCTTTCAACTCTCGTTCTCTCTGTTTCTCTTTCTCTCCTAGCTTATATTACTTATATTACTGGCCAAAATAATTTTTGATAAAGTTGTCGCTTTTTGTGCCTTCTTCTTCTTTGGGGTTTGGTTTCGTGTCTGCAGACATATTTTTGACATGAAAATAAATAAAGGCTAACCTGAACTTTCACATAACGTAGCATAACGCATACGCCGCGTGGTGCGCCCGCAGGCAACAACTTGTCATTTCCATTTTCCGCTCCTGCTGTTGCCGTTGCTGCTGCTGTCCTTCCTGTTGTCCTTTTTCGTTTTCTCTTTTTCTGTTTTTTTTTGTTTGCCGGCAAAAGTGGAAATAAGTTTTTTCCGCATAACTGAGTTTTCCTTCTGCCCTCGAACGAACGGATTTCCAATGCAGTTACAATTACAAGCTCGCTCGCTTGCTTGCTCTTCGATGAACTTTATGTTTTAGGTTTGAGCGCGCTGTTTATTTGACGCAATTAAAATGTTGATTGGGGGCAGCTGTCCAGCAAGCGGTTGGGGTACTGGCACTTGTAAGTGCGCCTAATCGAATTAGAATTTAGGAGGCGCTGGGACCACTCGTTGAAGATGATGTCATCAAGCTGTAAGCTTTAAACAATTCTATTTCTAGTGTCCGCTGAGCGTCGTCACCTTATATACATATGTATAATTTCCTGTGTCCCATAAATATTTTAATGCCAAACAGACTCACACTCACGCACACACACACACATTTTCTGGGTCAGTAGCAGCGGCAGCCATAGAAATGTCTGACCCCCCTCTGCCTGCGCACTGCACCACGCCCATCGTCGAAAAGGAAAAAGAAATCGACTAGAGTTCAATAACCGAAATGGACAGGGAGTTGGCCAAAAATTGTATGCAGCTGCTGTTGCTATAGCTGCGGCTGCTGCTGGCTTATTAAATTATTTTGCAATATATTTTGATAAATTTAATTTCCTTTGGCAACATTTCCTCGTTCTAACTCCCTCTCACTCTCTGTCTCTTTCTCTCTCTCTCTCTCTAAAATCAATAACGCACATAACGCATTTGTGCTGCGCTGCCAGCGTCGCTGCCTCGATTTGTTTGTGATTAACACACATACACATACAAACACACCCACATATGCACGAAATCTGTCTCTTGTTAGTGAGCACAAACTCGAAAATTGTCCTAGCCATAGCTATTTTTGAGGGATTTTTTGTGTTATTCCTATGTTTTATGCGTGTGTTGTGTGCGGTGGACACTGCGCAGCTGCATTGGAAGCAAGTGCCGACAATTGACAGCACAGAAAGTACAGCCAAGTAACGCATAGAACGCATTTAAATGATGCGCGCGCAGCAATTCCTAACAGAAATTTGATTTGAAAGTAAATTTAAATATGCACTGCTTGTTATGTGAAAAACTGCTTGCGCATTGTGCCTCACAGTCAAAATATGTGTACTGCTTGTATTATACTGTGTGGAGTTTCACCTCGCTCTCCTTCTGTTGTGTTGTTATTGCTGCGTGCACTGCTTGCTGTACCTTTCCCACGTCAATCCGCAGTGCTTGCCTAACCCCGACAAACAGTTTGACAAACACTGCGCCGACCATTTCCGGTTTTGTGGCTTGCGTTCGAACAAAAAGGACGTCTAGAATTACATTTAACCTGCATATCCTGTTGGAACTTAAGACATAAAATAAAATACAAAAAAAAACACCATTTAAAAATTTATTGGCGGCTTATGCATGGGATATTGAAGGCACTGCAAAAAATTTCTTTTTTTTCCTTAAATAACATCGAATTTTGTTTTCGTCTGAGGTCGACGAACCACTTTTTTTTCCTTAATATGTTTTTCACTTGTCGAAAAACAAAACATTCCACTACTTATAAATATTTGGCTGGTAAACATCGATTACTTCTTCTTTTTTCGTTTACCATCTTTGGCTGTGAATGATGTATGCGCAAATTTCATTTAAATTAGTTAGGACGATTTAGCCTTTTTCAAGTTCGTATATGGTTGTATATGGTATGGTTATAAGGCAACCATCGCACACATTGCGCCTAGGCCGATAGCCGCATGGGCAGCCAAGACTTTGGCATCTATTCCTTTCTTTTCACACTTGTCGCCTGGAGGACCTATGTATACATTTACGTGTAAAGATAATCCAAAATGTGCATAAGATTATCGTTTTTAAACTGCAATTTCACAAACATTTGCAACGCCTCCAGGTCGACAAATGTGAACCAAAACGTGAACTGTGAACTCAGCTGAAAGCATAAGAACAGCGCTTGCCATTGCTATGCTTCCAGCTGGTATATTCCCAGTTTTGTTTTTCTTGTTGTGCTATGCTGGAAGCGCTGTTTTTTTTTTCTCTTTCAAATCTTTAAACACTTACAAAACTCTGGTCCATCCACATCACCTTGTATAGCCGCTATGAGACCTGGTGGATTCTCATACTTCTGATTAATTACCATTAGCTAAAATAAAAATGACATGATCAGCTCCGCGGGAAAAATCAGCTAGTTCTGCTTACCTTTCGTATGGGCGGCTTGTAGCCCCGACGTGTCTCGATGTAATCACATGCTGCAGAACCATTAGTATACCAGAGGTCATCCCGTGTCGCGGCCAATCGTAATATAACAAGAAACTCTATTGCAAAACCAATTGCGGTAATGACAACTACAGGTATCGCCTGCAACATACATGAACATTTAAATATTTATGGTTTAGATAGTTGGGAGATGAACAAATTCCAAAATGATATCACAAATATTATATAAAAATATGTTGCAGAATTTAATAGACAAATACTTTTGGCACAGACGAATTTATAAATTGAAACTGAATTTTCCTTCTTTTATACTCTCCCTTGACTTGACTGACTTGAAAATGTTTCCTTAAAATTCAATTTTAATTTGATTTCTTTTTAATAACTTGTTTCAATAGTGCGAACAATGTATTCATTCTGTTATGGCTTAACATAACATAAATTGTATAAAAAAATCATATATCCATTTTGTTTTTTATTTGTTTAACACACTTGGTCAAACTATTTCAAGTGCTGTCAAACACTTCAAAGAGTACTCGAACAGCAATTCACACATACAGTCGGTTAACAACACTGCAACACACCTGTGCAACACTGAGCGGTAACGAGCAATGTCCTCGTTGCGTGCCTGCTTGCCTGCTTGGCTGCCTACCTGACAACCCTCGTTCGTTTCCTGCAGTAGCCGACAGTCTGCTCACTGCAGGGCAACCCCAGCCACAATAAATGACAGCTGTCTTTGCTTTAGACAGATCTCTCTCTCTCTCTCTTTCGCTCTCTCTCTCTCTCCTTCTCACACTCTCTTTCGTGTGCCTTGTGTGTATCTGTATGTGTTTTCGAATGCCGCTGCGCACGCTCATTCGCTGTCACACAAACTGAATTTAGCTCGACATCCTGCGACGCATTCAGAATTTGGAAGTCGTGCCGCGCAGACGTTAATAGTGACAGGAGCAAGTTAATAAATAATTAAATAAGATTACTGCAATATAAAGCAAATGCGAGTTATGTTTGGTATATAGTTTTATACGCCACTGAAAAATTGTTCGTTTGTTTTATGTATATATATTTAAATATATATATATATATTTACGTATCTATATGCTCTTCGTGCCGTCCGGACATTTGCATTAATTTATGTGGCCCCCACCTAAACGAATGCAAATAACTAAGCAAGAACAAGAAAACATAGAAAATAAATAAAACTAAGCGCCGCCTATTGCCATTGGCAACAAAAACAAAACGCGAAAAAGAGAAAAGAAATTACTAGAAGTCAGAAAACGAAGTTCAAAATCAAACGCGAAACGTCAAAAAAAAAATTGCAAAAAGAAACAAAAAGACAAGTGTAAAATATAAAATTCATAAAACTAAATAAAACTTTGTAATTAAAATAAAAATAATTCAGATAACTCTAATACAAAAACAGCAACAAAAGACCTAAAGGAGAATCCGCGCCTAATTTAAACGTCAAAAATAATTGCAAAATCGCAGCCAAACGGAAAATTTGTGACGGTTTTTGTTTTCTGGTTTTTTTTTTGCTGCTTTTGAACGGCCTTCAACATTCAGCTGAAGCAGGAAATGCACGCTCTTAAGGAGGGCGCCACCATGCTGCACCATCAGCCGCCACCGCCGTTGCCTCTGCCGCTGGCGCAGTCGCTGCCGGCATCGCAGTCGCCACACGATGATTTATTGAGCGCCGCTGACAAATATTTCTTTAATGCCCACAGCAATCCGATTGATAATGCTGCCGCTGCCGCTGCAGCCGCCGCCGCGGCCGGCCTCATCGATCCGCATCACAATCGCGATCTGCACAATGCGCTGGTCGCCTCCATAGCCAACAGCAACGTGGCTGCCATCAATGGCAGCTTGACCACGGCCGCGGTGCTGAAGAGCGCTGCCGCTGCCCAGGCGGCACAGGTGCAGCAGACACAGCAGCAGAGCGCTGCCGGACAACAAGCGGCTCAGCAGCAGCAACAGCAACAGCAGCAGCCCACAGCTGTACAGGATCAGGCCAATGCACAGAGCAATGGCAACCAGCAGGCAGCTGCACAACAGCAGCAACAGCAGGCGGCTGCTCAGCAGGCCGCTCTGGCCCTGCTTAAGGTGGATAATGTGAATGCAGCCGCCGCACAAAATGGCAGCGCTGCCAATTTGAGCATCAAGAGCAGCTCCTCGGGTCGCTCCACTCCCAGCAACAGTGGCGGCAGCCTCTCAGATCCAGCTCCAGGCAAACTATTTGTCGGCGGGCTTAGCTGGCAGACATCGTCGGAGAAGCTCAAGGAATACTTCAATATGTTTGGCACCGTTACCGATGTGCTAATCATGAAGGATCCGGTCACTCAGGTAAGCCACATGTAGTCTATTCCTAATATTTTAGCCAGTTATGTACATACATATATGGCAATTTCTCTTCAATTTCTACCTCTCTCTCTCTCTCTCTCTCTTTCTCTCTCTATATCTATCTATCTGTCAATGTGGGGATTACTGCTTCTATTCAATTCTATTCTTTTCTTTTTTTTGCCCTTCTGTTTGTTTGCGTTTCTCGTTTTGCTCTCTGTGCAGATTTTTAGAGTTTACAGTTATATTTACGCGCCGCTTCTTTTCGTTAGTCCGTCAGCGCGCTCTCCTTTTGTCACCTTGTTTCTTGATGTGTCACTGCGCGCAGCTGCAGCTGCTGCCCAAACTTCAGCAGCAGCAGCAGCAGCAACAACAAGAAAAACCTCAACCACAACTACAACAATGATGATTGTGTGATTTACTACAGTTGCGTCTCTTGCTTTGGCCCTCTTCTTCTGCGTTTGCGTCTATGTCTGTGCCCTTCTTCCTTGCTGTTGCTGTTGCTTCTGTTATTCTTTATTTTTGCATTTCTCACATTATTTATTGGTTTCTGTCTGGTTTAGAATTACAGTTTTTCGTTACGTGCCAAACAAAAGACACAAAATACGACCACCAGGCAACAGCCAAAAAAAACAACAAGATAGCAGGGCATATTTTAATCCCAACCAAATCAGGTTTCGCACTACAATCCTACAATTAAT
Source organism: Drosophila anceps (assembly GCA_035045945.1). Lineage (NCBI taxonomy): Eukaryota > Metazoa > Arthropoda > Insecta > Diptera > Drosophilidae > Drosophila > Drosophila anceps. The sequence continues at coordinate 15,986,145 of JAWNON010000225.1, forward strand.
GTACTTGACATAATAATATGTTAACGATTTTAAAATTATACAATAAACTTTTAGTCTCCTCAATCACAATTTACACACGAATTCATTAACTATTGCGGCTCTAATTTCGTAGCCTATACTGTAACTGCAGAGAGCGATTAAGCAAATGCCAGAGCGCTGACGTTCCGTTTAACAGTCGCTTCCTGGCACATGAGGCACAGCGGAAATCGCATTTTAAGCAAGCGTATCAAGCCAATTTGTCCGCTTGATAAGCGCTCAATCAGCTCAAACACATCACATATATGTACATACAAATATAGTTGTTGTTGCTGTTGTTGTTGTCAGACAGTTGCAGCGGATAGCGCGCGCGATTGCGCTCACGCTTTGGCAGGCCATTAAAAATAGCAGCTGCCGTTGACGAGTCCTGTGCGCGCAGCTGTTTTTGCCCTCTCCCCATAAATGTTTATTGCTGTGGCACAGGACAATGGCAAGCCGCGAGCCGAGCCGAACCTGGTCGAGCTTAGGGTAGTTTGGCCGGCTGCGCGCAATTGCGCAATTACGGCAAAAAAGAAAAAATATCGAAGGGAACTCGAACATTCGAAGTCGAATTCGAAGTGGAACAGTTTGATTCGCCAAAGCCGTCGGTCCTAACGGGGGTTGTCCTTGTCGCAGATAGTCAAGAGAAACGCAAGCAAACCTTATGCCCTTTTATAATAATTATGATCTATAAAAACTACACACACACACACACACACACACACACACACATACAGTGCACACCTTTTGTTGTTCTCCAACAAGCAAAGAGATAACAAAAGAAGAACAAGAAAGAAAACTGGTTTGCCAACTGCTCAAACAATGTCTGTGTGAATGTGTGTGTGTGTGAGTGTGTGTGTCCTGTGTCCTGCCTATAGGTGTACCAAGATCCAAGTACAACTAGTTTTTAAGTATAGGCAACAAAGTCTTTAGCTAGCGTATGTCATGTAGTTGAATATGAATATATATGAAAACCAAAAAGCAAAATGTATCTTAAATATAAAAATATAAATATAAATACAATATAATTGAAATGAACAAAAAAAAAAAATATATATATATATACATATATATACTTGAAAAGTGAAGGAATTGTGGAGAGAAGGAGCCGCCAGCGGTATTTGGATCTGGAACTTTGACGCATGCGCAGCTGTTGCGCTGGAGGCCTCTACGCCAACCGCCCATCCGACGCCGTAATTAAAGGAAGCGCATGTCAAATCTACAGGTCTCGTTAATGACGTCTTAGGTACATGTTGAAAACAATCCCAAAAACAAAAACCAAAAAAATCGCCAAATTGTAACTGTATAAAAACACGTTTAGCGTAAAACTGAGCTGGCGCATCGTAATCTCTCTCTCTCTCTCTCTTTCTCTCTCTTACTCTCTATTCCTCTCGTATCTTTCGTATAACTCTGAGCAAAACTTAAATATCTTCTTATCGTATAATCGTATTCTAATTAAATGTACTCGTTCTCGTATTGTGTACTTGGTTATGCTTAGCGTTTCTTGCCCAAATCATTATTATGAAAAAATAGAAAAACAAAACAAATAAATTGAACTACTATACCTCTCTCTATATATAGCGAAAAAAGATGAGCCTAAAACTATGAGTATTTGACATACATATGTATAACTAGATATAGAGCAAATATAGCTGCAGCAGTACTTTCGTTACCCTGTACCAAAGTGAAAAATAAATACGAAACTCTCCCCCCCTCCCCTTAGCAGTAAGATGTGTGCGTATCTTTCAGATACTACATACATTATTTATCACTAGATCTAGCCTAGTTTTAAACCAGTAATTTAATTTTTATGTGTTTTTGCTTTGTTTATCTGATTTTCGTTTGGCATACATATATCCCTTAACTATTTCCTGAGTAGTTTATTTACCCCAACTATACAAATATTATATATCTATGAATTAGTCGATTTCATATTGATGGAAGAGCAGAGAGCTCCACATGTCTAAAGCTTATGGGAATTATCAATTAATTTTAGAAATGTTTCTTTTGTAACTATACAGAGACTGAAATTTGATTATCCCCGATATTTACTATATACTTAAAGGTAAAATAACTATTACATTATTGCCTATATAGAGAGCATTGTATGTAAGCTACATCGAACTAATAGGTTGCCCTGCTGGGGTTGGTACTATATCATAAGTAGATATCATCTTGAAAAATTGTAAGAAATGAAGAGCACTTCGGCTGACCGAGGCTGACTATATCCTTGCAGATGAAATAATAGATAACAATTAGATATCTACTATCCATATACGTAGACAAACCTCTCTGCAAGGTTATACGAAAATCAAATTTGCCTTAGGCTTAAGCCAATTGTTGTATTCCAAATTGTAAAATTTAAATGTATTTGTAATAGATTATGAAGAGAAAAGATAATTATTTATACGAAAACTATAAATAATATATATATATATATATATATATATATATATATATATATATATATATATATATATATATATATATAGATTTAGAGTATTATTAATATTAAGTACATGTTTCTCTGTAAACTAACAACCAACTGTATGGGATAAGCCCGAAAGCTATTCGTTAATATCGTACATAGGAGTATCTCTATAAAACTTCATCACATAAGTATTCTCTCTATAATCGTACTGGAATAGTAAATGAGTTTGCTCCGTTTTTACACTCTTTCTCTCTATCTCTCTCTCTCTCTCTCTCAATCTCTATCAATCTATCTAACTGACTATATATATGCTGCATATAAGAACTATCACACACAATGCATATATATAATATTAGTTATGTATAAATATATTAAGCTTCATATGTAACTTTGTATTATTGGTAAAAGCATTATTTGAGAAAGTGAAGTGGTGCAAAAATAAATAAATAAATATGTATATATATATATATATATATATATATATATATATATATATATATATATATATATATATATATATATATATATATATATATATATATATATATATATATATATATATATATATATATATATATATATATTTGTGTATATACTTAAAGCGGGTTTATTATGGCAAATTGCAAATTGATTAATTCTATTGATCGGATCTGAAAAGTATTTAGTACAAGTTTTAGTTATTAGTTAAGCATTGATTACATAATTTTAATATGTGTTTTACTTGTACAAAATATTTTGTTAATCTATTTTTTAGTTTTTTTTTTGTTAAATTTTTTGTTTATCACATAGCGTAACGGGATAGGGTATTTGCGAAATGCAATGCGTACTTTCAGCGCTTTAACAAGAATATAAGAGTAAAAAACAAGAGTAGCACTGCCACCAAATATACGAGTATGCATAGTACTTTCATGTGGACGTCACTGTAATAAAAGCTGTATGCAAAGTTCTTAAATAAGAGAATTTGAATACCGTTGGGCACTCTTCTATTACTAAGAGTATTCATAGTAGTATTATGCGCACAGCTAACACAAATTTAAGAGTAAAAAACGATTGGGCAAAGGTCTTATATTGCAATAAATGAATATGCGTACCTTTGCATACTGCTGAGCAATATAAGAGTGCTGAGTAATTATAGTATAGAAATTAATAAAAAAAAAGTTTTCATTTTTTGTGAACTAACTATGCGTAATATTGATTATATTGACTAGCGAACACAAAGTACTTATTGCATAGCTCTGAATTGAGAGTAAAACTCAACTTTTATATATTTGTTATTATTTGTTAAAGATTCTGATTTTGGTGGCATCAACTGAATTCTACGAGCCTGTTGATGCATATTTAACTTTGTTTAACTTTTGCTAACGTTACGTAGGATATTTACAAACTATTAACTTACAAATTAGCTGATCACTTTGCAAACTTAGATTTATATATAATATAAATATATATTTATATATATGTACGTATTTCGTAAATGCTGCCTCTAACCTGCAAAATTTGGAGCCAACAATTACTAAACTCTATATCACTTGTGTTTCTCCCTTTCTCTTTCTCTCCCGCGTTCGCCTTGTGTCTCTGTTGTGAATCGTCACACTTGCAGCGCAGCCGCGGCTTTGGCTTCATCACATTCCAAGAACCCTGCACCGTGGACAAGGTGCTTAAGGTGCCCATTCACACTCTCGATGGCAAAAAGATCGATCCGAAGCATGCCACGCCCAAGAATCGCCCACGTCAAGCGAACAAGACCAAAAAGATATTCGTGGGCGGCGTCTCGCAGGACACCTCGGCCGAAGAGGTAAAGGCCTATTTCAGTCAATTCGGTGCCGTCGAAGAGACGGTCATGCTGATGGATCAGCAGACGAAACGCCATCGCGGCTTCGGCTTTGTCACCTTCGAGAACGAGGATGTGGTAGATCGCGTCTGCGAGATTCACTTCCATACCATCAAGAACAAGAAGGTCGAATGCAAGAAAGCCCAACCCAAAGAGGCTGTCACACCCGCCGCCCAGCTGCTCCAGAAGCGCATCATGCTGGGCACTCTGGGAGTTCAGCTGCCGGCCGCACCTGGCCAATTGTTGGGCGCACGTAGCGCCGCAGGCGTGGCCGCTGCTATGAATCCTTTGGCCATGTTGCAGACACCCACACAGCTGCTGCAATCGCCGGCCGCAGCGGCAGCCGCACAGCAAGCGGCACTCATATCACAGAATCCGTTTCAAGTACAAAACGCAGCCGCCGCTGCCACCATGGCGGCTAATCAGAGTAACTTTGGCAAGCTGCTTGCTACATATCCACAGACAGCGCTGCACAGCGTCAGGTGAGACAAGTGACATTTATTGTAATTGTATTATGCGAAACTATTGCTTAAGTAACACAAATTATACTTTCTCTTTTATCTCTAGATATGCTCCCTATACCATACCCGCCAGCGCCGCCACTGCCAACGCCGCATTGATGCAGGCCCATCAGGCCCAGAACGTGGCTGCCGTGGCCGCCCATCAGCATCAGCAGCAGCAATCGCATAATGCAGCGCATGCACATGCCGCTGCTGCCGCCGTCGCCGGTCTGCATCAGCAGCATTCGCACCATCATCAACAGCAACAGCAGCAGCAGCAACAACAACAGCATCACCACAATGCCGCCGCCGTTGCAGCAGCCGCCGCCGCTTCCAATAATGCTGCCACACAGGCCCATTCGGCAGCCGCTGCCGCCGCCTTGGCTGCCAATGCGGCAAATGGAGCGGGCGCCAATGCGCACTCGCTGGCAGCCGCACAGCAGGCAGCGCTTGTCGCTGGCAATCCGCTAAATGCGGCTGCAGCAGCAGCTGCTGCGGCTGCCAATCCGGCTGCCTATCCCAATTATGCTTTGGCCAATGTGGACATGTCCAGTTTCCAGGGTGTTGACTGGAGCAGCATGTACGGCATGGGCATGTATGTCTAAGCAGCCCTGTCAATCTTTCTGTCTCTCTCTAGCTATCTATCTTTGTCTTTCTCTCTGTCTATCTATATCTATGTAATTTGAATACAATTGCATTCACACATACACAACAACCACACAAATCTCATGACCACAAAATTTGTTTTACCTTTTGGTTTAACTTAGTTCTTAGTTTCACTGTCACACACGCACACACACACACCCACATACACACCCACACACACACACACACGCCCACACACACACAATCATATCTACACACAAAAACACATAATTGAAAGAATATTAAGTATTATATTTAAGGCTCTAGCTCCCCTGCTACCGCCCCAGCGCGTCTTATAACATAAAAAAAAAAATAAAAAATAATAAGCAATACAAAATACAAACAGGAGCAGCGCGTGAGGCAAAGGCAAGAGATAAAAAAAAACATATTCATATAAAATTAAAACAAAAAAAAATTAAACCAAAAATTACAAAAAAAAAAACAAAACAAAAAAAAAACAATTTAAAAAACCACCGATTGTGATTGCGTTTAATTGTAGCAGTTTATATAATTTTTAGTGCATAAAAGATATAACATAAAAACATATTTATAAATGAAAAAAAAAAAAACCAAATCACAGCTCATTGAAAAAACGAAACGAAAGCGAAAAAAGAAAAACATCAACTTTGCTCAAGCGTCGTATTATAAAATAATAAAAACCTATAACTTACAAAATCGAAATATATATAAATTTCAAAATGAAACTGAAGAAAAAAAAGTAAACACTACACAACATAATTTAGTTATTTAGTATTTGAGCTCGAATTTAATTCACCCAGCATAGCAGTTAAACAGAGAACGAGACAAGAGAACCGAACAAACATCACACACAACACACACACACACAGAGAGAGACACACTCAATCTGTCACATACACACAAACACATATACTTGCTCTCTAATTCTGTACTTCATCATAATAAAACTGGCAACTGACATAAAGCTGCATTACTTTCATTTCATTTCCTTAACTTTGTTGTACTGTGTTACGAGCTAGAGACCATAGACTCAGCTGAAACACACTCTGTATACATATACCTACTCTAAATACATACATATACCAAACATTGTCATCTGTAGAATACCCTCTATTCTCCCCCGACAAAATTTAGTTTAGTCTTGCTTTGTTCTCTCCATAGAAAATTATTAAAGACCCAACAAAATGCCTGAAAAATAATATCAACATTTCAGACTTAAGATTCTGCACTAAATATTTCATTATTGCTCTCTCTCTCTCTCTCTCTCTACTATTATTTTTTTGTAATTTGCTTTATATTTTTTTAATATATTTTTAATTCAATTTTGTTCTACCCATTCGCTATAATTAACAACAGAGTTAAACAATTAAACTAGTAGCTATTGTATTCACGAAAAATAAAAGAAACTCCCTTTACTCTTAGTTTTAGTTCTATTTGTAATTGTTTAGCTGTAGCATTTGCATTTCAGTTTTGCATTAAATACAAATACATAGACTACACTACACACACTTCATTACACAATATATACAAATATAAATTGTATACTCGATAAAAAGAAAAAAAAAACAAGAAAAAACAAAAACCTAATTTGATTCGCATGCATGTTTCAACTTTAATTTTAATTAAATAATTTACTTAGCTATTATTTGAAAGTAATCATTTGCGTATGTATATATAGTTATTATATATATGTGTACACACACACACACACGACATATAATTATAAAAACAAAAACAATTTGAAGTAATTTTTGTGTTTAATAAAACTGATTCACAACAACAAACAAACAAACAAAAAAAAAAAAGAAAAAAAAACAAAAATTTGCTAATGAAACAAGCAAAAAAAAAAAGAAAAGAATTTGTGTTTTTTTTATTATTATTTACTAGACTGTATATATAGTTGATTGATCATATGTTTGTACATCTAGATATTTTGTTGAACTTTTGTAAATGTTGTGCTCTCGCTCTCTCCCTTCTTTTACTCACTTCTCTCTCTCTCTCTTTCTCTCTGTATTTATATCGTGTGTCCAGGTGGGGATTTTATATATATATATACTTTGTGTTCTTGTTTCTCTTGTACTTATATATTATGTAACTGTATGTGTATGTGTAGCTGACTGCATTTTGAAGGTGAGTACATTGGGCATATATATAAATATAATTTATATTATATTCATTTTTCCAAGTATTTGTTACGCATCAAAAAAAAAAATAGATTTCCTTTGTCCTCGTCTCACGTTTCACATACCAAAGATAATTTGTTTAACAACATTTTGCTGGGCTGAATATTAGGCTCGTAATGCTCCACTTAATTAGTACAAACACACACACACACCAACTACTACACTCAATTAATTTAGCAACTTTTATTCCCATTTATTTATTGTTTATGCTTAAGAACTTAACACACATTCCACTAACCGCTTTTTGGTGCCATTCAATGCAAAATTATTTATCAAAAGCCAAAAATCCAATAAAAATAAATAAAAAAATTGCCTAGATCTCAGCATTCTATATTTACAGCCCTGAAAATTTACAAAGCGGTACTAACTTATTTTTCATACAAAAATTCATTGTTATTTATACATAAATATAAAAATAAAAAAAATATACCATTTATTTATTATATATATTTTTAATAAATATAAAACATTTATGATTGCATTTCATTGTTTTTTTTTACTTTCTACTTTGTTTTTAGCGCAAGAAGTCAAAAAAATGCTTTAGCCTTAGTTTATATATATATATATATATATATATATATATATATATATATATATATATATATATATATATATATATATATATATATATATATATATATATATATATATATATATATATATATATATATATATATATATATATATATTATAAGATCGAAGCCATAGCTAACATACTCAGAGTCGAATTTTGATTTTGAAAATGCTTTAATTTGTTTAGTCTTTTTATTCTACATGTTTTTAAACATTTGTCGAGTTGTATGCTCCCGCAACATTTTCCATATTCTTAACACATTTTAATCGTTCCAAAATTCAAAGTGATATAAATCGCCAAAATCAAAAATCAAATTAGTTTTGTACTAAATAATCCGTAGCAACAGTCGAAACCAAAACAAAAAAAAATCGAAAAGATCTGTATAAAAACTCCGAATGAAATGTTTTGATATAAAAATTGTGTAATCCCAAGTAGTAGCTTGCGAATTTTGATATATATACTAAGTAAAAGAATATATATAGCGCTCTTTATATATATATTGGTAAATATATACATATAATTTTTGATCAAACAAAAAAAAAACAACCATAGATATATAATTGAATTGTTCAGTTTTTTCAATTAACTATTATCTCATATATTAGTTTTGTAGTAGCGACATTTTACAGTAACTCATCCAAAACCAAGAAATAACGTCGATTATACAAAATAATTTGCTGTAATATATGAGACACATACACAAAGACATACAGTACAGTCAAACACACACATTCTATAAATTAGTTGTGTATATTTTGCGTACTTGTAGGCTAAACTTATATAGTACTGCATTCATACATTTTTAGCCATATAGAACAAACACATATATCTATATATGTATTTAAAAAAGCATGATGAAACATGTTCAAGTAGTCAATTGCGTAAAACTCTATATACAAACTATATAATCTCTCTCTCTCTCTATATATAAATATACAAAAAATTAACGAGAATGCAAGATCAACAATTTGCAATCCATATCATCTGCTCACAGTATACTACAAAATCGAAAATTAACACAAGAATTTTTCCATTTAGATGGCATTATATACCATATATACATACATATACATATATACATACATGCATACATACATATATACATACATACATACATACATCATATGACAATAAGATCAACTGTGTTTCAGAGCATTCAAGTGTCAGTATTCGTAAACCAAATTACCTAAACAAAAAAACTCAACGTTAGTCAATCGGATTTTAGCTATTGTATTATATAAATATTATATTGTCTAATTGGATATTGTTGATGTTCTCTCAATATACTCGATATATATACAACAAAAACAAGAAGATGAATATACACAGACACATATAGAACTAAAGTCGAGTGACAAACTCTTTATAGATATTTACAAGCATACAGCGATATTTAGGAAGACCGTGATATATTCAATTAGAGAAACCTTTAATTATATATATATATATATATATATATATATATATATATATATATATATATATATATATATATATATATATATATATATATATATATATATATATATATATATATATATATATATATATATATATATATATATATATATATATATATATATATATATATATATATATATATATATATATATATATATATATGTATATCTATTATATGTATAAGATAGCGTCTCAAAAAGTGGCAAAATACTTACTACTAAGTGGTACTTCGACAATGGAGTCCAAACATTTCATAACCCTAGGCTGAGCTGTTGTTGTGAGGCTACAAAACGCATATCACTTTGAAAAGGGAGTTACGAAACAGTTATTAGAAAACTTTTACACTCAAAACCAGGGGAAATATTTCGTAGAAATGGGTAAAGTGTCTTGATTTTTTGAAGTAAATGTTTTTTTCAAAACTAAAATTAGAATGACTCGAATAAAGCAAACAAGAAAAAAACGTAGTTGATTTTTTGACCAATGAGGACCAAACCGGGAATATGAAAAATCTTAGCGAAATTCGATCAGAAATCAGGTGATTAAAATCATATATATGAAACCTAAATAAAAAACAAACAAAATTAAGAATGATAAAATTGAGTTACTCTAGATTTTATTTAAACATTGTTTTGGCTTCTTGTCGATTGTTTTTGGCCTTATTATAATTTCCTTATAAACTACACACACACAACAAATATACTCTAAAAAAAGCTAGTCAATTGATGTGCAGAGCCACAAATCAATAATCTCTATCTACTCTAGCAGCAATAAGTAAGTATAAAACCTAAACCATGACGAAAAAATGATAAATTAAAAAAAAATAAATAAACAAACCTAAGAACTAATAAAAAAATAAAAACTAAAAAACGTACACAATAAAGAATAAAAGCAATTATTTTCCTGGAAAAATATAAAACTCAACTAAAAACAATTATTCTATATAAAACAAATGAAATTTACCATATTTAATTTATTATATTGCTAAAAAAAAACACCAAGAAGAAATGTCATTAAAAACAAAATTTAGTTGTAAGCTTAAACATTTAAGTCATTGAAAAAGGTGTTGAATAATTTAAAAGCAATGCAGCTGAATAAGTTAGCTCTTATATAAAGTTTACATAACAAATGCTATTTATTATTATCATTTATTTATATACATATATATATATATATATGTATATATATATATATATATATATATATATATATATATATATATATATATATATATATATATATATATATATATATATATATATATATATATATATATATATATATATATATATATATATATATATATATATATATATATATATATATATATATATATATATATATATATATATAAATATAATGAAGTACATATTATTAAATTTAAAGCTGGTAATGATATGCTATTTATGCTTATTTCATAAAGTAAAACGAAATCAAAGACAAGAATAAAACATTAAAAACAAAATATATGTATTAAAATAAAATTAAGTGTTAAGCAAAAAAAAAAGACATGAAAACTTAATTAATTATTTAAGCAGAAATGTAATGGAAAAAAACCAAAAACAAAAAACAGAACGTTTTCTTAAATGACAACAGCTCGTCACATATCAATTAAAATGAGCTATTCTTTGGGCATAACGGTACTCGTACTTATAAATAAAACGAAACAAACTTCAATTTTTATGTATTTGAAAGCCAAGAAAAAGAAAAGAAAGCAACAGCAGAGGACTTCTTTCAAAGCAAAAGGTGAGTGAAGCCACAAACATTTCTTGAACTGGTTAAGAAAACCAGAAAAAAATTAATAAATAAATACTACATATGCTATAATATATATGTAACTTAGACTCGTCTTCCAGCAACTAATTGACAACAAAAAAGAAATGCAAAACTAAAATTCAGTAATATTTTTGTTTAAAAGCATAGCTTCAGTTTGGCTCACTATATTTATACATATATATAGTATATGAGAACTGTAGAATCTTTAATTTCATTTGTATTTTCCTTGTAACTTTTGGCTTTACTTTAAATTTGAGAACGAGTTCAAAGTTTCGAGTATGTCAGCTCGTAGAGCAACAGCTGATTTTAGTTATTTCCTTCGACGAACTTGTTAGACGTAAATATCAGTACAATTTTTGCAACGAGGAATTTTAAATGAATGTAAAATCAAACGTATATAAAGAGTGTTGGATTAAGAACTTTGTTAACAAAAGAAGCCCCAATATGAATCCCTTTATAAAGCACGTATATGATTTGCTATATATGTATCTAACTAGTTAAGAAACCTCTGGAGAAAAGAAACAGAAAGAGAACTCACTAACTGTTGTACATTTGTTTCTCAAAAAAAAAAAAAAAACAAAAACTTAATACTAATAAGCGATAAGTGCATTATATTAAAAAAAGATAAAAAGAAAGAAAAAAAAATAATTACAAAGATGATAAAAAACTTCTAATGCTAAGTTGTCACGTATATCTTTTAGGCCATAAGCAACAAGTATATATATACAAAAAAAAAGTTGAATTGACTTTAGTTCTCAACATGTAGCTATATGGCATATATGCTCCCATATATAAACATATATATTGTAATAATTTGCAGCCAACATATATTTGGTAATGTTTAAACAATTATTATTTGTTTAGTAATTAGCGTAAATCGGGACAAATCTATATACAACTTGCAAGTCCTGTAGCTCTATACTCGTTTAGAAAATGAAAAAAAAAATCAGAAAACAATCCCCCATATATAACTCTTTCCACATATATATATAATGAAAACTGTAAACTCTGTATTTGATTCTTAGCCACAAACAAAATTATCGGAACAGACCCTGAGCAACAAATTTATCAGCATTTGAAAACGAAATAAACGAAAAAGGTGTTGGCAAAAATAACACAAAAAAAAAGAAATATAAAAACAAAAATTTGCATTTGATTTAAAAGAAGAAAATATATATTTAAATATAAATTGATTGAAGTAATTAATGTAATTTGTCGTAATTAGTTTGCACGCATTTTTGCTGTACAATGCACTCGAGAAAAGAAAATATGTATCTGCAATAACTACATAATATATATATATATACATATATACTCTGTATACATAAAATATATATGAAAACCCCAAAAAGTGTGTAGCTCGTAAGAATAGCTGATTAACTGCATAATAATTACGATTAAACTAGTTACAACAATTAGCTGATAGTTGAATTAGAAACCACCGTCATATTAGACCTTGTATAATGTATATCGTATACAGTGTACAGTATACACTAGCTATAATGTACGCCTAGTTTGCTCATCAATCATTTACCAAATTTTTGTAGCTTCTTTGTTAACTTTCTGATCTATATCTCTCTCTCTCTCTCTCTCTCTCTCTCTCTCTCTCTCTCTATCTTTAAATACACGCTTCATAGTATTTCTTTTGTTTTCTTTTTCAAGTAATACTGTAATATTAGTTGAGTCTTTTAATTTTAATTTGTATATAACAAACACATACACACTAACACACATTTCCAAGAAAGCATGTCGCTCGCAAACAATACACATATATTATATACATATATATGAACCTATAAGAACAAAACTTATAATAGATCAAAATCGCATAATGAAAGCAACTATTTAAGTGGACAATACATCTCAACTGCAACAGCAGCGACAACAACACAGTTAAGCAATACAATACAATATATATATATATATATATATATATATATATATATATATATATATATATATATATATATATATATATATATATATATATATATATATATATATATATATATATATATATATATATATATATATATATATATATATATATATATATATATATATATATATATATAAATAAATATATTTTTTTTAAGAGAAAAGTATGAGCAAAAGCTCTCGATAAAAGTGAACATTATTTGTTAAGTACAGTATTGGATCGTGAACCAATTTGATGCTATATACAGCTATATAAACACAACATAAAAATATGCATATACATATATATATAAAATTTATGTGTGTGTAGTTAATTTAAAGATGAAAAAAGAAATTTAAACAAATACATACTGTAGAGTTTGAGTTGCAAGTTGTACTTAAAATGAACTAACAATAAATAATCATATATATTTATTTATATGTATAATGCAGTTGAAAGAAAACTCAAGCTGTTATATAATAATAATCTGACTATGAAGTACCAAAGCTTATTAAAATGCTATTTCCACCAACATTTAAGCTTCTTATGCAATCAACATACATACATACAAATATTAATTATCAATTATATATATATATATAAAGTATACTTAGTATTAGTGTTTATTCGCGCCTAATTAGTATGCACACACACATACACAAACACATGAAAACACTTTGGTATTTAGTTGCGTACAAAAATTACATGAAAACAAAACAACAAAAACCCGAACAAACTCATCTAATTGTCACTGCGTAAGAGTAATTATTTATATAATTAATTAATATTATATATACATAGTTATATATATATATATATATATATATATATATATATATATATATATATATATATATATATATATATATATATATATATATATATATATATATATATATATATATATATATATATATATATATATATATATATATATATATATATATACCAATAAATGTTTCACATAAAATATATACACATATATAGACATATAGTTATTGTAGTCGAATAATTTCTTGCATTTGCTCTCCAACACCCAGTAAATAATTTTTGATTACCTTTTCTTTTACATTTCGTATCTCGTAACTCGTATCTGGCATTTGTATATTACGATTAGATAGTTTTGCGTAGAGAAATTTATATATTCATGATTTTCGTTTCTTAGTCAAGCACACAAAAATAGTATTTGAAATATTTCTATCTAAATGTGTAAATTGTCATTTTTAAAGATGAGCGGTTTGAACTATATTCTAGAGCTCGTAAAATAGGCGTAGATATTCTTAGTGAGCTCGAAGTCAACCTTTCTATATAATATTAGAAGTCATTTCAATTCCCAGCATATTGCGCGGTTAAAGGTTTGGATTAAGAACAAAGTACAAAACAGACAAATTATCTTCGATCTTCTATGGGTACATTCGATTCTAGAAATGCACGCATTAAAAAGAAAGATCCAGCCGGTGTTATACTTGATAGTTTGTGTGCATAGATACACAGATAAACTTAAAAAAGTAGCTGCTGATAATTCAAACAGAGTTCAATCGTCTGGTGTGCACATGTATAAAGAAAATGTGTTCGCTTGGCATTGTTTGTCACGAGCATTTACCCATTGGTCAAACGTTTTGTTCAATAACTACCGTGTTACTTAAGAGACTTCAAATTTTCAGCATATAATCTACATATTCTATTAAATATTTCCCTTTTTAGTAAAAAACGAAAGCTTTCAAATATCTCAAGCCGATAAGATACTAAACCTGCCTCAGTCTGACAGATGGTATCGAAAAGTGATTTAATGAGTGCAAATAGAATTTTAAATATTCTAACTCCGCACTCTTACTATTTCCAAGGTACCACAATGCAATGACTTACCCCCCAATGATGCTTTAAGGCAGTGTACGAGAACACATTACTTGGATTTTCCAACCAGGGAACAGGTGGCTCTACAAATGATGCATTATGAAATGTCCAATGAGATCTTCGTAGGATTTGTAAAAGCACTTACCAACAAATATACTGCTATTTCGAACTAAGCCATATTTACCAAAATTTAACTAAAATAAAGGTATAAAAAAAATGTTATCCAATAGTAACTACATGTGCACAGCATCTATATTTCACCTTTGGCAGAACGTTGAGGAGTCTACGTATTGGAGCGTTAGCAGACGCTAATCGAAAAGCCATAATTAAACTTACGCTAACTCTTAACTAATTTAAACAAGAAAACCGAATTGCCTTATAAGTAGGTACATACACTTCAATCTAGAAAAGTTCCGAAATAGCTGAATATTGAATTTAAACTAACTAATGACAGTTCTCAAAATTCATCTACAGCAACTTTTGGGCCACGGGTTGCTTTATATTTCAATTATATTTCAATATATATATATATATATATATATATATATATATATATATATATATATATATATATATATATATATATATATATATATATATATATATATATTAATATCGAGGGTCTGCGCATTTGTTGTATACTCAACAGTTTAAATTTATTTAGAAATAAATTAAATTTTTGTTATAAAACTCTTATGCAAGATTACATTTATAAAGAACGCGTACGGCATGCGACGAGTGTGTTGCCAAGCCTTAGATTGGCTTTAACTGAATCCATCTGCCCCTCTGCTATATATAAATATATGTATGTATAGTAAGTATGAATCTTTAGTTTCGTTATAACACCAGAATTTTTCGTCGTGCTAAGCTGACGGCTGGAGGACGCTGTTAATTGATTGAATTATCTGGGCAACGAGCAGATTTCGCAGGAGGTCAACTCGCCGCGATTGATGAAGGTGCAGTGGCTGCAGGTCCAGGTGTTAGCATCTAGATCCATGGCATCGGCTCCACCAGCGCCAGCACTAGCCGTTGCACCACTGGGACTAACAAAAAGGAATGAATATTAGCATGGGGTTAAAGAAGGGTAAGTGGATATGTTTTGCACTTACCCGCTGCCAGTGGAGCTGGCCTGGACCAGCGATTCAAGCAGCTTCCAGACTTCCTCGGCTTTGAAATCGGCCGCTTGATTGGGATTCTTGGCGCGCACAGCTTCGAGGAGCGGTCCCATATGCTGTCGCAACGGCAGCATGTCCATTTTGTACAAATAGATCAGCAAATGAAAGTCCGAGATGGCCTCGAGAAAATCTTCATCAGCCCAGGCGGACAGATAACTGCTCAACGCATTGAAGTCTTGCAGATGGCCATCGATATAGCGATTCTCGATGGGGAATGGCTGGCGTTTGTCGTACTCAGTAAATGTGAATTGCGGCTGCAGCGGCGTCGAGGCGGGCACATCGACTAGCAGATATTCCACGGGCAGTGGACGAGCCAGCCGTTGCACCTCGTTGCCATATTGATCCTTCTCCTGCAACGAAAAAAGCAAGCAACAAAATTTTTTGTAAGAAATCAAGAGAAACACTGAATAAAGTCGTTAAGCATTTGAATTTATTGTTTGTTCGCGGGTGGGGAAGATGTATCTTATACATGCAACGAGCCCTTCTCTCTTTTTGCCACTGTTCTGCCGCAATGACCTACATCCCAGAGAGGAAGTGACATATGCAAAGCTTTTTCCACCTGTTGGCTTTGCTCGGTAACAAGACGGCTTCGTGTGCTTCCGACCTTGACGAGTACTTTGACTGACTGGCTAAAAGCAACGTACGTCAAGGTTATTAGGTCAAATACAATCACAGAACGTAAACGCCATCATCAACAGCTAACAAGTTAAGCCAATGCACACACACACACACACTCACACAAATGCACATACTGAGCGTGCAAGTGCACTGAGAGCAAAGCTTTAGCTAAGGTTAAGAGAGAGCTAACTGCATTAAGAGCGCGCTCTCTTGCATTTAGTTACTCTTACTCAGCTACACTTGGACTCTATGCGCATGCAACAGTTTTCTGCCCAGGGGAACAAGCATGGTAAAAATCATAAATATATATAATATAAATCTGTGAAAAACCTACATATAGTACTTAAATATATTAAGATACATGTATTATGACAGATAAGATAATTGAACATTTTGCCTAACCATGACAATAATAGAAATATTTCAATATATAAAATATATTTGAATTGCTAAAAGTCAATGTAGTTTTTTCTCATATATAATCCAGATAAAATTTTATTCATGAACTGAGTTTTTAAATATACGCTGTTAAGCATACATAACCACAGAAAAAAATTGTAAACTTATAAATAAATATATATAGATTTAAGATGCTGGCTTACCGTCTACTCACTAGTTAAATCTACACAGATTCTAAGTCAAAAAGCTGCAATAAATAGTACAATAAATAATCGTAAAATTTCCATAATGCGTATATACACCTATGAATATAGTCATATTAAAAATGCTGTCTAAAAAGTAAAGTAATCTAAAAAATATTCAGAAGCGAGTGCTTTTTTTAATTATTGAGCTTCTTCTTTTGACGTGTCCAAAGATTATTTCCAAAGAAAATATCAAAGTTGGTTTTAGTATGACATAGGGAAATTCTTATTTCACTTCAATTTGAAACCAGAAGCCCATTCTACACTGAAGTGGACAGACGCACGGAAATAGCAATGCCAACTCACCTGTGGCTTTTAACCAAGAATGCATGAGCTTGGTCGAGTCGAATATATCTGCTGCTGACTGTTACATGCGTTTGCAACATCTGCAGCTAGATAACTCATGTGGGCGGGGGTTGAAGTTTGAGGTTTCAAATAGAATGCTGACCTGTTTTTGCGATTTCCAATCACAATTCTCAGTACAGAAATTACTAACTATATTACAGAGTGGACCATAAGCATTAATCCAATTAAATACCTAACTGAAACTATGTGGCATAAGCTGAAAAAAATTGCTATGATTTGATTTTATTGGAGCATATTTCGCTTGGAGCAAGAGTCAAAAACTATATTAACTGTGGAAATGGACGAAAAAATGGCATTTTTTAGTAAAAAAAAGGAAAAACAGTATTTTGCTGGATGACTGTAAATGCTCTGTGATGGGCCACATACGTGCTGGACGCTGCCACAGGTCCTTTATTGCGCTGTTTGGTCAATAAAGTGCGCTTCGATCGACAAACGATGGGCGTTGCTGGGCGTATATCTTCGCGTCACAAACGGAACTGGCAACTGTATGCAGTGCACAAAGACAACACTGGTCATATGTGATGGCCAGTACACCGCGCCGCAAGTGCAACAGAGCAACCTTTAAATGCAACTTATTAAATCCTCCTGCACCAACAGATGCGAGGGTTTCTTCAAATGACGTGATAAATGATAGTGGATATGGTTGAATGCTTAAAACACACGTTATAGGGGCGTGCTTCATGGAGCAGTAGTTAGGTACCTACATGTTTTATACATTGAACCATATTCACTATCATTTTTCATATCATCGTCATTGGTAGATAGAAAAATAATAACTATTTTAATTAATTTCGTACATGTTTTTAGGCAGGTTGACAACTTTTTATGCAACCCTCGTGTACATCGGGCTGCGTATAGTCAACTTGTTTGAACTCTGTGACCTAACTGCCTCCCCAAAAGCTACGCCCTTTTGACGCTCAGTTGTGTTCCAAGCATTCAACCATATTCATTTATCAGGTCAGCGTCATCGATAACGTCATCGATGATAAACTCATTTGCATAAACCGAATCTGTTGGTGCAGGAGGATTTATTGAATTGCATTTAAGTTTACTCTGTTGCACTTGCGCCAAGGTGTACTGGCCATCACATATGACCAGTGTTGTCTTTGTGCAGTGCATACAGTTGCCAGTTCCGTTTGTGACGCGAAGATATATGCCCAGCAACGCCCATCGTTTGTCGATTGAAGCGCACTTTATTGACCAAACAGCGCAATAAAGGACCTGTGGCAGCGTCCAGCACGTATGTGGCCCATCACAGAGCATTTACAGTCACCCAGGAAAATGCTGTTGTTTTCCTTTTTTTTACTAAAAAATGCCATTTTTTCGTCCATTTCCACAGTTAATATAGTTTTTGACTCTTGCTCCAAGCGAAATATGCTCCAATAAAATCAAATCATAGCAATTTTTTTCAGCTTATGCCACATAGTTTCAGTTAGGTATTTTATTGGATTAATGCTTATGGTCCACTCTGTAATATACTTAGTAATTTCTGTACTGAGAATTGTGATTGGAAATCGCAAAAACAGGTCAGCATTCTATTTGAAACCTCAAACTTCAACCCCCGCCCACATGAGTTATCTAGCTGCAGATGTTGCAAACGCATGTAACAGTCAGCAGCAGATATATTCGACTCGACCAAGCTCATGCATTCTTGGTTAAAAGCCACAGGTGAGTTGGATTTGCTATTTCCGTACATTTGTCAGCACCAGTTCTCACGCATGCTACTATATACTTACATATATGTATATGTAAATATATGTATGATTCGCACACACACATACAAATAAAACCCAAACAAAATGAAGATTGTTATTGCATTAATGAATTGAATATGCGCCTAAAAGATGCAACAGTAAATGAAAATTCTTAACAAAAACATTTTGCTCATAATTAAGAAGTCCATATAAAAAGTATATATACATATATATACTTGCACATAGATATGCATAGGCATAACGCAAGACACACTTTAGACAATCACTGTATCTTGTGTAAGCTCATATTCTCATGCACACATCCAAACACTAAAATTCCTTCTGAGCTAAAGTAGTTGGAATTTCTGTTTACCGAAGAAATTGTTTTTGCTGTACAAAAAAAAAAAAAAAAAGGAATACAGAAGATGGGATGCAGCAGGCAAAGTGAGAAATGTCTGTCATAAACACAAGAAACACACAGCATGCACCAACAGTCGGACACAAGCCATGTCCGGAATTGACTAATCAAACATGGTAAATTGACAAAGGAGCATAAAACGAATGAGCGGGAGAGAGAAGGACAATGAGAGTGTAGGCTTGTGTGTATGCCGGCAAAGATATGCAGCACCAGTTGGTATTGACCTTGAGTCTAAAACATAGCTAGGCAGCAGCATTCAGGAATGCGTGTACCAGCTAAATTTAAGAGAGCAAGAGCAGAGAAAAAGCTTTTTTCGCTCAGCCAGCTATTTTGCTGGCTGCCTGGCTGGCCAGCTATAAAAGCGTACGATGTGCTCTGCATTCAATGCATTTGTCAACGAAACTCCGAACGCAACGCACGTTTTTATTCGACGCAAAGCAACGTTAGGCGATGCAACAGTGCGCTACACAGTCCCTATAAAAACTACAGTTAGAACAGCAACAGAATTCTCCTCAGTGTCAGTGAGTTATTCGCCTGTTAATATGATCAGCCAACTTGACACCCGAGACAACATCAACTACAGCATTAACAATGTTTTGGACAACGGTTGCGTCGTCAACTGTAACACCAGCTACAGCGAGAAATTCCACTGCCATGGCCAGTGCAGCGCCTAACTATCGGCAGCAACATAACAGGCCGCCCCGTGTCCATGCCAGCAGCTGGCAAATTAGTAATGCAGCATTTAAGGCGCGACGCTTCGAGCAGCAACAACAGAAAATAGACGAGCAACAACAACTCGAGCAGGAACAGCAGCACGAAAGAGAAGAGGAAGACAAACAGCTGCAGAAATCAAAAAATAAAGCAAAGAAAGTTTGTGCAAAAAGTGAGAAAAAAATATTCAAAACCTTAACGTCCTGCAAGTGTGTGTGCATTCAAAGCGATTCAACCTAGGCAGCCAGGCGACAAAAAAGAAACTAAACAACGACAACAAACAGTAAAATGAAACCCAGTTTAAAAAAAAAATATATATATCGGCGTGCACTGTGAATTTATGATACGGCAAATAATAATTAACACAAAACAACTGGAAAAACGCTAAATTCAAATCAAATTAAAAATTGAGATAAAAAATAACTACTTGTGTGAGAGAAAAACTTTTTCAAATTTTTAGCTGTTAAATAACATCTGTTTCAGCATGAGGTAAGCATAATTTATGGCATGAATAACTGATGCATGTAGGTTTGATTTTGAAAAAATTTTACTTAGATATTTCCTAGTAATTAACAAACGAAAGTTTTGCGCGATGTTTCAGTGGAAACGAAAATATAATGACAATATTTTCTATGTTGTTAGAATATTGTTTTCTATTTAAATAGCAAACACATTCGTTAGCTCAATTTCATGAACTTTACGTGGAAAACAACTCGCGAGTTCATCCGAATGCATATGCAGCGTCCTGCAAAACACAAAACACACAGACAAACAGATTTGGAGGTAATAAATACGAGCACGCTGGAGTAATAAATAATAATAAAACATGGATAATTCGATAATGGAGTTACTCTTAACCTTCTTTATTGACGAGCCAAAAATAATTTTGTACGCCTCTTAAGGGGCGTGGCATATCGAAAATGCACTGTACACTCCAGTTTTGGATCCTTTAACCCGAAAATTTTACAGTTACGGTACCCTAGACTCCCAAGGATTGGCCAATGATTATATGCTCACGCCTACTGGGGGCGTGACAGTTGAAAACAGACAGAAAATTGTATCTTCTACAGTTTTACAATTAGAAATTCAATACTGTAAGAACGAGTATTCTGCTTTCGATTGGTTTCAACTTGCTTTTGGTGGTTTCAAAATGCGCAGGGACTGCATTGTTAGGTTGAACTTTATTGCGATATACAGAAATAGAAAACTACATAGAAATCCATGGCACAAGACATGCATTACATTTAGTACTTTTATCACTATATACATATGTATGTGCATAGGAACAGTTAATAAGAAGACAAATACGAATACGACGACTACGAAGTGC
Organism: Drosophila anceps; assembly: GCA_035045945.1. Lineage (NCBI taxonomy): Eukaryota > Metazoa > Arthropoda > Insecta > Diptera > Drosophilidae > Drosophila > Drosophila anceps. The sequence goes on from JAWNON010000225.1 coordinate 16,008,262, forward strand.
AATCAATTATTTCTTTCCCAGAACAACCAACGTATTTCATTCATCGTAATCGTAAGACACCTGGCCAGTGCAACTGAACAATGATGAAAAGCCATTCAATACGTTGTGTTCATGTTCGTAAAACCGAATATCTCTCGTTTAGGTATTGGCTGTACGAGTTCCCGCTAGTTAGCAAGTAAATAATTAGTGCTTTTGCGATCGGCGGCCATTTTTGATTGATGGGAAAAAATGGAAAAGCGACCGTAGCTTCCACTAAACATGTATTTATACATATTTCCTGACGAATCACAGCGTTAGTCAAAACGTCAGCTGTTGTGCTCGTCAACGTTAATATTGATGGATATTCTGTCTGAAACGACATCAGTAGCGGGCACCAAATTTAAAACTTGCAAAGTGCGATTGAAAAAGGGTTATATGGATTTTTATAGTTCTCAATGCTATGCAGATAATTAAATGTGAAAATATTTAGTTTCACCTCATTGTTAGTATTAGTATTACACTCAGATACGAATAGAAATTAAATAAACAAAAATGTTATATTAAATTTAATTTCCCTCTTTTATCTATTATTGAACTCAATTCGAGCATTTATTTCATTAGTGATGTTAAAATGCCATAATGTGTTTTAACTAAAAACCGCAAAAATAAATATAAATATTATTAGATATTATAAATATGATAAAAAAAATATCAATGCACAGCCTCTTGGCAGATGTCAGAATATGTAAGCCAAAAATATGTATGAGTGCTGAAAGATCTGACACATGCAGTATGCATCTACGAAAGGCGCACAAGCACACAGCCACACAAGTATACACGGAAACACCACCCACGCACAAACAAATCGACAGACATTAACAAGAATTTGTCCATGGCAATGACAATGCAACTAAAACCAAATAGAAAACGAAACGAAACACACACGCACACAGACCTGGACATTATTCGCATATCGATTCCAAATTGCAGCCAGGTTCGCATTCATTTTTGGCTTTAAATATTCAACAGCAACAACAGTTGCAATGAATAAACGAGAAGTCAGTTAACGACTGTTTTAAATAGACAACTTCTTAAAGTTATATTTTCGACCATTTCTTCTATAGTAACATATAAATATACTTTTAAAGTAACACATAAATAAGTATAACTCGAATTGCTACGCCCCTACTTTTCATATCGGCAAAATGTTACCATGATTTTCAACACAATTGTCTAGCTTCAATAGCAGCGACGGTGCGCATACGGGCAGACGAACGGAGGGACGGACATTGCATAAAACCAATATACTCCTTTCAATACGTGATCGAGTACAATTAAGTGCACGCACAGCTTTCAAAAGATTAAGCTGCGATACATGAAAAAAAAGTATGAATAATTCAAAGTACAAATTTCAGGAGTAAAAATTGAAAAAGGTACGTGTACACATACACCTACACACACGTGTATGTACGTGGCCTTCTTCCTAATAGGACTTAACATGCATAAAAAACGCATTTTGTGCTCGTTATAAAACATAAATTAAAATATTTTAACTCTACGTTTAGTTGGTAATAATCAGACAACTTTTCATTAGGGCTCTAGTTGTGCAGTTTTAACATCTTGTTTTGTTGGCTTTTTTTTAATAGTCTGTCATATATATATGCCACATTATAAAGAGCTCTATAAATGCATCGAGCAGGCAATTTGTTAAAAAAAGGACATAGCAAGTGACTGAACTTTAAAGTGCAGAATACTCATTACAAGTCTAAACGCTACCAGTTGCATTTTCCGATTTACCACGCCCTCAATTAGTACATATAAATAATTTAGAGGAAGTCAACTGTAAATTAAGATATAAACTTCTTCGCTTTGCCACGCCCGTTTGAGCTTGGGTTACTAACCTCTGTTGTGACATACCGGAAAATGCATATTCCGATTTACCACGCTCCTAGTGAGCGTCTCGGAAAAATCTTGACACTTAAAAATTCGAGCATATACACGAGTATGTTCCAAATTCCATCCAATCTCTGTTTAATATTATCTAAAATGTAATTACATGTTTTTAATTTGATTCAAAATATGTGCTTTTATACTCATTCACGAAGTGAATTATAATTATTATATCATTCACTAAGATAATTTTCAATAGACTTGTAACATAAATTAGTTCTTTAATAAATAAATTTCATTTAGTTTAATATACACGAAGTAAAATGAGTATAAACATAAAATTGTGTTGTTGTTTTCTTCCATATATCTTTCCACAACTATGAATAAAATAGTTCATTGTGAATAGCAAGAGTATTATTAGATTGATTTTTTTTAAAGTAGAAATCGGGCTATGCCAAGCTAATTGCTTTTAGACTTGCAATGCATTATAAATTAAAAAGCTATTAAATACGCTACAATTATTTAACAGGTCCTTAAGCTTCTGCGATACGGCAAGCTTGGCATATGTTCAGGAAATATTTATAAATGCATTAATCTAATGTTCTCTCTCTCTCTCTCTCCTTATTTATTTAGCGACCAAACTAGAATACCAAGAAAACTGTTAAAGCTGCTCAGCTGCAACTTATGCAAATCTACTTACTGTCTAAACGATCTCGAACGGCAGCCGAATGAACTCAGCTGCCGGCATATTTTTTGCTCCGGATGTGTAAAGCAGCTGCCCGGTAGCTTGGCCATCACTTGTCCGGAATGTTGGCAACGGACTCTGTTGCCTTTTCTGGGTTTTTTGCCCGTGCATGAGGGTTTGCTCTTTTTGCTGCAGCAGTTACCGGCACTCAGTCTGGGCAGGCTCATGTTAAAACAACAGAACGAACAGCAATTGCAGATAACTACCGACAATCTGTGCCGGTCACCCTGGCCCAACTGGATAAATGAGGTCAGCATCGAACGTCTCGTAAGCGGCCATTGCGTGATCCACGATAGGCTCAGTTCGATTTGGTGCAACAACTGCCAGCGGCTGTTGTGCATGAGTTGCCCTCTAATCGACCACCAAGATCATGATCTATCGAATCAGATGCAGTCGGTCGAACAACTACGTCAAATGGTGCATCACAAACTAGAACTGATTGAAAAGGAAATAAAGGGTGCCGCGGTTATAGCATCGGCGGACATGATGTTGTTGCGCCGTCTATGCGATGCTTGTGAAATAACTCATCAGCAGCTGAAACAGGAAATACGGCAGCATCTACCCACGATTCGGCTCTACCATATGCGCGATTGGTTTCTAAACGCTAAGCTCGAACTGCAGCATCGTGGACTTGAGAATAAGCTCGCTCCGTCTGAGTTGTTTCGCATACTTAAAGGGCTGATCGATCAGCACGCCAATTTCCAAAAACTTACGTCTTACAACTTTAAAGAGTGTCATCTGCGTGCGATCATCCGAGAGTCGAATCTACAGCTGGTGGACTTTGAGCAGCTACATCTTCGACTCTTGTCGATGCGCCAGATAACAGAAGAGTTCTCGACGGATTCATTTGACATACCACCGCTATTGCTCCTCACCAACTACTGCATCTATTCGTACTGGTGGCATATACAGTGTGAGATATTCGAACGCAAGAAACGACCTTCTGAGCAGCAAGATACGGAACAGAAGCAAGTGAATCAGAAGAATGAGGAGCAGAAAGATCAGAAGGAAAAGGAGCAGCTTACTAAGGAACACAGAAATAAGGACAAGAAGGATAAAAAGCAGAAGAGAAAAATGCAGAAACCCCAGGCTGTGGAAACTCCCATTTCGTCACGTTCTCGGTTCACTTCCAGTCTCACCACGATTTGGGAGGGAGTCACCGTATGCAGTAGCTACACCACCAGCAGCAGCATCGACAGCAGCAACGACAGCAGCAACGACAGCAGCAACGACAGTAGCAACGACAGCAGCAACGACAGCAGCAACGACAGCAGCAACGACAGCAGCAACGACAGCAGCAACGACAGCAGCAACGACAGCACCAACGAGAGCATGAAGACAAAACTATCCCGACGAGGCAAGAAAAAAGAACATCCAGAAGCTCTAGTGATTGACAAAAATTACTGCAATCGGAAGCAACAGAACCACCGTAACCATTCCATACAGGTGAGCACAGAGTTGCACCCACCTCCAAAGCAACAACAACCACCGATCAAACAAACCATATACAATGGGCAATCGATCAAAACCATGCTAATCAGCGGTTTTGACTTCGACATGCCCAGTACATCTGCTGCGGCAGCAGCAGTAGCTGCAGCAAACGCCGCTCAAGCAGCCTTCATTCCGATTAATCCCATTTATCCGATGACTTCCATACCACAAAAATATACCCCATCAGCTCTCCCTTATCCTATTTACTTTCTGGATATGGAAATTGGAGGCAAATTTATAGGCCGCATCCTAATCGAAGTGTGCGACGACATTGCCCCGCGAATGGCAGACAACTTTCGTTCGCTCATCCTTCACGAACGCGGCTTTGGGTATAAGGGCTGCAGCGTATTTAAGGTATGGAACAATGAAAGCATCATCACGGGTGACTTTGAGCTGCAGAATGGTCGTGGCGGCCATTCAGCACTCGAGACCCGATTCTTTATGCCAGATGAAACCGGATTGGTAGCTCAGCGCGGCACAGTGGGCATGCTTAGGGGCCTGAATCGTTACGACACTAACGAATTAGTGGGCAGCCAGTTTCGCATGGTGAGTAATGACATGCGCGCCTTCACGGCTACATTTGGCTTCATTGTGGATGGTATCAATGTGCTAGACACGATTGCAAGCTCTGGCGATGAAAAAGGAAACCCCATAGTAAGCATTTCGATAAGGAATTGTGGTGTGTATCGACGCGGCTCTAAGTAGATTGGATTTTTAGTAACAGTTTAGCCTAAAAGCAACTCTAATTAAATCTATCTCAGCTTGTAACGCCAATTACTAATAATATAAACAAATACAGTTCAACAGACACTACAACATACATAGTGGAAAAACACTAACGGGAAAGTTCTGTGTATATATATATATATATATATATATATATATATATATATATATATATATATATATATATATATATATATATATATATATATATATATATATATATATATATATATATATATATATATATATATATATATATATATATATATATATATATATATATATATATATATATATATACACAGAACTTTATACATAATATATATATATATATATATATATATATATATATATATATATATATGTATAAAGTTCTGTATATATATATATATATATATATATATATATATATATATATATATATATATATATATATATGTATATTATATATATATATATATATATATATATATATATATATATATATATATATATATATATATATATATATATATATATATATATATATATATATATATATATATATATATATATATATATATATATATATATATATATATATATATGTATAAAGTTCTGTGTATATAGCAAGAATATTTTTGATGCATCTTCAATTTTTTCTGTAAAACGCCTATTAAAACCATTCCCTTAGTGTTTTTCCAGTATGTATGTTGTAGTGTCTGTTGAACTGTATTTGTTTGTTTATATATATATATGTGTATTTGTTTATATATATATATATATATATATATATATATATATATATATATATATATATATATATATATATATATATATATATATATATATATATATATATATATATATATATATCGAAATTGATTTTAAACATTTTCTCAAAATATATTTTCCATGTTTCAAGTGTAATTCATTTATATATATATATATATATATATACATGAATATATAAATGAATTACACTTGAAACATGGAAAATATATTTTGAGAAAATGTTTAAAATCAATTTCGAGTTAAGTCTAAAGAAATTATAAAATTTGAGTCTTTTTGGAAAGTATTAATATTAAAGGCATTTGAAGATCTATTTGGGTATTAATAAGTTAATTTCTTTATCAAAATCAAAAAGTAGTAATCAAATATTCTCTATATAAATGTATTCGTATTTTAAAAGTGGAGCAAAACAATAACTGTTTTCTGCAAAGCAAAATTTCTTTGAAAATATTTCATGTTTTAAAGAAAATACATCTCAAAATACCGAATAGGTATTGTGCTCTAAGTAAATAAACGAAACTCAAATAAATATTAGAGTCTATCTGGAAACTGAATAACCATCCATCCATCCAAGTTAGAATTAGTTATTAGTTAGTTATTTCAGAGAAAAATACTTTTCAAGAAACGTTTAACGCTTAAAAACTTTACGAATTTATTTATATATTCAAGCTAAACCGTGTTTCTTTAGTTTCTTATATATTTCTTTAATCAAAATTTTGGAGCTTACCGTACATTAATCAAAATATTTAAAGCCTAGTTAAAATCTAAAAAAATCATAATCAATACTATGTATTATTTCAATTGTACGATTTTTAGAGCCGATCATCCGTAGAAAGAAAACGATTGCATAAAAATTCAAAAGTTGTGTTTGGATTAACGAAAGCGGAATATGAACAGTATTATTTTCAATTAAGCTGATAATTGAAATGATTTAAACTCAATTAATTAAACTCACTTGAAGTAAATATTTCTAAGAATTTCTCCTTCCACGACAATTACTAACACTTGAAATATTAATATATTATTGAAATATTTAAATGTTTAATGATTGTATTTATGTGTTTAAGTGTCTAATAATTGATGTAAATGGAACTTGAAATATTGGTGAATTTCTTAAAGAATCTCTGAACAATAATAAAATATAAAAAGTACAATTAACTTGCTAAAAAGCAACTCACTTTGTGAAAAAAAACAAACAAAAGTATGTGTATGCGTCCAAATAATAATATTAATGCCGTATAGAAAGAACAGATTTGAAATTGACAAGCACACTAACTATATAAATGTGCCAAACATAAGAGATAAAAAATGTTTCAATTAATGTTATTCCAGCAAAAATATTATCAACCTCTATATTGTTGATATGCAACTTAGCGATCTCTATTTGTAATTGTAAGTCCTAAAAATATTTCAGTCCGATTAGTCCAAAAATTTTGATCGGCATTATACAGAAAATCTCAAAATGCATCAAAAATCAAAACATCTGCTACACACAACTTTTGGAGCTTTTTTTAAAGAAATTTTAGCAGAAATTATAAACAAGAATATAGGTCGGTTTACCCGACTAATTCCAAGTAATCAGTTTACAACATTATTCAGAAAATAATGAAAACAAATCACTATGAACAGAATACACTTCTACAAGCTGGAGTAAATATTTGAAAAAAAAAAAACTGTTTAAAGTCTTTATGAATTTCAATCTAAGCGAATTTAAAATTTTGAGTCTTTTTGGAAAAAGTTGACAAATATTTGCAAAAAATATTAAAAGATCTATATAAACTATATATCTATATATACGTGGGTAAAAGTAAAAATATTTTAAAAATTCTGTGCATACACAGAACAATTTAAATGCAGCGAAGTTTTTATTGATTAAAAGGTATCTATTATTTAAAATATTTATCAAAAGCAAAAGGAAAAAATTATCCTAAATAATAATTGTTTGTATTTTGCGATTTATATGTGCAGACATTTTCTTAGCGCGCAACACCAATTCGATATTTTAAGTTGTATTTTCATTAAAAATACAACTTAAAATATCGAATTGGTGTTGCGCCCTAAGAAAATGTCTGCACATATAAATCGCAAAATACAAACAAAGACATAAATGAATTTTGAAACTAAAATAAATAAAAAATCTGACTATCTTAAAACTGCATAATATCTCGATGCTATGTGTGCATAAACAAAACGAACGAATTTATACGATTATCTTTCGATCGTAAAAGAAAAACAATCTATGTGAAGTATATTTTAAATGTTTTAATAAAACTATATAAATCTTTCTACAAAAATAGGCAACCAACATAATCTAACAAAAATTTGCAGTATAAAAATAATAATAAAAAATTGATTATGACAGTCAAGCAAAGGTATTCAAATTAGTACATAAATGACTGAAAAAGTTATATTTAACTAAGTCGAAGCAACCTTAAAATCATCCAAGTTAGAGTGTATGTCGAAGTAAAAATACTTTTCAGGAAACGTTTAACGTTTCAGTCAATTACATGTTTCTTGTATTCAAAATTTAAAATTTAAAATCGGTAGCTTTTGTAGAAAGAAAACGATTGCATAAGAATTCAAAAGTTGTGTTTGGATTAACAAAAGTGGAATATGAACGGTATTATTTTCAATTAAGCTGATAATTGAAATGATTTAAACTCAATTAATTACTTGAAAAAATCACTTGAAGTAAATATTTCTAAGAATTTCTCCTTCCACGGCAATTACTAACACTTGAAATATTAATATATTATTGAAATATTTAATGACTGTATTTATGTGTTTAAGTGTCTAATAATTGATGTAAATGGAACTTAAAATATTGGTGAATTCCTTAGAGAATCTCTGAACAATAATAAAATGTACAAAGTACAATTGGATTGCTAATAAGCAACTCACTTTGTGAAAAAAGAAACAAAAATATGTTTATGCATCCAAAGGATAAGAATGCTACACACAACTTTTGGAAGTCATTTTAAAGAAATTTAAGCAGAAATTATAAACAAGAATATAGGTCGGTTTTACCCGTCTAATTATCAGTAATAAGTTTACGGCAAAATTCAGAAAATAATGTAAACTATGAACAGAACACTCCAAATTTTAAGATCGCTTATATTTAAATCCGTAAAGGCTTTAAACATTTTCCTAAAATATTTATTTCAGCAGAAAGTGTTTAAAGTCTATATGGATTTAAATATAAGCGAAATATTATAATATATAATATAATATTCATAAAATATTCTCTTTATAAATGTATTCGTAATTGAAAGTGGAGCAAAACAATAACTGTTTTCTGCAAAGCAAAATTTATTAAAAGTAATCTTACTAAAGAAAATAGAGCTTAAATACCCAATATGTGTTGTGCTCTAAGGAAATACTTTCACAAATAAATTTCAAAATGCAAACAAAGCTAAATTGAAACCAAAATGAATATCTACGTCTATCTTGAAACAGAATAATCTATCGACGATTTTAATTTAATGCTCACTCAAACTTTGCATAGTGCTTATGCTTGCACTAACAAATCGAACGAATCTATACAAATTTCTTTCGATCGCAAAAAAAAATCTTTGTGAGGTATATCCTAAATGTTTTAATAAAACTATAAATATATTATTGAAAAAATAATCAACCCACATAATCCAAAAAACATTAAAAATACTAAATTTTTTTATTAAACTATAAATATCTTATTGAAAAAATAATCAACCAACCTACATAATCCACAAAAATTTGCAGTAGAAAAATAATATCAAACTTTTAAACACAGTAAAGCAAAGATATTTAGAAATGTCTGAAAAAGTTATATTTAACTAGGTCGAAGGCAACTAAAACGATATATATATATATATATATATATATATATATATATATATATATATATATATATATATATATATATATATATATATATATATATATATATATATATATATATATATATATATTATTCTGTTTCAAGATAGACGTAGATATTCATTTTGGTTTCAATTTAGCTTTGTTTGCATTTTGAAATTTATCTGTGAAAGTATTTCCTTAGATTATATATATATATATATATAATCTAAGGAAATACTTTCACAGATAAATTTCAAAATGCAAACAAAGCTAAATTGAAACCAAAATTAATATCTACGTCTATCTTGAAACAGAATAATCTATCGACGATTCTAATTTAATGCTCACTCAAACTTTGCATAGTGCTTATGCTTGCACTAACAAATCGAATGAATCTTTTCAAATTTGTTTCGATCGCAAAAAAAAATCTTTGTGAGGTATATCCTAAATGTTTTAATAAAACTATAAATATATTATTGAAAAAATAATCAACCCACATAATCCAAAAAACATTAAAAATACTACATTTTTTTATTAAACTTTAAATATCTTATTGAAAAAATAATCAACCAACCTACATAATCCACAAAAATTTGCAGTAGAAAAATAATATCAAACTTTTAAACACAGTAAAGCAAAGATATTTAGAAATGTCTGAAAAAGTTATATTTAACTAGGTCGAAGGCAACTAAAACGATCCAAGTGAGAAACTTTATATTATATATATATATATATATATATATATATATATATATATATATATATATATTATTCTGTTTCAAGATAGACGTAGATATTCATTTTGGTTTCAATTTAGCTTTGTTTGCATTTTGAAATTTATCTGTGAAAGTATTTCCTTAGATTATATATATATATATATATATATATATATATATATATATATAATCTAAGGAAATACTTTCACAGATAAATTTCAAAATGCAAACAAAGCTAAATTGAAACCAAAATGAATATCTACGTCTATCTTGAAACAGAATAATCTATCGACGATTCTAATTTAATGCTCACTCAAACTTTGCATAGTGCTTATGCTTGCACTAACAAATCGAACGAATCTATACAAATTTCTTTCGATCGCCAAAAAAAATCTTTGTGAGGTATATCCTAAATGTTTTAATAAAACTATAAATATATTATTGAAAAAATAATCAACCCACATAATCCAAAAAACATTAAAAATACTACATTTTTTTATTAAACTATAAATATATTATTGAAAAAATAATCAACCAACCTACATAATCCACAAAAATTTGCAGTAGAAAAATAATATCAAACTTTTAAACACAGTAAAGCAAAGATATTTAGAAATGTCTGAAAAAGTTATATTTAACTAGGTCGAAGGCAACTAAAACGATCCAAGTGAGAAACGTTTAACGCTTAACAGGAAAATGTTACGAATTTATTATATACTTTTTACGGTTTTTGTATTAATTCTTTAGATATATCTTGAAACAATTATTTAGAGTTTATATTAATTAAAATACTTGAAAATTAATATAAGATATGATTTAAATTGTGGGATTGTTGGAACAACCAAACGAAAAATAAAAGAGTTCAAAGCATATTGGTTGGTTAAGATGTCAAATGTGCTCAAAACTGAATATTCTAAAACGATGACTAATGTTTAATGAAAATGATTGCATAAGAATACAGAATGTGGTATTTTAATAAATGAAAGCGGAACATGAACAGTATTATTTTTAATTAAGTTGATAATTAAAGTGATTTAAAATCAGTTAATTAAACTCACTTGAAGTGAATATTTTAACATTTCCACCTTCGTCGAAAATTAATAACACACGAAATATTAATATATTATCAAAATATTTAAATGTTTAAAAAATCTTTGCAAACTAAACATAAAATATTGGCGAATTCCTAAGCGAATGTCTTGGCAATTCCAAGTATTAAAGCTTGCTATAAAGTCGCTCATTTTGTGAAGAAAGCAACAAAATGTAAAGACACAAAAAATGCTAATGACAAAGCCGTGAAGAGTAAACCGATTGGAATTCGCCAAGCGCACTATACATAAATGTGCCAAACAGAATTAATACACATATATACGAAGCTAACCCCATAATGTTTGAAATCTATATGTCTATACTTGAAAATATTCAATAAAGTTATTCCAAAAAAATATTAACAAATTCGTTTTATTTTAAGTTTAACTTATCAAACTAGATTTGTATTATAGATAGAAGACTGACGAATCAATTTTTATTGGAATGAGTCCCAATTGATAGCCATCTTATTGTAAAGTTGTCTTATTTATTGTATAAAAATGTTACATACCTTATAGAAAACATCCGGAACATATTGTTTGTCGGTTGATTCACGAACATAGCCAAGTTCGGGTGCATCCTTAGTAGGTATTAGACAATTATCACGAACCAGAGCCATGCATTGAGCGGACACAGCATAGCCTTCCATGTGCACCTGTTTAGTTTGATCACCTGACAAAGGCATAAAGTATATACATATATATATATATATATATTTACATAAATACACGTAGTCACTAAGCAACACTCACCAGTCACACAAATGGTCACAAATTTGGAACCGAACGTGCCATTTGTGGCATATTTACATGGATTTGGATGACGATTCTGCAGCTCACCCGCTGATATGCACTCCTGAGCGGTCAGAAAATGTGTTTCAATTCCGCGTATTTGTTTTACAGTGCCAGCGCTTGCATCTTCCGTAATTAGATCCGTAAATATCCAGCCAATCTATCAATAAAATACTTTTGATCCATAATTACAAATTGGAAATTGAAATAATGCTTGCTTTTTTGAGTCCTAATGCTTTGGCTACGGCATCCACTTCATCGGCACTCTCATCTAGACAGATGTTGATCGAATCGCGCGACGATTCCTGTGGGGGCTCATAGATAGCCGCCACTTTAGCGCGTATGCCCAGTGGCACATCCGTATGTTGCTCATAGGTGCCATACAAGAACCCCATGCGCTGGTGACCTGTGGTGCGCCAATAATTTAAGAATCGCTCTACAATTTTGGTATTCTCGAACATAACATTGTCCACATGGCGATAGGTTTGACGGTTGAGCGTTATAGCCGACGGCTGGCACTTGGAACAGATGCCCTTGGGCCATGGTGGATGCTCCCGACAGCCGGGCTTAATGCGGCAATTGATGTCATCGAATACAAAGTACTTTCCATGATCCATACCCGAAGTTTGCTTGCGTATGTACGAATGAAAGGACAAGTGCTTGATATTATGTTCCTTCAGGTAGCTTTCGTCATATGGTTCAAGCGGAGAGCAATGAACGCAACGACCATTGGCATTGTGATGACAGCTAGGCAAATTAAATAAGGTATAAAATATATTGCAGTATTTTTTTGTTTTATGAATTTTTTTTGGAGGAAAATAAATGTATTTTCAACAGACTCATGATTTTTTCTTAACTTTTCATTGATTTCATTTAGGAATATTACTCATTCATTATTACAATAGATCAATATCATTCTGTACATGATTATCTATTATTTCTTTTTTCAAGTCTAGCTAGTAAATTCGTACTTATAATTATCAGTCATCTGCTGGCATTTATATCAACTTACAGCTTACTATCGCGTTCACGCTTGATGGTGCCATTAGATTTAAGCAACTGTTGATCCACCTCATCTTCGATTACATCAATGGATGAACGTGTGCTGTTGGTAAGTTTTTCAGTGGACAATTTAACAGCGCTGGTAAACGACAATTTGTCAATCGCTGTAGTACTCGTACGCTATAAATCCGAATATATTATCAATAACATGGTACAAAAAACAGATATGCTTTATAAAGAAACACTCACGCGTGATGAAGTGCCCGCAATTAGTTTTAGATAAACCATGTCGCCATGCTTGAGAGTGCTGCCCACAAGCTGGGTGCCGCTTGCGTGTAGCTCTGTGGCAAAGTTTCGCTCCATGAAAAGGCCAAAACCATCGACATTCAGCACATTTTGCACGCTGTCATAGAGCTGTTTAAGATTTGATTTTGGCGAGATCTCGATGCGTTTGATGCCCTCCGCAGACTGCACGCGTATCAGCTATAATACAATACAAAACATATGTAATAATTAGTTTCAATATACATTAAATAGTATTAGACATCGATCACACCGATTGTTTACATAACGTAAAGAGACGATGCCGCACAAAGGCATAAACGAAATTTCGTTTCTTGTAGATGAACTGCTCGAGCAGCAAAGGGGCGCTGGCCATGATGTTGCTGTTGTTTTGGCCTGCTGCTTTTGGTGTTGTTGTTAAACGTAGCTTAAGCTACTTTGGTTTAGCCTGAAAGGCCTTATACTTAGCGTATTGAACTGAACGATATGAAGCCGCGCATTTAACTGCAACAGGAAAACAAATTCGTACCAAATATCGTTTTTTTTTTTTTTTGGCAATTCTTACAAAATGTAAATAATTGTGTTAGGACTGTGCCAAAAAGAGAAAAGGTTCCCACTGTCATTGTCACAAAAATACACGATTGCAGGCATACACCGCCTCACCTCCTTTTTCCACCCATCTATCGGTCCGTGACTTTGGCTGCAAAATTTTACAAGTCATTGTACCTTTGTTTGTGTGTCTGTCTGACGTCGCGTCTGTTGTCTGACGTCGCCGTGGCAACGCATTTGCACTGACCATAGTCAGTGCCTGACTATCAATTATGCATTGCACTTGCAGCAGAACTGTTGCGCACTTAATGCAACCATTTCTTTGAAAAAAAAAAATTTTATTAGCGATTGCAACAAAAACAGACCACTTGCAAAAATTTTGTATGCCGGCGTTTTGATGGTCAGCAAATACAGCACGGCAGATCATCAGCTATATGCTTTACGAGTCTACAGTGCTATAATGCTCAGCGATACCTGGCCGCATACATATCGCTTTCTATCAATGCAATAAGCAGTTTACTTACAATTTTATCAGACATTGCTTCAAAAAAATTTTTACTTGGAAGCAAAGCAGCACTTGTGTAGACAGTAGAGACAAAGTGTGACCATGAGTGCACAAAGCTGCAAATCGAATTGACAGTCAATTAGATAAAATACTGAGTACTGTTTATTGTATAGCAGCGCTGTTAAGTATGTGGCGGTCGAACGATATAGCCTGTTAACAGATGAATGTTTGCAAAATACAATAACGCCTCAAGAGGCCCTTAAATTATATAGCCTACCCATTAAATAGTAAACGAGGTTTATGCAGTCGATGACGGGCAGCTGAAACCGGCTTACTTGTTGAAAGAGAGAAAGATAGAGAGAGGGAGGGAGAGAGGGAAAGAGTAAACTGAATTAAGTCACACTTTCGGATCGCTGTAGTGACAATGCTCAAGTCTTTGCCAGTTGCGTTTGTGACGAGAAACTGTTTGCTCAGCCACGCCCACCGTTTGGCTATTGATGCATACTTAATGGACTAGGCAAAAAAGTAAAGGACCGATGGACCTGGGCCGTATGTGAGCACTATGTGAGCTGCCCATCATATCTATATCCTGAACTTGTTGAAAATGGATTTTTCGGTAACGATGGTTTTGTTATAATGTACATATGTAACAGCCATGAAGTATATATATATTTTATCAACTGAATCGATCTAGCTTCAGCAGTGAATATGTATTATGTAGTCGATAGCCCCCGACTGAAACTTTCTTACTTGCTTATTTTTTTATGTATATTTATGTTAGATACAAACTCTTGAGTATATTTAAAAACGCAGGTCGGTCGAAGTTCAGGGTATATCGTAGTCGAACAATAATAGGGCATCTTTCATTTTGAAAAGCTGATGCAGGCGCAGGTCCAATCTCGCCTGGATAGCACGCAAACAAAGTCGTTTTCTAACCAAGAAAAGCAAACAGGCTGTCAAAGCTTTAAACGCGTCACTTCCTTCACGGAATGCAAGCCGCTTGGCAGTCCAGCAGCAGCAAAAAAGAGTTGGTTGCATATAAAACACCATTTTAGTTTTGTATACTTTGTTTTTTTTTTTTTTTTTTGACAAACATGCTATTATATTGTGAAGGTGCGCATTCGAATAAAGCTGAGAAAATGTTTTTTTAACGAAAATTTGAAAGAGTTTTTATCTTTTTTATAAATACGAAAGTAAAAATTATGTAATATCTTTCGTATGTGCAATAATTTTTTAGGAAATTTTTGGGGACCTCGAGGGAGGTATTCAAAATCCAAAATAAAAAAATCTGTGTCAACTTAAGTAAATTTGGGGTATCAAGCTTTGCTTAAAAAACGAAATCAAACTATCGATTTTGATCGATAATAAGAATAATATGGTATACTGGAATATACATATCAAGTTGATAGGACCGACAGGCGAACAGACACTTAGACGGACATGACTACATCAACTCGGTTCGTCGTTCGTGGCATATCGAACAATACAGTTACGTTACCCTAGACTACTTGAAAATATTGATTATGTGTCTACGTCTAATGTATCTCTTATAGGTTTACAGTGGATAAGATACTGTTGATCCTCTCTATTGATTTTCCATAAATTTTATTGAGGGCGTGGCAAATCGAAGAAATGCAATGTTTTTTAACTGTGTGTGTGTGCATACTATGTTAAAACCATCTATGGCACCATCGATAGTACCGATGGACATTCCTTTTTGCGATAAATCGATTAATTTTGTTCGATGTTTATATATCGGTTCGCTTAGCGGATAGCTGGTTGAAACCATATGGTGGGGCCACTATCGATGGACTTACAACTCTAATACATATGTAATACATGCATATATACATATATGTTTTTTTTTACATGTAGACCGATGTAACTAAATTACACATTGTTCTCGTATTTATAAAGATTTCTATAAAAATCTATTCAAATTTTGCCCATGCAACATGTATGTCTATAAGCATATGGGCTCAGTTGTAAAAATGACTGTAATTCTATATAAGTATGCATGTAGTAATGGTTATTTTTGCTGCTCGTAGGTAGATGGAAAAAATGCCGTTAAAAGTGTTTATGGCCAGTTCAATCAAAATAGTAGTAATACCAATCGCACTGTAGTTTTTTATTTAAGAGTTTTAATAATATAATAACAGTAATATTATGTAAGTACTGTGGTATTATGTTCACTATAAATGCTGTAAAGCGATGATCGTATGAACGCATCACTTTTCTCCACAAATCCATCCAAATGAGTCCACAAGAACCAAAATGTGAGAGTAAACAGTAAAATCTTGCTGACCCAGTCGAGTATATATAGGCGACGTAGCACTTTTTTCGCGTAGGGCAACGTGGCGTCGCTCTCGCCCAGAATATAGGTGCGCATGCCGCGTATATAGTTGCTGATATAGGTCTCCCAGTTGACTTGGCTAACCGAAGTATCGAACAGTTCTTGGTCCATGGCATTTAGTGTGCGGCTCATCTCTTGAAATTTCTCATTTCTAAAGTCCCAGTCTTTTGTTGTGTAGTATTGCAGCAGCTGTAGCCCTGTGGATATTTTCCGTTGAACATTAACCAAGCTAGAACGAGAGCATTTTGAGTTAATTGAATTCTCAGAATCATGGGAGACGCCACTCACAAGGGCTTCTGGCCAAAGAGCAGCAGCCAAAAGTCAATGAAATAGGCAGGCAAATAGTGATAGAAAATTACGCAGAATAGATGATGGTAATAATTTCTCTTGATGGAACCACCCGGATACCAGAGCGCAAAGCTAAGTGGAGTTTCGTAGAAAAACTTGCGACCTGTTTCAATGCTCTCGCCCCAGGACATTAGTGCTTTGCTGGAGATGCACAGATTGCAAAATTCCACTTGGCTCTGTTTGCTGGCCTTCGATTCGGCGCTAACCTTGCCACGCTGATAGCCGCAGAGTATCATACCGTTGATGGCCTTGTCGACGGGTATTACCGTAGATGCAAAATCTGGATTGCAATGCATAGAACGTATGACGCCGCGTGCGGCTCCAATCATCAGACCGGTTGGTCCATTCACGCCCTCAATCCATCCTGGCATGGGCTCATGTATGGCAGCCGTTACTAAAAAGAGTGTAAGCCAACAATAATTGGCATGAAACCAGTTTGCAGGGACCTACATACCAATGGAAGGCCTTGTGACGATTACAGGTAGCTTTTTGTTATATCTGCAAATTAGATCTTCCGACAGTGCCTTGCTATAAGCGTACGTGTTGGGCAATCCATTGAGCAATCTTAAAATGGAAGCATATGAATGTTATGTATGCAGTTGACTCTCAGCATGCTGACTGGTGGTGAATCATATATACTTGGGAGTTATTTCCGCTAGGCCAGCATCGTCCATTTTGTCGACCATTTCGATTATGTCAAATGGATTTTGTGGCGCTGGATAGGCACGCTCCTCCAGCACGCTCTCGTTGCACTGACAATACGAGGTGGATACATGTACCAGAGCTTGCAAGTTGGACATCTTTTCGGCTAGTTGCAGCACCTTCAGTGTGCCCAGCACGTTCATGTTGACCATCGGGCGCAGCGGCTGGTCGAAGCGCACATTAGCCGCACAGTGGAACACAATCTCAACGTTGGAGGCGAGTGTGTTGATGTCATTGGCGTCCAGGCCAAGGTCCGGCTCTAGCACATCGCCCTTTACAACGCGCACTTTATTAACGATGTCGGAATTCTTCTCCAACAGCTTGCTAAAAATCTGCAAAAATTAACAGTTAACCAGTAACCGACGTTGGGTCATTAATTAAAAGAAACAATTACTTCAAATGCACTGTGTATGTATGTATGTATGTATGTCATTCAGTTGTTGTAGTTGCGTGTAACTGAAGTTGGTTAAGAGTTGGTGGGTTACGTAGAGCAGCTGCTTAGATTCACCTAATGGACCATGCTCAGTGACAGAAATGAATAGTCATTGTAATTTTGGATTTTTTCGACACCGATATTGACTACCTTGACTTATAAATGTTGGCAGTGTCTGCGTGTGTGTGTGTGAGTTAGTCTTGGCTTACAATTTTATGTCTTGCATTCGCTTGTCTATTTTGTTTTGCTATAATTCTGGTAATTTGCCTCTAAGTTGAAATTTAAGTGCTACCATTTCTTTAAATGAAGGACAACTTTTAGTGCCCAACTATTTCAATAGAACTACAAATGTATAAGCTGACATTGACTTTATGTTTTAAGTACTCACACTCACATTTAAAATACATGTTGACCCATGTTTGTATAACTGAGTTAGTTAGGCATATTTTTAAACAAGTGGCGTCCTCTTGTGGCGGTCAAGCTTCGTCATGGTTCTTAGGAATAACCCAACGATAAATACCTCGTTTACAGTTTATTAGCTGTACTAATTATAATTGCGTGCTAAAGCATCTATTGTATTTAAGCGGAAAACAATTGCATAAGAATAAAAATTACTCATTCGTGATGTATCAAATACACATTGAAGTAATACGAAGACAGCAAACCACAGTTTCAATTATTATCGAGCCGACAATGTGTCATAAGGCCAGACAGCAAAAGGTTGTAAAACTTTTATTTATTTCTGATTTTTAATTTATTTATTAAATAAATATAAATTTAATATATAAAATAATATAACATAATATAGTAAAATATATTATATGTGAATAATTATAAACATATAAATTTAATATAATAAATAAATATAAACTATAGACGGAGCCATCAGATAAACAGACAGATGGGTAGATAATCGGACAGATAGATAGACAAACGGATATGTTATGTGATGTTTAAAAAAAAAAACATTTATAAAAAACTATGCGAAAATACTTGCTGACTTTGATGAATGCTTATTATTTATGCCATGACTCATAATTAATACAAAGAATTTTTAAAAAATTAAAAAAAAAAAATACTAAGATCCATGATTTACATAGCCACTAAATTTTATATTATGATTTATTCTTAGGTTATGAAATTCGCATGCGCTAGTTGCTTCAATGATGTGTGCCTATTATTTATGCCATGACTGTGTGTACTTTCCATTACATCTAAGTTAACCGCATTTGCGTGAATGGAGGAGGGCAGGGATATGGCATATTGATTGAAAACATTGAATTATGTGTATGTGGTTGACAGAGTCGATCTTGGCTGCCATTGAACAATGATTGAATGAATTTTTAAAACAACTGTAATTGGACTTACGACACATTTGAAATATTGCTCCTTCCGCACAGCTGGTTCGACGCCCTTCTTTGTGCGAATCAGTAGATAGATGGCACTTATATCTGAGCAGCTGCGCAGCAGCTTCTCAACCAGAACTTTGCCCATGAAGCCAGTGGCACCCGTTATCAATATCGTTTTACCGGCATAATAATTTGCTATTTCAGAGACGCCCGAATCGGCGGCATTATTCATTAACTTCATGCTGCTGCCGAGCTCTGTGCTGAAAGAGATAAATATTCTGTTAGATCGTACATGCATATCAACTGTTCTTGTTCTTGTTGTTGTTGCAAATTAAGATCTAAAATGAGGCTCACTTGTTGAGTGTTTGCTTAGCCCAGTTACTCTGTAAATATTCTATTTCAATGTCAGCTTTTACGAAAAATCCAAGCCAAAGCAACAAAAATAAAATCAAGTCATGCAACTGGGCGTAATTGGCGTGAAGGGATTTTGGAATCTGTTTACTCTTTTGTTTCCCAGTAACAGCCACAGCTACAGCAACAGCCACCAAATTGTTGTACGCTTATGTGGCTAAATAAGCGGCGTTAGGTTTAAAGACCTGTGTTAACACAGCGGCTGATTTGTTTGCTTTTCATTTTTTTTTTTTATTTAATTATAATTTTTTTCATCACATTTTGTGAGTCAGTAGATTAAAGTATTTGGGTGTATTTTGAAAGAAAGTAATTTATATATGCACAAATTAGAGGTATTAAGTTCTCTGAAATGGAGCGTTATATGAGTAGTTTAATGCGATAATAAAACTATATAGACTAATGTAATGTAATGCAATAGCCATAATAATTTTTATTCACAGTTATGCCTTCCTCTCTCTCTCCTCTCTCCTCTCTCTCTCTCTCTCTCTCTCTCTCTCTCTCTCGCTCTCTTTCTCTCTCTTTTATGTATGCCAACCAATTAATGAAAGACTAACAAAGGTAAAAGGTTATATTACAAATAAAGTCTGTAAAATTTATACATCGTGTTGGCCAGGCCTCTGTTGGTCCACGGAATTTGAGCTGCTTGTTTAGGTATAAAAACAATAGCCGCGCACACACTGTACAATCCGTTAATTCGTTGATGCAATACCAAAAACTGAAAACTCTTGCAGTTGCTTCCTAGCAAAACAAAAGACTCCGAACGCAAACTTGATTGCCTGCAGCCTGGTTGTACGATATGCATCGACTATTGCAATATTTGCCATTAATATTAGTGGCTGCTTGTCTGGTATTTTACCTCTTTGCAGATTTTTGTGCAAACGAGCACACACACACACACACACACACAGAAACATTGAAACACACACACACACACGCACAGCAAGCTTCTCACGCCACTGGCTTAGGCTAGATCAACAATACAAATGGATATTCATGTAATATTCACAAATTCAAACAGCCGCCAGTCGGACACGCAAATTAAGACATTTAGACAGTTTTTTTTCATTTATTTTTCATTTTTCAGTTGTTTTTCGTTTAGTTTTTTTTTTTTTGACTGTGAACATTTCATATTTGTCTTGCAATTGTTTTTGAGTTTATTTTTATTGTTTTTGTTTTTTTTTGTTGCGTGAGTTTTGTAAATTGTTTAGTTCAACATAAGTGGTTGGCTCACAATGGCATAGTTCACAGTAGCTGTGCGCGGGTTATGCTTAAGGACTGAAATCAGTGAGCACTTAACGCTTAATTAGCGCACGCTTAACAAATACAGAAGATCTTGACATTCTGTTTTCTTTAAAAATTTACGTTAAGAAACTGAAACTCACTTTTTAAAATGATGTTGATTTTATTTGTCTGGTTGCTGCTTAAGAAATTTGTTTGAATTGAATCAGTTGAATACTCAGCAGCGACTGAATTCAAAGCGGGCAATTGGCTTGAAGTTATACTCGTCGTAAAGGAAATTCAACGTCGTCACCCCACACATACACACACATGCACGTACAGCTACAGACGGGCAGACAAGATTTGCGGTTCGCGCATACCTGTGCAGCAGCAGGTATGAGTGCGTTTGTGTGTGTTTGTTTACCTGTATGTTTTGTCTATTAAAATGCACTTGTATTGCTTGTATTGGACGACGACGTTCCGGGTAGTCCCAAAAGCATTTTAAGGCCTGGCTCGCTTGCTCACGCTCTGCACGCATTGAAAAGCTCTACTATTAATTACAATGCATTTACTTTTGTTGTAATTAAAAGCCAATTGAGAATGTCTACATAAGTGCAAGGGCAAGCGGATTGTGTCAAGCCAGTTAGTAAGTTGGCAAAATTGAGAAAAACAAAAACAAAAAATCCCAGAAAAAGGACAGGCCTCAGCTGCAGTCAAGGCCAACGAGTCGAGTCGAGTCGAGTCGAGTCGCGTTGAGTTGAGTGGAGCTTGATGCGACCCTAAAAGTGCATGTCATTCAGTTCACAACAGATCAGCATAAGTATATATGTATGTATATATATATATATATATATATGCTTACATGTGAGGGCATATATAACGCATACATTCAAACAAACCGTATTTGGGATAAAAATTCATTTTGGAACCAGCTCCATGGCAAAAAAAATGCAAATGCAAAAAAAAAACTGCATTAAAAACAAAGAAAAAAGTTGTGAGACTGGTTGGCTGGTAGGTTGGCCTGTCTTTTAAATGAAGCGCCACTCCCCCCTCATCCTGTACACCTGTTCGCTTTCAGGATGGGCTCTTGACTTTCGCAACAGCTAGGCGAAAAACCAGAAATAAACAATGACGACCTTGAGAAGTTTACATTAACTTCGTATCCGTTACGTTTTCATAGATAAATATATAGATATATAGATATATATTCCTGATCATGATTAGCAGCACAGTTAAACCGATCAACATGGTATTTGACATACTTATAATCAAACAGGTTTTCAGATTTATATATATCAATTTGTAAAAATTTTAGTCAAAAGAAGTAAATCAAATTGTGCTCTAAGATTAATAGATTCTTTTAGCAATTAGTAAGATAAATATTTGAGAAATAAATTGCGAAAATTTAGTATCTGATTTAAGTGGAGATAAATCCACCTGCCAATTTGTAATTAATTGTCGATGTAATCAATATTGCAGGAAGATTAAACGTTTGACCTCTGGCTATGCAGAAAGATTTTGAAATTTGTGGCATTTTTCGATATTTTATCGGTTAGTTGATTATGAAAATACGTATACTCCATATAAATATATAATTGGTAATTGTTTAAATGGCATGTGAGGCAACGTGAATTATAGTTGATATATATAGCACTAGGATAAATAGAGGCGTGCGCTGTTAGTCACAGATATACGTGTTGCAGTTGACACTCAAGACTCTTAAGCTAATATGTGCCTATAAATGCATTACTGCTTTCCTGGTATTTACTGACATTTACCCACTTACGCAGACCTTAACGACTTTTTAATTAGGTGCGGGCTGTAGTCAACACCAACTCAACTGTTTTCCATTCACAGCAACTAAAAATCACATTCATGTTCATTTAATATGGATCACTTGGGAAAACGAGTTTACAATTCACTTACTAAACTTATTTATCACAATTCAATCTGTCGATCTAAATCTAGTTACTGCTGATCGAAAAGGAATAGTAATACAGGAAATCTGCGTTGACAAATTTAGAATACTAATATTTTATTTTTTCGAATTTCTGTGTTTTTTGTTGGTTAATTTAGAATATATAAAAATGACTTTGAAATTATATATATAAAATTGTAATTTTGTTTAGTTTATTAAATTAAAATTAAAATTTACTATGTATATTTATAAATATATAAAATTAAAATTTAATTAGGTTAAAATTTTAATTTTTATGAAAAAGTATATTCAATTTGAATGAATTTTTAAATCTCAACTTGATTAAATTTGAATTTTGTTTAAAAAAAAAACAATTAAATTAATTTTTAAATTAATTTTATTGAATTTTAATTTAATAAAAAAAAGTTAAAATAAAAATAAATAAGCTATTATATTAGGATATTCAAAAAAAATTCTCTGAAATTTATAAGAATCGCGTAGGAGGGCATCGCTTAAACAGTGTGCTTGAGTAGGTCGTCTAGTGATTTTAAGCCGTGCTATTATTACAAAGCATTCAACATTCAACGACGCACGCAAACTTTACTTAATATAGAGTTGTATAAATTTATATGTACATATGATTAAAGAACTTGAAAGTGTATGGTCCAATGAACTTTACTAATCATTGACGACTTTAAGATTTAATGAAATTATATTAAGTACAAAAACTTGTTATTCAAGACTAAAGATATATTGCTTTCATTATTGTGAATATTTTTAATTTGATTTTTTCAATATTTTAAATTCATTATTTATTTTGATATTATTAGTCACATTTAAAACAAATATTACTTTTAAATACATAAATTAATATTATTATTGCCATTGGAATCAACAATTCGTAGACTTATACAAATTCATTGAGTCTCTATTGCACACCCACATTGAATGGATTAGACTCAGCGTGAAACCAGTTAATTCAGCAATATCGAATGCAGCTGTGACTAAGTATTACAAAATAGTTGTCTGAACGCAGATAAATACGGAAAACTAAGCACTGTATTTATTTTTAAATTATCTATTTAACAAAGATGCAACAATAATGACTATATAGTTATGTTGCGCTTAACCATTATCTGAATCGAAGGCCACAGTTAGCTCCTATACCTGGACGGATAGTTCACAGCTAGCATATGGTATATTGATGGAATAACTATAACCATAATTCATTTCGATTCATATATATTATTTGTAGTTGAGATATCGTATAGTCTACGAGACGAAGTCGACGCAACTAGAAGTAAGTGAGACTGCTCGACTAGGATATACCCTGAACCCTGCGAAGAGCCGATGCTATAATCATTTCAGGGTTTTTTTATACACACATGGCAAACAACACATGCACACAAAAACACACACACACACACACACACACACACACACTAACACACACACACAGAGACACACACACACACACACACAGACACACACACACACACACACACACACACACACGCACGCAAAAGCACACGCTATGCTCACTGCGCAGTTTACGCACTTGGGCTGCTGTATTATATTATGAGAACATGTTTTTGTTGATGGACTATCGTAATCAAACTTTCAGAATATAATAGTGACATTCATATGTAAGTATTTGCCAAAGCACAAGTCTCTAGTATTTGAAATACGATTATAATTGTCTCTCAGGACGAACTGCAAATGGGAATCATAGATGGCTAAAAGGCAGTTTGGAATGTGCTGATGACTTGACTTTAAGCTATTAAATTAGGCGGGTCACGCAAGGACAAGCTAAAAATCAAATAATATAATAATATTAATATCAATTATAATAATAATAATAGCTTACCTTGTGGTATCAATTAAATTGCATATGAAAATATTGCGAGAAAAAGGCACAGAAAAAAAATGAGAAAGTGTACAAATAATTAATAGAATTAAGCAATTAATCAGCCAAATATCAACTGATCCGACTTGATGCACAACATACATTAAAACTGTCTTGAAGAATTAGCGAATTGGACACCGGTTGTTTAAGTGAATTGATTAACAATGCGGAGCACACAAGAAAAACACGTTTGTTTAGTTCGGTTGCCGTGTGCTATATTTCTAGACAATACTTCTTTTATACTCGTTCACGAAGTGGAAATAGTATGTTGGTTTTACGCAATGGCCGTCTGTCTCTATGAACGTCCATTCCTATGAACGGAAACCACTTGGTCGCTGTTGAAATTTAGAATATAGAGATAGTCCCCATCTATCTGTGCTTCAAAGAGGCGAGACCACGTGTCACAAATATAAACTTAAAAGCTAGAAAATAAAGTCACTGTTAATCTTCGCTATTGATTAACCAAAAATATGGCAAACAAAATTAAATCTGTGTAATCCACAGTTTTGGAGCATACTCCAATAAATGTCACAGTAACAATACGGATTGATAACCAAAAATAATAAATTATAAAAACGTTTTAGATGTTGAGCTCTAAACTTACTACAAACTCCGTTTAGAGATGGATATGCCCACGCATAGTGGGGACGCGACAAATGAAAAAAGAAACGATGAAATCCTGTGTTTTTGAGCTAAAATCATCAAATGTCAGGACGAACACCTGAGTAAAATTATAAAATATATGGAGGTCAAATCCGAAAATATTGATTTTAAATGCATTTAAATATTTCTCGAACGCCAACGAGTATTATGCAGTGAGTTGCACCCGACTGGTAGATTCTTACTTATATATTCTTTTGTTATCAGACATCCTATTGAAAATGTGTCGAAAAGGTTATCAAAAAGGTGTGCGAATTTATTCAGCAGGTATTTGCGAATTCAAAAATACGGTTGCATCAGCTATATCACGCGGTTTCTCCATCGATATGACTGCGTTGCTTTCAGGACTATTATAAATTTAAGATGTCCTTTAGGATAAGTTACTCAAAATACATAGTTGATCTAATTTACATTACGATATCAATTAATTTTGGTTATTGACATACACAAAAGTTGATTGGGAAATATGGTTTAAACACAAATACAAATTAAGATTAAGTACATATAAAATAAAAAACGTATATGAATATTTACATTTTTCTATTTGATTTATTTAAAATTTGAAGAATTATTGATTATGATTATCAAAATATTTATTATATATAATTTGTTAGCATTTCGTATATTCCATACTTCTCGATTGACTGTTTAGTGTTCGTGTCACGAAATGAAGCACGACACTAGCTCAATTCTAATTGATACGAGCCGGATAAAAGCCCAGTTATGACTGGAAACCACTTTTGAACGAATTTTCAATTAGATTATTTCCTTATGGATAAAAACCTCATTTCATGCAGTTCTTAAGATAAGCTCATTGGGATGCCACTGTCCGATATACAAATATAGAAAAAGGTTTTATTACTTAAGTGACAAGGTGCACGGTTGTTATGTGTATTATTATTTTTTAAATAAAACATACTTTGCTAACAAATTAAATTAACCCTTTTTTGTTAAATTAATATTTAGACAGTTAATTAAATGATTGAACAACTTTTGGAGAAAAGCGTGGTCGAATTACTGAGTACAAAGTGGTATTCAATGTTGTGATTCGTTAATAACTGCGTCCGAACAATGTGTAGAACTTGGGCTTGTTTTTGCAGCTGGGATTGATGCACTTGTCACTGCCGATAATCTTTGCCGGCTGATCGAAAGGTATGCATAAAGATTTGGCACCCATGGACGGTGCACCGGGCTCGGCCTCGTTCTCTTCGCCGCGTGCGCTGTCCGCTTTGATTTTATCCTCGCAGGGTATGTCTCCGCAGAAGGGAGCTAGAAGCAAGTTTTTCTTCTCGAGTTGTCCGCAGAAGTCAACCCAAAACTTGACGACTTTTGTATGTGACACAAGATCTAATTGAGCCTTGCGGAGCATGGTTTCGTGAATGGTTTCCAGGAGGGCAGGAATCTTCTTTTCCACGTCGGCCATGGAAATAGTTAGTTTTTCACCGGTGTCACGACGCACGGCGACAATTTGCTTTGCCTGCATATCCTTGGGACCCAACTCGATGCGTATTGGCACACCTTTAAGTTCCCAGTGGTTGAACTTCCAGCCAGGAGAGTAATTGTCTCGGTAGTCGCCCTCACAGCGCACGTTAGCGCCGCTTAGGCGGCGTTCTAACTGTTTGCAGGCACCCAACAGCTCGGCGCGCTCCTCGTCCTTAGTGCTAACCGTAATACCGCAGGGAACGACAATAGCCTGCACACATGCCACATGCGGTGGCAGTACCAGACCCTGATTATCCGCATGCACCATAATCATGACGCCAATAGTGCGCGTGGTGATACCCCACGAGTTCTGATGAACATATGTTTTCTGCTGCGTTTCCGGATCCTCAAAGACAATCTCAAACATCTTGGAGAAGTTTTGGCCTAAATGATGACTGGTCGCACCCTGTATAGCACGGCCCGAAGCCGAAATGAATGCCTCCACTGTTGTTGTGTAGTCACCACCAGCAAACTTCTCCTTTTCGGTTTTGCGTCCCTTCACCACTGGTATGGCCAGTAGATCTGTATAGATCTGCGCGTACAGATCTAATATTTCTAGGACTTCCTTATCGGCCTCATCCTTGGTTGCAAATGCCGTGTGACCCTCCTGCCAGAGGAACTCACGAGTGCGCAAGAACGGCTGAGGATGCTTAAATTCCCAACGCTATTATAACAAATGAATAATAAAGTGATTAGGGATAAGGTATTCTATTCTATCTGTCTGTGTGCGAAGTATTTACCACAACATTATTCCACTGATTGAGACGGATAGGTAAGTCTCTATAGGATTGTATCCACTTAGCGTAGGCGGGATACATGACCGTTTCGGAGGTGGGACGCACAGCAATTGGTTCGGCCAAGTCCGAATCACCCGACTTGGTTACCCAGGCCACTTCCGGCGCAAAGTCCGCAATATGATCCTTCTCACGTTCTAGCGCCGCTTTTGACACAAAGATTGGGAAGTAGCATTCCTTGACACCCCTGCGCGTGATTTCCGCATCAAACCAGTTCTTGATGAACTTCCAAATCGCAAATGACCAATGACGCAGTATATAGCAACCGGAAACATCATAGTATTCTATAAGTTCACCTTTAGTTATCACCTGCGAATACCAGTCCGGTAGGTTATCTTCTTTAGTAGCTTCCAGGCCCAATCGGGTTTGTTTCTTTACACCACTCGAAGCATCTGGATTTGGTGCAGCTGCTGTTACTTTCTTGGCGGTCTTGGCCGCCTTCTGCTGTGGCTCTTTGGTTGCCTTTTTGACAGAGCTGCCGCTACTACCACGACCAGCAACGGAAAAATCTGTACCAGTGACCTCTTTGTATTTAGCTTTCAGTTCCAGCAGCTTACGGACCTCTTCATCAACAATCTCTTTGGCAGCATTACTGCTCTTGGCAGCACGCACCTTTTCGCCCTGGGCATTAATGTCCAACGTCAACTGATCATTTTTTGACGCAGTCTTCACCGCTTTAACCTCAACCTTAGCGTCAGGTGTCCAATCTTTGCCACTTAGTTTTTTGTACTCCGCCTTCAGAGACAGCAACTTTTGTATCTCCGGATCGATTGTTCCCTTGGCTGTTTTTGCCGACTTTAGTTGACGTATTTTATCGCCTTGCGCTTTAATATCAAACAAGATGCTGGCAATGTCCCCACCACTGCTCGAATCCTCAACAGTTAGATCAACTGTAGCAATTGGAACAGCTATGGGCGCGACGGTGCCTGGTTTCCACTCCTGCCCAGTGAGACTCTTGTAGTCGGTCTTTAGAGCCAAAAGCAGTTTTACTTCGTCATCGACCAGCGATTTTTCCGATTTAGCGGACTTTAGTTGTCTAATCTTATCGCCCTGCTGCGCGATCTTATTCAGCAAAGTGGCTACGGCACTAGCAGCTGCTGGTTCCGGTAATTTCTCCTGCTTAACTTTGATGGGTGCAGGCGCTGTTGTGCCAGGTTTCCAATCGCTGCCGCTGAGCTGTTTATAGTCAGCTTTTAAGCTGAGCAGCGTCTTCACGGCTGCGTCGATGCTAGCCTTGTCAGCCTTGGATGCCTTCAGCTCACGCACTTTTTCGCCTTGAGCTGATATTTGAGCCAGCACTGCGGAAATGTCTGGGAAGGCGGGAGCTGCTGCTGGTGCTGAAATCACGGTTCCTGGCTTCCAATCCTGTCCGGTTAACGTTTTATATTGAGCTTTCAGCTCCAACAGTTGCTTGACAGCAGCATCAATTTCTGGCTTAGCTGCCTTCTTGCTTTTCAGTTCGCGCACTAAATCGCCCTGCTTCACAATGCTCGCATTGACGGTGGCTGCATCGCTGTTGGCAGCAGCAGCTGGCGCAGCACTTGTCGGTGCCATAGCTGCTGGTGCTTGGCCAGGTTTCCAATCTTTGCCACTGGCTGCCTTGTAGTCCGCCTTTAGGCTGAGCAGCTGCTTGACTGCAACGTCGATTTGGTCTTTTGGTGCCTTTTTGGCCTTTAGCTCACGTACCAGATCGCCCTGCTGAACAATTTGCTTATCCAAATCGGCAGCTTTATTCGATGCAACGTTGGCAGTTTTACTGCTGGTAGCCTGGAAACAGAACAATCACATAAATAATATGCAAATAGTGCACACGAAAGTATTTTTCGTTTCATTTTTGAATACGTGTCAGCCATGTAACGTTTTTCAATTTCTAAAAACAAACCAATCTCGCTATCTTCTTCTTTCTCCACGTTCAGCAAAAGGTATCAGAAGAAAAGACGAACCGATCGCAAGCACTGTCTGCGCAGAACTGGTTTTGCCCTTGTCAAATTCACGTTAGAGATGAGCAACACAATCGAGCCAGTGGCTACGATTGCAGTGAATGGTTAACAGTGTATCAGACTAGCAATGCACATTCGCATTGAAAATGAAATATTTTTTATGCTCATTCAAGAAGTGAAATGTGTATATTATTTTTGGGTGATGTCCGTCTTGCTGTCCGTATGAACGCAAAATATTTAGCCGCGATTGAAGCTAGAGACTTAAAATTTTGAGCATATACTCGTGTATACCCTCGAATTATAAAGTGTAAAGATTTTCCCAATCCGTCTACTAGTGGCGTGGTAAATCGGACAATAGATTTTCTGTTATCTAAGAAGCCATGTTATTTGAAGTGCTAGACATTTGAATTTTGCAATTTATTATCGCGTTGACAGTCGAAGATCAAAAAGATATGGCGGATATATCCACGCCAATAGGGGGCCTGGCAAATGATAGAAAGTTGCACAAATTGTTAAAATGTTAATGAATCAATTCAGATTCTTTTTCATTCCTATTACGAACCATATTAGAGAAGGGCAAAACTTTATCGCGCGCTCAAGCAGCAAGAAAGTTGAGAACTAAATGATGTGCGACTGCCTGTGGGATGGCTTCACTTTTGTGTTAGTTTCACTACGATCAATTTCTTAAGATTGTCTTTAAACTTCCTGTTTCATAAATACATACATACATATGTATGTGTCAAAAGAGTCCTAAAATATATCGCTTATTAGCTCCACTTTCGGTTCATTCTTGCAAAAGGATTTCTTTTTCCTATAATTTGAATTATTAGTTTTCCCTTTGGTGATTGTACTATTTGAGCACTCTCATAATTAATTATTTTGATTTTCGCTTATTTGTAAATGAGACTTACATTTGCTTTCGCTACTGGCGCTGGAACTGCATTGATCTTCAGACCAGACGATGGCATATCTTTTGTATGGCCATCGGGAATGGAGAATAGTATGATGGGTGAGGCGACATTTGTGTACGGACTGGGTGGGGCATAAGCATTGTCCACCTTGAAGAAACCGCGGCGCTGCAGCTGAATGATGTCGCCCTTTTTGCATTTCTTGAGCTCCGGATCACCAAGCATCTGGACCTCGTCACGCGTCTTGTGGCCAATAAATTGTTTGAAGTCTTCATCCTTACCCAGAACCGCTTTGCTTATAATATTATCAAAGTAAACACAAAACGTGGGTGGATAGGCATTGACATCGTCCTCTACTGCAAGCCAGGTGAGCTTCAGTGTCTTCTTAAAGTCTTTGTTGTCCAAATTGAGTGCCGCATCCACGGAGGTGATTGAGCCACTGGTATCCCTGTGGACTTTTTTGATTAGCAAATTGCCCCAGTTAATGAATGTGGCATTTTCTCCCTCTTTGAGAGCCTCAGCGTCTACATAGTCAATATATATGCGCGGGCCCAAGGTGATGGTCTTCGTACCCAACTTTTCATCCTTGGGATGCACAGGTACTTGAACCTTTTCTAGCTTAGTACCTGCAACATGCACAATGATGCGCTTGTCTTGCTCCAGCGCTGTGTATCGAGGTGCAATGGGATCAATAACTTTCTTGTTAAACGCCCAGATCTTGTCCCAATTCATAAAGACTACAGATTTGCTGCTGCCTTGAGCAATAATAAACTCCCTAAGTCCCTCGACTGTCATTCCGCGTCTGATAATGCCGCGCACCGTGGGAAAACGTGGATCGTCCCAGCCATCGACCAGTCCCGAGTCTACGAACCAGGTAAGCTTGCGCTTTGAAAGCACCGTATTCGTCATATTGAGACGACTGTATTCCCAAATGTAAGGCTTGCGCAGTTTAAGTGCATCAATAAACCAATAGAACTGATCATCACGATCGTGGTATTCCATTGTCCGCAGCGTGTGTGTCACATCCTCAATGGCATCCACAATAGGGCAGGCAAAGTCGTATGTTGGATAGACCCTGATTTGATTATATTTTTATTTTTACACCCACTATGTGTTAGATAACCAACTTACTTGTATTTGGTGCCTGTGCGCGGATGTGGTTCGTTCTTGCAACGATATATTGTCGGATCACGCATGCATCCATTGGGCGAGGACATGTCAATCTTTGCACGTACGCAGCACTTCTGGCCGGCCTCGGTACCCTGCACCATCTGCTGCCACATGGATAGATTTTTTTCAGCAGCTAGAGAAGGAAATGGGATTACAAAACTCTAAATGTTAGCAATGAACTATCCTTACAATTCGAACGATTTGGCGATTCGATTCGCTGTTCACGTTCCAGTTTCATTTGCTCGGGCGGCGTATCGTCAACATAGGCCGTGCCCTCCTTCAACATTTGAACGCAGTAATCAAGCATCAGATCAAAATAGTTAGATGTGTGCGTGAAGACGTCCGGCTTTATCTGCAACAGCTCCAGATCTCCGAGTATGACATTTTCGAACTCAACAGTCTCTTTGGCAGGATTGGTGTCGTCGAAGCGCATGATTAGTCTGCCCTGAAAGGCCAACGCATAGTACTGGTTGAGCAGCGCGGCCTTGGCGTGTCCAATGTGTAAATATCCAGACGCTTCGGGCGGGAAACGCACGACAACTTTGCCCATCTCAGCACCTGGCAGCTCTACAAATTTTCCCTCTTGCTTGCGCTCACCGCTTTTTACTACGGGCTCATTGATGCTACGCTTGACGCGCGCCTCATCCGGCAAGGATTGCAACACCTTCTGGATCAAAGGCTGTGCATTGATTAGATCATACCAGCGCTGCACATGCTGTGGAATACCCTTTGCGGAGAGAAATTCGTAGCGCGAGTGCATTTCATTGAACAGCGCAAAATCGGCTATGGTCAACTTATTGGCGACCAAATACGTGACAGGCGCAATGGACTTATCCAGGAAAGACATGGCCCAAGAGATATCATCCTCGCATGTCAGCGAAAATGATAGCCAGTGATCGATTTGTGTGCGTTCAATGGCAGTTTCGCCATACAGCTTATGATCCGGTGCAGCACGTGCCAGCGCACGCAACACATCGTTGTTTGAATGGCAAACCAGGACACGATTGTCCGGAAATTGCAGCGAAGTCTCCTTGCTCCAAACAATTTCCACAGGCACTGATGCGTTGATCAAATGCGCCGTTGCCAAACCACCTTAGTGTATAGAAGAGGCTGTTTTTGAATAGATCAAATATAACTGATGCAATAAGCGCATACATTTGGTTAACAAACATATGCATATGTGTAAGCGCAGGTCGCAGCACATTTAACCATAACCTCACAATATTGCAAACAGTTCAGATTAATTATATACTACTTACTAATGGGCGGATTGTTAACGTTTGCCTTCAATTTAATAGACATTCTGCCTATATATAAATTCGTATTCAAACTGATCTTAAATTATGAAATTAGTCGACCTATATACAAGTGCACGGCAAGCTGCCACCACTTCGGTTTTATTATGATGAATGAGGAACTAACTGATTGAACTAGATTTGAGCGGAGCCACTGCATAGTTCCAGTGATACTCCCTGTTTTTTTTTTATGATTTAATAACATATTTGTACAAAAAATAAGAGATACGGTTTTGTAATTTGCTGGAATAACTAAATTATCAAACTAGTTTATAGAGTAAGTATTTTAATAAAGTAATTGTATGCTGAAAATTATATGTGCAACAGTTAAAAACTAATCGATAATTGAAATCGATAGGAAATGTTTTAGCCATTCACAGTGAATTGGATTACAGCTGTTTGTGTACTGTCTCAAGGGACTGTCAAAAACTGTTGAAGCATTTTTCCTTTATGTACTGAGTGAAAAACTTAAAGTTTTGTTATTTATATTTGTGGTATTTGAGCCACACACATAGTAAAAGCAAATTGTTGCAGCACCTGAAATGGTAAGTGAAAAAGATCCAAAAAAAAACTTTCTTTAGCAAATGTAAAAAGCTTGATTGCAAAGCATACCTGCTGCGCTGGCCAGCGCAACACACCTGAGTCACCTTTTCGTGTCAAAAAGTGCATATGGCCGCCTGCAATGAATTCTAACCCTGTATTTTATATACCGCTGCTTTTTCTGTTGCGTTTCAGATGCTTTTTATGCTGTTATTCAGTCGCCAAGGAAAACTCCGATTGCAAAAATGGTATATGGCTTATCCAGACAAGACCAAAAAGAAGATAACACGTGAGTTGGTCACAACAATATTAGCCCGCAAGCCCAAGATGTGCTCCTTTCTCGAGTGGAAAGACTGCAAAATTGTCTACAAACGGTAATATATATAGAAAATCATAGCTATTTATATACAAATATGTACATATGTGCTAAGCAAAATAATCTATTCTTTATTGCAGTTATGCTAGCTTATATTTCTGCTGTGCCATCGAGCAGAACGACAACGAGCTGCTTACTTTGGAGATAATTCATCGCTATGTCGAGCTATTGGATAAGTATTTTGGCAGTGTAAGATATTTATAATGATTTGCCATATCACTTGTGCCAATAAAAATATATGCATAATTTGTATTTTAGGTCTGCGAATTGGATATCATATTCAATTTTGAGAAAGCGTATTTCATATTGGACGAATTGTTGATTGGCGGCGAAATTCAAGAGACATCGAAGAAGAATGTCCTCAAGGCGATCGCTTCACAGGATCTGCTACAAGAGGTCAGTACACCCGAGATATATGAACTCTAATGCCTAGCATTGTGTGTGTATATAAGTGTATCTATTTATAATATTGCCGGATATCTTTTGATTCTTCAATCAATTTTGCTGGCTTCAAATTTTTTTTATTTTTGATTATTTTTATCTCCTTAATGTTTTGTTATATCATACAATTTTAATAATGTCATTTCATGCATATCACTCGGTACATATTCGTTTCAAATTCTACTACTTAATTATTATTTTGATTTTCTATACTTTTTCTCTAATTTGTGCAAACGAAACTAATCGAAACTCTCTATCTATCTATATATAATTATATACATTTGATTGAATTTATTGATATTGAACACCAAAACAAACAGCAAGAAGAGTTCTTCTACTCGCTGCAATAGTTATTTATTTATGCAATTTACATATATATTCAGTGAAACTGTTCTTAAGCTTAAGTTTAAATGATTTGTAAACAGATACACATAATGAATTTTTTAATTTTATTTGCCTTTACTTGTCATTGCATGTCTCATGTGCTTCTCAATTTTTATAATGTTCCGATAACAAACAAACTTGCCAATAAGATAAAC
The DNA here is from genome assembly GCA_035045945.1 of Drosophila anceps. Lineage (NCBI taxonomy): Eukaryota > Metazoa > Arthropoda > Insecta > Diptera > Drosophilidae > Drosophila > Drosophila anceps. The sequence goes on from JAWNON010000225.1 coordinate 16,043,421, forward strand.
AAAGAATACAAGAAATGAAAAATGAAAAACACATCAAATATAAGAAAAGTCCACGCAACTAATTGTGAGAATGAATTGAATGCGTTTTAATCACAATGTTGAGAGCTTGCCATTATTGTAAACATTCAATGTAGTTCCGCCCCATTAGAGTATATATATATATATATATATATATATATATATATATATATATATATATATATATATATATATATATATATATATATATATATATATATATATATATATATATACGCCACTGCATATATATATATATATATATATATATATATATATATATATATATATATATATATATATATATATATATATATATATATATATATATATATATATATATATTGCCATTAAAATGTAGTACAATTTGTGGTAATCAAATTTGTGTATTGTTTCCTAAAACTAAACATTATCGAGAAGGTATCGAGTTATTTGTTTTGCATGATCTTTGTAGTGTTGTACTTACATTAGCCAATCGAACTTAATCAACAACAACTATCTAACTGTTATACACTTACATATACTTAAAAAGCAACTTATTTAACTCCATATCTAAATGTGTAACCATAATACCCTCTCTCTTGTATTACTATTATTAACGCTTACCCTACCCGCCACTGCATATATCGATGTTACAGGACTTCAATGAGTATTTAAACTAATCAGAGTTGACAAAAAAAAACTGTAAAAAGAAAATATATATAAAGAAACCATAAAAAAGTAAATTTTACAAAACATTTAATGATTATTAGTTAGTAGGTCTACCGATCTGAGAGGAACATAATTTAGCCAGGATTCCATATTTGTTTTGTGAAGGATTAGCGTGAAAGTTGTTTGATTAACAAACTGAAGGCTGTAAATATTGCTAAGCTTTTTCTACCTTTGGTCGGCTGCACTTATACATAGGATTTTGTTCGCTGCAACGCGTAGCTTGTCAACTGTCCCGCCCTGCTCGACACGCCCCGTGCGCTTTCAATGCATACGCCCACATACAAACATTACACATACATACTGCTGTGTACATGTACAAATAATTCCACCCACACACTGCAACAACTGAGCTGTTCTGTCTACTTCATACACACACACACACACACACACACACACACCTACACACTGTGTACATGCTCAAATAACTGTTCACGAACAGCAACACACCCACACAGACATACACACACTCTCTGTTACAACTGAGCTGTGCCGTTTTCTACTTTTAACAACATTGCAATACATGAAGCAAAAGTAAATTAAAATAACACAAGCACATGCATACAAACATATAAAGACACAACTCTTTTATCTATTGTATCTACTCTTCTCGTTCTTATTGTTCTTATTCTCTGTACTCCAGGACGAAGCTGTTGAGGGCACTTTAAGAGACATTGGACTACTCTAAAAGAAAGCCAAATACTTAGAACCTAGTTGATATAGCACATACACGCAAACAAGCACGCACGCCTTTATAGAACACATGCAAACACACACACACACTTACACACGCATACATACATAAGTACTTAGCTGCAGCAATTTAGTGCACAACACACAAACACACACACACACACTCTTACACACTTCACAGTGTATGTTAATAATAAAAAACAAAAAAAAAACAAATCCTGTTAGTGCGCATTAAAGTAAAACTCTACATAAATTTGATTTGGAAAGCATAACCAACAAAGTGCAATTAGTATTTTCACATAGCGAGGCTAAAGAATAAAAACTATTCAAACATGTAGCGCATCTAGCAGTCGGTGCGGCGGTGCGTCTAATACTAGCATATGGCGCGGTGTCGTCCACTCATCCTTAGTCTTGAATAAAGTTCATGCAACATTTACTTAACTTCTCATAAGCGTTTAATAGTTTAATTGAAAAAGTATCATTCCGAGACCATCAATAAGAAAGCAATATTGTTTTGTTTTATTTATTATCTACTCCTAAATGGGCAATAACAGTAGGGAAAATAATGCAATATTTAGAAAAAATAATTAAAATTAAATTAAATTAAATTGGAAAAAAATCATGCAGAAACTGAAATGAATTATGAAATGTAAAACTTTAAGTAGTCAATAATAAATAATATATATTAATAAACATATAAAAAAAAAACAATAGATTATATGCAAAATATATTTAACTCTCTATCTATATATACATATGTGTGTTGTACATTTTAGCCAAATTCCTGTGTTTTGTATTTCAATAATAAAAAAAAAACCAGATATTTTACAAAAAAAAAAATATTGTATGTATGTATTTGTATGTAAAAAATGATGTACTTAATATGCTTAGAGGTAAGGTTTGAACGGTGATCGTTGTATTTAAATTATAAGTTTTTTATTTTTACTATTATGGTTATTATTTCTCGTGATTGATGTTTTTGGTAATATATTGATTGTTTGCTACTGGCTCGAGTCACTGTGCTGCCTTTAACCGTTATTCTTCCACTTTCCCCCTAAGACCATTCTCTACACTATTCCGCTTTGCCAAAAAAACAAAACAAAAAACTATCGATAAATTTTAACCTGTTTCTAAACTGTCGTCCCTTAGCTTAGTTGTAATGTTGGTTTTTATTTTTTTTTATTTCGTTTGTTTAGCATTATTGTAGCATTATTAAATAGATTTAATTTCAATTTGCTTTTTTTTTGTATTGGCGATTCACAAAAAGTGAAATACCGAGTATACATAATGAAGTACGCATTTCCATTTTACAGGATGAAACACCACAAAGTTTCTTTGACGATCATGGCCTTGGCTAAATAGGAACAAATGCGAGTCCTTTAACCATTTAAGTCGCCTTAATGTATGCGTGTATTCAACATAACCGAAAAAGTATCTATCGTCTATTGTCTTATATTAATTTATCAATGATTATACAATTTATCAGCTATCACATTTTTATACACTTAAATCGCTATATATACAAAAATATTATTCAAATGTACTCGCAATCTACTCCATTTACAATTTGGCAAATTTAATTTGTCCCACATTAAAAAAATAACAGAAAAAAAAAGAATTTGTTACAAAAAACCAACTAACAAAAAAAAAAAGAAAAGAATTTACGCAAATATAAACCTAGAGTTGGGATTATCAATAGACAGATCAAGAGTCGAGGTGGAACTTATATATTTATTTACAAATAATAAACCTGCGTGCTCAAATACAAAATATATAAATATATATTAGCTTATACATTTCATAGTTACGCAAATTCATGCATCATCTTTAACTACGGAGAAACATGTGTTACACACTATTAATAATTAAATGTATATATCAAATATCAATATAGAAAACGTTTTTTTACTTGAATATACGGTCACACTTGACAATATCGAGCAATCGATGTTAGCTTAAGTGATGGGTGTCTCGGCTAGAAAATGTTGTAGTCTCTACTTAAATCGTATTTGACGAAACAGCTGAGTTTTCGTAGTTTTTTTTTTTAAATTGAATTCGTGTCGTTAAATTAGTATTGGAATAGTTTTTAAGGCTAATCGACTATTACATGTTCTGTGAACTGTACTGTGAAGCATTCTAAATTTTTGATCTTTTTTGATTTGTGAAAATACACAATCCTATTTGGCTTTAGAGCATTTAAATAAATGTCTTTCTCTCACTCTCTCTCTCTCTCTTTGGCTAAAAGGAGCTAGCCGATATGTTTATCGATTACCGATTCAAACGTTCATCACCGTTTTCCAAAAAAAAAGATAAAAGGAAAAAGACAAAAACATCACGGGAAGAGCAAGTGTCTGACTGACTGAGCGGGAGTATGAAACGAATGCAAAGAGATAGTGAGCGTGAGAGTGACGGGCGCATTTGAGAGTAATTTGAGCAAATTGGGCAACGCGGCGCTCCCGCTATTTTCCCACTGTTGTTGGTGGGACTTTCCGCTGCGGCCGCCAAAAATTTCAACACGCCGAATTTTCTGGCAGCAGCCGAGTGGCGGAGCTGGCGAGCATTGAACAATTTTTGGCCCCAGTCAGAGCGCACCATCGTCTTCAGCGAAGCACAAGCACACACAACCCACTAGGTGTGTGCTCTTTGTACGTTACGGGGGCACTGCCACACACAGAGAAGAATTTTCATTTTCACATACCACACAACAAAGTGGGAAACAATGTACAAGAAAAGAAGAAAAACTTGAAAACTTGCACATTCAAATTGTGAAAATTTTCCATTCAATAAAAAGCCAAACAATCGCAGTGCAAACAATAAACCAAATAAAACGCGAAACGTAAACGTAATCCAAATTGAGAATCAAGTGCAAAAAAAATTCCGAAAGCCTGTTCAAAGGGCGCAAGTAAAATGAAGAATAATTTGTTAACCGCAACCGCAGCAGCAAAAGCAGCAACAGCAGTGAAAATTCTTTACTCCCGCAACGGAGATTTGTAAACGAAAATTGAAATGAAAATGAAAATCGAAATTCGTAAATTATTGTGCAAATTTCCACTGACAGCTGCAGCAGCAGTTTCAATTTTGCAAATTGCCGTCGTCAACGTTGTCCAGCAAAAATATATGGTACATAAAATTTGTATCTGTGCGAGTGTCTGCTTGTGTGTGTGTGTTCTTGTTCGTATGTGTGTGTGTGTTAACGTGAAAATTACGTTGTCATATGTGCAAAGTTCGTCAGCGCTCGTTAAACATTTTGTGCAGCTATTACAATCGAAACTTTCCGAAATGCAATTATGAAAAGTTTGCTTTGTTTCGAAGTTTCGACAATTCCAAAATATGTACAATAAAAGCCACGCAGTCAAGGACTTTGCCATTTAATGCGCGAATGTGTGGGTGTGTGTTCGTTTAACTTTTTGTGTGGGTGTGTGGCAAGGAATGAACGATGTTGGCAGCCGCAAAACAGGAGCAGCCGTGGCAGAAAGAAAAAAATTCTCTATCTATTGCGATTTGTTCATGCGGCTCGAAAAGAGCGAAGCGCGCAACGTTTGGGAGCGATAGAGAGAGAGAGAGAGAGAGAAAATGAAAGAAAAGGAGAGTGAGATTGGAAATGGAAGTGGGAGGCGGCTGGCAATGGGCAATGGGCGCTACAAGCACAGGCTGTGGGTGAAAAGTGTTACGCTTGCTGCTTGCTCTACACATATGTATGCATGCATACACACACATACATATATGAACATGCGTAGCTATACACACACACTGACGCATAAACATTTCTATGTGTGCGCGTATGTTTGTGTGAACTGCCTCAACGTCAATAAATTTTGTTAATTTCTATAACATTTCGCACTCACAAAATGTATGCGGCATTAGCCCCACTAATGCCAGTAGCGCCAGCAACATTTGTTGCAAAATTCCATTGTGTGCCATCGTTCTTTGTTCCCTTTTCGGGCGCTTTTCATAGTGATTTATCCTTAAACTTGGCCATTTTTGCACACAGTTTTGTTTCGGCTTTTGTGTGGTGAATTGTTGACTGCGCATGCCACTTGGTGACCAGGACATGAACATGAACCTCCCACGTTGACGGCGACAGGCCTTTGTGTCATGCTTGGCTCATATAGTTATACTAATGTACAACATACATACATACATACATATGTATGTATGTATGTGTATGTACAAAATGTATGTGTCTAATATATTTGATATATTTATAAAGACTGCGGCTCTTGCAAGTCCTTTTCATATTGCCATAAAGCTGAAAATTTCAAGTGTGGCATCTATTAATAGAATTTGTATGAGTTAATGGTCAAGCTCTGGTGATTGTCCTTGAGTGAATGGAGCTTTGTGTGTGTTGTGCGTGGGTGTCGTTGAAGCACTCATACATAAACGTATATATGTATATGTAGACACGCATACATTGAAACATACGTTTCGGCGACTATGCCGTCATCATCATCAACATCGACATCGTCATTATTGCTGCTGTTCGTTTTCCATTCACTACCGCATGTCAATGGTGCATACTTATCGGGGCATTTGCTAAGCCTTGCACATGGAAAGCAAATGCAATTTCATTCAATTCTTGGATCTGAAACTTTCAATGCAATTTCAATCGGAAGCTTAACTCTCTCGCTCTCTCTCTCTCTCTCTCTCTCTCTCTCTCTCTCTCTCTCTCTCTCTCTTTGTCCCTTGCTCGTTGTCGTTTTTCCACTCGCTTGCTTTCGCTAGCCAGCACGTCTCTCTCTTGACACGCTGTTGATATCATATTTTTGCCACTTTTATTATTATACGATGCGATAAGTGTGAAGGCAAAACGTACACTCAAATAACGGGATTTGCTGCTCATCACAAACTCACCACACACACACACACTTACACACAGATGCACACGTACACACTATAGAAGCGCTCTCGCGCACGCTCGTTCTCACTCTCTGCCTGTGGTGGGCAGCCGAAAACTCCCGCTCATGCATATTATGTTATCTCGAAACTTTTATTGCTTGCAGTTTGGGGGTGCGGTGCTCACGTAGTGAAAAGGAGGCAGCACCAAGAATTAAAAACATGCTCCAACTGCGGGCCTGCGGAATCTAAAGACCATTCCAACATTTTCGCTGCTGTTGTGAACGTTGAACGTTGCGTCTAACACAACGCAAGACATGAGAAATGCGACAAAATTACCCAAAAACAATTAAATAATAAATAATCCAAAGTTTCAAAAACAATAATTACGAACTTTCGAGCAATGTGCATTGAGTGTAATTTGTTTTTTTCTTTAAAGCAGAGCTTGAAGTAACAGTAACAATTAATTGTAAATAAGTAACAAAGAAATATAACAACAAACACTCCACCAAACTCGAAACAAAATATTTATAAATATACAACTAAACAAAAAAAAAAAAAAAGCAAAATAAAATAAAAGGAAAACAAAACAACTATAATAACCTACAATTTAAAAACCAATAGCTGTTATTTCAAGTAAATTACAAGGTAGCCTTCAATCTAAATCTAAATTAAGTTGAACTAAAGGAAAACAACAATTTTTTCTGCTGCTGAATATCAAGAAGGTGTGAGCGCAGAGGCGCCTAATTCCGGCAAACAAATGTCTGGATAAAAAGCAACAACCAGTTGATCAATGGATGAAAATGCAGCCGTCGTCGTCATTTTTGTCGTCGTCGTCGTTGTCCATTTGTCATCGCGTTTGTCAGCTTCAGCAGCATCAGAAGGAGGTGCCAGAGCCGGAGCCGCTGCCACACAAACAACAGCAACAACAACCTCAACAGCAACTGAAACACCAAAGGGCAGCAGCAGCAGCAGCAGCAGCAGCAGCAGCAGCAACAGTAGCTGCAGCAGTCCAGCAGCAGCTGTTGGCGTTACAGGTTACGCAGCTCTCAAATCACGCCTCTTTTTGTACGCCTATATTGCTGGAGGCGCCATCACAATTGAAGCTGCCGCTGCTCATATTAAGCCCAAGCACTCTGCCACTGCCTCAACTGGCTGCGGCCTAGTACGCACCAGTTACTACAGTTAATTGGCTAGCCAAACTATTCTAAAGGAACGCAGATGCATATGCAGCCTGCTGTGCCCATCTAAACAAACAAATAAATAATTAAATAAAGAAACAACAAGCAACAAAACTGCAACTGCAACACCAAACAAAGCACAAACGCCTCAACGATAACAACAACAATAGTCATCAACAATAAGTAGAACTAAGCACAAAGTCTCGTGCCATTCTCAAACAGCCACAACAAACATTTACAACAACAACAACAGTAACAGTAATAGCAACAATAGCAGCAGAAACAATAAAAACAACGCCAACAACTTTAATCGGTCCCACGTGATTTTTCAACAGGCGCCAGCGAAAGCCGCCTGAAACTGTTATCTTTAGCAGTAGCTGACAAAAACAAAATGGCGGATGGTGGGCATTCATTTGTGAAGAAGACATTTCATAAGCCAACTTACTGTCACCACTGCTCGGATTTACTGTGGGGCCTCATACAGCAGGGCTACATTTGCGAAGGTAAGTGCGATCGCTAAACAATTAGGGAACCATTCTAAGACCTGGTCACGATCAGAGGGTTGCACTAAGAAGTTAGTGTCAAATTGATGTGACTCCTATGTATCTTTACAAATATCTTGAGATGTAGTAAAATTCACGAAAAGAACATTTTATTTTTTATTTTTAGTAAAAATAGGAACTAGGAAAATGTATTGAAAATTGATCTTATTTTCAATAAATTTTCCTAAAATAATGAATGAATTGAGCTACGGCAGTTGGCTTTGTAAGAGTTTTATATTTGTAAAGAGATTGCGATCAATTGATCCCTTTTCTCTCTGTTCCTTGCATGCGTGTTTTTTTCACATGCTAAGCCGGTGCTCGTAGTTCCAGCCTATCAGAAACCTACAATCATTTGATTAGTGCACGTGATCATAAATCAAGAACTCTACAAATTGTCTAAATTGTTTAGCAAACACTTTATAGAACTACAATTAATAATAGTTTGAATGCTGCAGCTGTTTGTGGCGCGACAGCTCTGACCGGTTTCTAAGTTGGCTTCAACTTATAAAAATAGTATTATATATAGGACTGCCAGCAAATTGTGAAAACTAAATACGAACAATAAAGTGAACATATAACAAAGTGTGTTGGTAGCTCAACGCACATTAAACAATCATTTATTAAATTGAATATATAGTGAATATGGAGTGGTCCAGATAATGAAAAAAAGCTTAACATATTTTTTATATTTAAATATAGTATTAGTTTAATTTGAAGACATGCATATGACAACTTAATGATGATATGTCATGTGTGCTATATCATCTAAATCGTTTTAATCAAAATTGTATTTGACACCAATTGAAAATTGTAATTTAGATTTGATCTATGAAGGTCCTTTGTAACAGGCGTTAGTCTGTTTCGAATAGTTGATAACTCTTTTCAGTTTTATTGTAATTGATAATCGATAAACTCTAGATATTTCAGTTTATCCCACGCGCTTTAATAGCTGATTGATTGTTCAGATTCTCCTAAAGTGTTCTTAAATTTCGAGTAGTTAACTTTTGGATACCTTCTCCCATTGCCCCCTAAATTGGGCAGCTTTACTTGTTTTTTACAACAGAAAAATTTCAAATGGTTATAAATATTTATGTTTTTAAATAGACTCCTTTATAGAACGGAGTAGTGTATTCAGATATAATAAATAAAAAACTTGAATATGCAACAGATTGTTTATCATAGTGAGTGAATACTTCATACTTATTCAAATTTGAGGAAATTATTTTGTTTTGTTTTGTTTGTTGATCGCAGATTACTTCTGGCCTTTAGTCAGTTGCGAGCTGCCAAGTTCAATTTAATGGGCACTAAACGGGCAAATCGAAAGCGCAAATCAGAGAAAAGTGGCCCCAAAATTTTATAAAAATACATTTGTCTAGTTTTGTAAATATATTTTCGAATTGCCATCATAATGTGAACCGAAATCGTGTGATTTTTACAAGCTGCATCCGTACGCTCCGCACATGACCGAGATGCACGATAATGATCATTATCGTCATCATCATCGCTGCAGATTCTATTTGTGGCGAAAAGTGTGCGCATTTGAACTTTCCTAAAAACAAAACGATTGTTCAACCAGCAGCTGGCAGCCTCATGACGTGAGCCCGGTCAACTACGTCACAGACACAGCAACGTTCGTGGGGCCATTGGCAATTGCTGTTTGGGTCTATTGGGGCTGCGGCTGGCCACGAGAATCTATCAAACTGGGGCCAGGCCGGACAAGCCAATCGCCATCTCGATGCTGCCTCTCCCAATTGGAAGCGCGTTAGGCCGCGTGCGTTTATTTGTTTATTTGAACTATTTCGGCTATTATTATAATTATTGGCATAGAGTGTTTTCTTCCTATTTCTCGTAACCTAAAGATTTCCCAAGAACGTCCACATGTATATTATACATTAATATTGGCTTAAGTAGCCACAACCAGTTCGAGATTTTAATATACCAACACATTCATATATACTACACACATTCGTACCTTTAATTTTCGACAGTGTCAGCTAAAAACAATCTGTCACTGGCATATTTCAAATGCAATTATACACGTTCTTGTTGCTATGACAGTTCTAGCACATAAATTTGCAGTATACAACAAGAAGAGTCAAGAGTGTTTAATTGGTCATGATGCGCTCCAATACCCGGTGTCGAGCTTTAAAATAAATGCCCTACTTTCATAAAAAAAATATCCAACCGACTTTTTGCTCAAATTAAAACCAGTACTATTGCCCGCAAACCGGTATATATATATATATATATATATATATATATATATATATATATATATATATATATATATATATATACATATATATATATATGTTATAAGAATAGGTTTATATATAAATATTTATTTATAGACAGATGCAAGTGAATATTCCATTTCTGCTGGTATCTTAGCCTTTCGCTCCAAATGTATTTTTAGAGCAAACTTGTTTTGTGTAGCATAACCCCAGGCGTTGCTCTCATTAGAAATCATGCGAAGGCGTTGTACGCTGCACTAATTGAGTTAACAACATTAAATTGTGAGTGGGCAGCGAATGACGGAGAGAGAATGAACGAAAGATCGGATTGGCATTTGAATTAGGATTTGAAGGCAGGCAGCAGGCTGGTGAGTGAGCAGGCGTAGGAGCCGCACTGATTCTGTACCAGATAGAAAGAGATAGACCCTTAGAAAATGGACAGAGAGAGTGAGAAAGAGCTAGACAGACAGAAAGAACGAGAAGTAACTCGCCCACACAGTTGCCAAACAGCAGCGGTTGCGCTCTGTTACTCGCCTAAAAGTAGGTCGAGATGCACTCACAATTGCATGAATACAGCTATACACACACACAAACGCACATAGGCACGCGCGTACAGGATGCGCACAGCTGCAGGCAACATTTCAATTGGTTTTCAAGGGTTGCGGGGGCGATAGCAACTGGCAATTGCAGCAACAGACGCAGCAGCAGGTGAGCATAAGGACCAAATTGAATGTGAAAAAGTGTGTGGGCTCGTTACAAGCCGGCCGCCCTGCGCTGTTTTGCTCTGCCGTGCCCTTCCCATGTATGGGCCTGTTAACACACCTACATACACATACATAGACAGCTGTTACCCCTGCTTCCGTTTCTAGCCGATAGCAATGAAGGGCTAAAAGTGCGTCATCAATGGCCGCCATGAATGTGGCGGAACCAAAAAACTGAGTGCCATATGCGCAAACAGAGGTGCGGACCTGCTGCCGTTTAATTACCTTCTCCACAACATCACCGAGGCTGTTCATTCATAACGAAATATAAAAAGCCAAAGCAGCAATAGCAACATCAACACAACCGCAGGCAACAACAACAACAGCAATTACAACAATACAAAACAACAAACAAATGAAAACAGATTTTGATTTTTTTTGTTTGGTTTTTTTGCTTTCTTTTCGTAAACTAGTGGGTCGTCAGTTTGGCTGGCGCAACCATCTGATTGGTGTTTGTGAGAGCGGGCAGTCCTCCAGTGGCATTGCTGACGTTGCATGCCAGACCAAAACTTTGATCCAATACATTTGGCCCATGCACCATACTGCCCAACAGCTAGATACTCTACATGGTTACATTGAATCAAGATTAGAAAGTATTAGAATCATAACTATATTCATGGATTGCTATCATCTTATAATCAGCGATATTCCCAATTTGTAATCAAATTCAACTCAACATATTCGCTAATAAAATTAATTATAATAAATAATTATTTAGCTCTCATTAATATTCAAATTTGAATTCTCTAAAAGTTTGATGTGAAGGTCTTTAAAACCTTTGGCTAGCTTTGTTATAAAAGGGTGAAAATAATTCAGTGCCATAATTTTCAGATAAATTCTTATACATAATATATGTGTATACTATACTTATACGTATACTTAATATTATAGATAGAATTACATAAGAAGCAAATTATGCTTAAATAGTTTAAGATATTAAAAAAAAAAACAAAAATTCTGAGCAGTCTAGAGTTTCTCGTTGTCTATGACTTAAATGTTTGTAATACAGATAAAGATAATCCAGCCTATAAATACGAATTACGTACAGGGTATGCAAATCCAATCTCTATCAAGTGGCGCAGCTGGCGGCAATGTCGACGTCAACATCGGCGTCGACATCGCGCGTTGATAGTCATTCGCGCTATATATCCTTGACTGTTGCCTTCTGTGTGTGCTTACGTACTTGTTCCAAAGTACTGTGCGTGTGACTGTGTGTGTATGTGTGTGAGTGTGCGACACGCTCGCAAAGCAAATTCTGTAGCTGCGCGCATTTGCCTGAATCAAATTGAGTTTATTTCATTTGGAGCCCGACAAATTACATTTATGGTAAACTAAAGCGTTATGCTATTTCGATTGATGAACTATAAATAGAACGCAAATGCAATTTGACGAACTATTAAATTATTGGTTCATTCGCTTGCCATAACTGTATATTCGTTTAAGCGTCGGTTGACATTTCCAATGAAAACTCTCGAGCTCGAATGTTGCGCATACGTCATGTTGGTCGTGGTCAGGGCTAAGTGGTCACAAATTTAGAATCGAATACGCATTATATATGTGCGATTCATGCGTCACATTGATCCAATCATTTCTATATTTAATTATGGTTTCATCTATTTGCCAGAGAGAGTTAGCTGTCTGTCTGTCAGGAAGTTGGACTCTAAATTGATTTCCTGTCGAAAGCAAATTTCTATAACTCATGTCTATGTGCTATGCAAATATCATTTTTAATTGTTGCTATTGTACGACGCATGTCAACTTGTGCCCATTCAATTGCCACAGCACACACACACACACACACACAATCAGTATGGATACACACATAGAGTGTGTGCTCTTTTGGCTTCTCAAACATTTTTGCCACCTCACATACACTTTCATAAATATGTATATATAAATATATATATATATATATATATATATATATATATATATATATATATATATATATATATATATACATATATATATTGGGCATCGTCTTCGAGTTTTACTTGCTGCCAACTTCTTTGAATACTTTTCGACGATTTGGCTTTGGGTTCCCTTTGTTATTGTTGCTCTAAAAGAAAGCACGCACACGCACTCATACATCTACTCACAAACAATGACGATAACGCGCCCTTGCTAAGCAAAAGCAAAAGATGAAAAAGTAAAAGTGTGTTGAGTTTCGTGAATTTCCCAACCAGACTGAAGAAAAACATTAGAAAATTTCCCATGCGTCCTCGGTGCGCTTATCTGTGTGTTGCCACTCACATGGATACACATACATATACACACATGCGTACGTTAACATTTTGGTATACATAATGCCAAAGAAAATGCAAACCAAAATTAATATAACTATAAATACATGCATTTATAATATGTATACATACATATTATATATGTATGTAGGTAGGACATATATAACATACACATATATGACAGTTAACTTCCACTCGTAATGCTGTAATTCATAAAAGTAGTTCGGGCCACGTGCTCCACTCGACTCAAATGATATATATGTATATGTATATGCCTAATATATGTATAATATTATGTTTCATGAACAAACACACTCATACTCATACATACACATGCTCACTCTCTCGTCGATTGAGAGGCTGCAGTTGATTTCGTGCCAGCCTCACGTTTGGCCAAAAATTAAAATCCACTTGGAGCATGCAACATGCGCCGTAAACGCTTCGAGTACTCATTTATTTATATACATAGCTAAACGACAACAACAACAACAACAACAACATGAACAAGAAAAACTCATGAGTTCATTCATGACGTCAGGGCGTCAGCGTCAGGTCAGCGGCCTAATTCGAGCCAGAGCCAAATACATACAAGCGCATGAACTCAAATGCATATCTACAAATAAATATACCCAAATGTGTGTAGCCCCAAATGCATACATGCACACACATACTGGTATGTATTCAATTATGCACATAATGTACTGTTATGCACACACATAATTACCTATGTGTGCATATAATTAGATTCATATGTACATAAAATGTGTGTAAAATTTTCACGCAATGCTAAAAATAAAATTCTTATTTCTATGTTGGGCTACACAGAACTACCTAAAAATACATAAGAGACCACACAAACACACACACAGCTATGCACACATATAAACATACTTTCGCATATGTAGCTGCGCTGCATTCGTGTAGTTTTGCTGCTCAAGATGGTAGCAGCGCAGCGCAGCTTCGGTCACAGACTGCGAGCTGTTGCTACTTCCATTCAGACACCAACACGAGCGCACAGAATGGAAGTGTAAGTGGAAGCGAGAGGGAGAGAGTTCTTTGTTTGCCCTACAGTATTGTTTTCGCTTTTGTCCGTGGTTCTCTCTGCAGCTTTTGCTTCTCCTCCTTCGGTTAGCCACTTAGCGTTCGCTTCCATTTTGATTCAGCTCGCTTGTAAGTGTGCGTGTGCATCTGCATGCAAGTTCTTTTGTCCATGCATATGTGTATGCATATGTACGTATTTCTCTGTGTGTGTGTGTGTGTGTGTGTGTGTGTGTGTGTGTGTGTGTGTGTGTGTGTGTGTGTGTGTGTGTGTGTGTGTGTGTGTGTGTGCATAAGCCCTCAATGAAAATGGTGCCCATGAACTCAAGAGCCAGCATGGGCCAGCGCTATGAATGGCGAGTAATGGTTGGCTGACGATGACGTAGCATTGTCCACAAACCCAAGCATATAATGTGCATTGCAGTGCACATATCTTACCACATACATACATATACAGTGAAATCACTGCGAGCGAATAGTCGCCTTGCTTAAAGTCCTTATCAAATTAAATTATATTTTATTTTAATAAGGAAATCAGGGATACAAATAAGATATATCTGACTAAAGGTTGTACTAAATATATACATATGTAAGAAATTTCATATATGTATATCTGATAACAACGATTTACGTTAATATCCCTTTAGGTGGTTCTGCTTGTGAGAGGGTTAATATTATTTACAATGAAATTCTCCAAATGTAGTTTTGACTGTATGTACTACATATGTAAGTATGTATGTATGCATAGCTACTCACATACTTGGCTTGTATGAGGGTGTAAAAGTATGGGGCTAACTTGCATATGCATATAGTACATATGTATGCACATATGTAAATGTCTGTTTCATTTAGATAAGCACTGACATTACATAGTTAGAGAGAACGTTGCCTTTATTCGCTGTTGAATGATACTTTCATGACTTTCCCGTTTTTCTTCTCTCTTTTGCAGTTTGCAACTTTATTATACACGAACGATGTGTCACCAGCGTTGTAACGCCCTGTTCCGGCATTGCGCCATGCATTATAAAGGTGCGTACACTATCATGTATATACATACATTTGTATATAATATATACATATCTGCTTTTCATTGAATAACCTGACAACTGTCATCTCGTTTTACAGAATCCCGTCGCCCATTGTTGGTCGGAACCAACCCATCACAAGAGAAAATTCTGCACCGTATGCCGTAAGAGATTGGATGAAACACCAGCGGTGCATTGTTTAGGTAAGCCAGCGTTCACATCGACCGACGATAGAAACGGTTGGAAGCCCACTCCTGTCTCCTGTCACTCCTGGCTGTCTGTTAATTTAAAATGCATTTCATAACCAATTCCTGCCCATGTCAAACGTGAATTCAATTTATTTTTAACTGTATGTACTTTTCATATTATTTTCGTCAAAGCCTATTCGAAATATTCCATGATTAATTTAATTTACTCTTTTATATATTAGAATTTGATCAAATTAATATTGAATCGTGATATCATACTGAACTAAGTGAAATTTTATGTTTATGAAAGTCTAAAGAAATGTTTTTAAAATTATTATGTATTTTTCTATGTTATAAGTTTATGTATAACGAAATGATTTCAAACTCTTCACAGTTTGCGAATATTTCGCGCATACTGAGTGCCAAGATTTTGCAGTGCCCGATTGCACAGAGAATGCAACATACGTGCCAGGCAAGGAATTGCTGAATGTGAGGCATCAAGTGAGTATCAAATAATAGATGATACGATGGTACATTTTATAAATGTAATCTGATTCACAGCATCATTGGCGGGAGGGTAATCTTCCATCAACGTCCAAATGCGCCTACTGCAAGAAAACCTGTTGGTCTTCGGAATGCCTCACAGGTGAGTGTCCAGAGAAAGAATTCCTTTCATATAATAAACTCGATTCTCTCTTTGCTTTTTTCTTTTTTTTCTTTTGCTTTCAGGCTATCGCTGCGAGTGGTGTGGCATGACCACGCACGCTGGATGTCGCATGTACCTGTCAACCGAATGTAATTTTGGTATTCTACAACCTATCTACTTACCTCCGCATTCAGTGTCGATACCGCGTACAGAGGTGCCAATCGAGGCGATCATCGGCGTCCAAGTCAAATCAAAGACGTCGCTCGTACGCGACTATTCGTGTCGTAAGTACCAATCTAGCTTCATTTTAAGCAAACGTACCCCAAATTCAATCGCATCGATTGCGCTATCCATTTGACATGGTCCAAATGCAGCAGCCAATGGGCCAACAGCTCACTCACCCAAACTCACCCAATAAGCTGCATCAGCTCTCGATGTTGTGCACATTTGAATGTATTCTCAGATCCATGGATTATCATCTCAACTTTTTAAGCCTCATCCTATATTCTTCTCACCTTGTTACACTATCGCAAACAGTTTTCGTCTTGTTACGTCCTCTTCTTTTTTTTTTTTTTTTTTGTTATCAAAATTGGTTTACAGCTGCGGTGTATTTCCTCATTTTGTTCACCCTGTCTGTTTGTCGACTGCTTCTTTTCATTTCGATTTATTTATTTATTAAGTTTTTCTTGTGTTATTTTAAACGTTTCTTTTTTGGTTTGGTTTGGCAGCCAGCCCGGAGCTCGGTGCAGAGGCCGCGGCTGGTGAAGTTGGTGCGTCGGGGTTGTGTCTCAAGGAGCTCCTCGAGCTCCACAGACAGCGTCTTGAGCAATCGAAACAACATTTTTTACTTTCAACGCCACCTACGCCCACATCCTGTGGCTCCATCTCCCTCTGTGTGTCACCCACGCCCTCATTGACAGTGGGCGACACGAGCAACTCGCTAGCCGGTGCCTATCAGGATGCGGACGAACCAGATGCCGAAGAGGACGACTATGAACAGCAGTGCAATACAACGGAGCATGATAGTGCCTTTCAGCTGACCACCGCTTCCAGCAATATAGCCACAGGGCCACTGCAGAAGTCTCCATCCACCAATTCCTCGCTGCATCTGCTCTATACGAGTCTGTTTCGCAAGCTGAACCACGCTCGACGCCGTCGACGTCGCGGCGCCTCAAACAGCGAACAGGACGATGACGATGACGATGATTTGGATGGCGGAGTCTGTGATATTAGCGGCGGCGACCTGAGCGACGATTATGATCATTGCGATGTCTCGCTACGCAAGCGCTGCTCGCGTCGATCGCCTCGCGATGTTAGCGAGACGGATTACCATGGCGACGTGGAGCTGGAGACGGCGCCGCGTGAAAGCTGCTATGAGACGTCCGATACGGGTGGTGAACTAACCAATACCGACGATCTCGACTCCAGCATGAATCTGATTAGCAACCTTAGCTATAATAGTAGTAATAGTAACACCTCTAACACCTCCGAGCAGCGCAAGAATCAAGCGCGTTCCACTGCCACAGCCGCAGCCAAGGGCAAGGGCCATGCCCCTGGTCCGCCCACGACTGATACTACACATGCCTTAAGCGTGCTCGCTGGCCACAACCCAAAGACTGCAGCTCTCTTGAAAGCCAAGCCCAAGCCCAAGGCCATACTCAATGCGCCCAAGCACAAAGGTGGATCGGTGAGCTCCCCCAATTCCAGCGACTGCTCCTCGGCATCGCCCGCACCGACCTCTGCGGTCCTGCAGCTGTCACCTGTGGGTCGCAGCAAGTCGTTTCAGGAGCCGGGCATCGCCCGTAATAAGAAATACGGACGCGGTCTGTTCCAGCGCCGCCGCTCCAAGCGGTCACCCAAGAGCGGCGTCAAAAGCAACTACAGTCTGGACAGACTATCGCAAAACATTGAGATAACCATACAGGATGAGGATGGCAACTACCAGCCATACGATGACAACTATCATATGCTATCCGCGCCACGTTTGCCACTCGATACAGATGCCGATGGCTACGATGATGTCGAGTATGAGGATTTGTATCTGGACGATCAGCCGCATAGCGTTGGCGGCGTTGGCGGACTAAGTGGCGAAGACATTGCTGGCGATATCAGCGATGGCGCCGCCAGCAGTCGATCCCGTGCCAGCGATGCCGACGGCCATGCGCAGGGTCACGTGCTTGGCCGTCTGCTGCGGCGCGTGCGTGGTCTGTCCGCCGGCTGGCGAAAGCCACGATACCAGAAGCGCAGAGGTGATTAGCGTACCGCTATCTTTGTACTCGTTTGTAATCTCTCTCTAACAGCAACTGCCACCGACTGCCGTCTACTCTCAGTACTCAGTGCTCGATTGGCTTAAGTTTGGTTTTGGTTCTTGGTTCTTGTTTCTAGTTATTGAGCTAACAATCTGTTTTAGTTTCCGATTGTTTTTAACCTATTTTAATAAGTTACTAACTCGACTAATCATCACACGATCGCACCATTTCGCATCGCATTACATATTTCGCCAAATCGTTACAATCAATCACAATCAACTAACCCCTCCCATAACACAGATAAAACACATTGCATGATCACCTCAAGCTAACACCCAGTCCGATTCACTTATAGAATTAGCCACTAACGGTTTTGTAACTCTGCTCCTATTTAGCACGCAGTATATCGGAGGAATTTAGCAGCGGAGATGCGCCCCGCTTCAAGGATGAAGAGTCAATAGGCAAGGGCGAGTCGTCCCATGGCATGAACGCACAAGGCGGTGCTGGCAGCAGCAGTGCCGGTGGTGGAGGTGGAGCTGCTGGTAGCGCTAGCGGCACTGGCACAGGTGGCTCTTCCACACACTATCGACCCGAGTCCACGGGACACAAGTCCGATAAGTCGGAAAAGGACAGAGAGAAAAAAGAAAAAGAACGTGAAGAGAAGGATATAGGTAAGTGTTGAAAACGACATCACCATCATCATGACCAGGAATAAGCATTTCCATCGTCACTTTGCAGAGATGATCAAGGTTTTTGATGGCAACAACTCATTTCGACGCCAGCAGTATCGTGCTATCATCGTTCAGCGTACATATACACTGGAACAATTATTGACCACCGCCTTGCGAGCTTTTCACATCACACGCGATCCACAGGCCTTTTATCTGACCGATCTGTATGCGGCCGCTGGCATGGAAGATGCACCGCTACAGGATCCGACGCCCGTGTTAAATCTGACACACTTGGAGGGCAAACGACCAGCTATGTACTTGAGGTTTCACGACAGGGACAGAGGACATGTGCGCGTGTATCCCGGCAAATTGCAATGCTCACTGGAAGATCCTTATGTCAATGTACCTGTAGATAATACAACTGTTATTAAGGACCTGATACGCGATGCACTCGATAAATTCGGTCTGCAAGATAACCAAATACAGGACTACAGGTAAGTTGAATGAAAGCAGAAATAAGAGTTGTCTAACTCCCAATCGGTCATCAGATGTTCGGAAGTATTGCTCGACCGCGGCGTTACCGAGCGCATACTCTCGTGGAACGAGCGTCCGTGGGACATAATGAAACATCTGGGCAAGGATTCCATACGTCAAATGGAATTGATGCGTTTCTACATGCAGCATAAGCAGGATCCCCATGGACCAAATATTGCACTCTTTGTGGGCAATCTGCCCACTGGACTGTCGCAGCGCAACTATGAGCAAATTTTGAACAAATATGTGACTGATGAGAACAAATTCATCAGCATTGGACCTATTTACTATGAGTACGGTTCGGTAGTGTTAACATTCGAGGATGCTCAAAAGGCGGTAGGTGTTGAAACTTTGAAATTGCTTTGGCCGCTTATCACTTTTTTACTTTTGCCGATCAGGTTCGCGCTTTCTACAATCTACGTGAAACGATCATTGAGGACAAAAAGCTGTTGGTGTTGCTATTGCCAAATATTGAACCCAGCATGGTACCCTCCGATGTTAGGCCACTGTTGGTCTTTGTAAATGTGAAATCCGGTGGCTGTCAGGGTCTGGAATTGATATCGAGCTTTCGAAAATTACTTAACCCGTATCAGGTCTTTGACTTGGACAACGGTGGTCCGTTACCAGGGTAGGCGACAACTAAAATCTAATACCTTTGTAGTTGCGAAGTGCTCATAATTTTTCTACTTCCTTACCATCCTCAGGCTTTATGTTTTCCGGCAAATCACTAACTACAAGATCTTGGTGTGTGGCGGCGATGGTACCATCGGGTGGGTGCTTCAGTGTTTGGATAACGTGGGCCAAGACTCTGAATGCTCTAGTCCGCCGTGCGCTATTGTGCCATTAGGTACAGGTAAGTAGCAAGCCTTCACTTTCCCCACCTGATTCCTGTTGCCTAAGTCAAACTCTTGCCAGGCAACGATTTGGCACGCGTTTTATGTTGGGGCTCCGGCTACACCGGTGGCGAGGATCCCTTAAATATGCTGCGTGATGTGATTGAGGCCGAAGAGATAAGATTGGATCGATGGACCGTCGTCTTCCATCCGGAAGACAAACCCGAAGAGCCGGCCATGAAGGCGCCCTCACAAACTACTGGTAAGAAGAAGAAGGCGCACCAAGCACATTTATCGCAACAAACAAATCAGCATCATCAATTACCGGCTCTGACATCGAGTGATATATCAGGTCATTTGATGTTTCAAAATTTTCTTATTGTTTATTATGCGTTTCACTGTCAAATATAACTTACACCCCATCCATAATCCCAAGGCCAATTCCCTTGTAAAATAGTACAAAAAATAGCTCTTCACTTCATGTTGTAATTTAAAATATGCTTTTCAATACTGCTTACGTATAATCAACAAAGATATTTAGTGCATATTTATATATATATATATATATATATATATATATATATATATATATATATATATATATATATATATATATATATATATATATATATATATATATATATATATATATATATATATATATATATATATATATATATATATATATATATATATATATATATATTATTTATCTGTGAATATTTTTGCAACTCATTTAAAATATTTGCCATTAAAATTACCCTTGACCCCTTCTAAGTTGCAAAAATATCTCGAGCTTAAGCTGCTGGATAGTAGTTAATACTAAATTCCAAGCTTCCCGACCTAACCACAAAAAAGTAAAGTCCGTATAGACCACGGCGCCAAGTTAGCTGATGATAAATGCTGTAGTTTGAATGTGTATACGATATAATTATGTATACTCTTAGTTGAGCTGCATGCATCCGTGTTAGTTGTAGTTAGTTATGCTAACGACTGCAAGCCGTTCAAGGAGCACAGGTAAAGTATGTAAATATGAAGTCAAGCTGCCGTCTGGAATCGAACTCTTAGCACATCGGTAAAACCGATTCATATGCCCAACTCGATGTTTTGTAAATTCAATTTTTGTTGTGATGTCTCAATGTGTGCGTTTAGAGTTTTGCGCCCTCCCAACTATTCGAACAATGAAAACTAAATAAATGCTCTCAATTGTCAGGCGGTGCCCAGAACGAGGACAACTCACAGATCTTTGTAATGAACAACTATTTTGGCATTGGTATCGATGCTGACCTATGTCTGGACTTTCACAATGCACGCGAGGAGAATCCCAATCAGTTTAATTCGCGGCTACGCAACAAGGGCTACTATGTGAAAATGGGATTACGGAAGATTGTGGGACGCAAAACTGTCAAGGATTTGCAAAAGGAGCTTCGCCTAGAGGTCGATGGCAAGGTTGTAGATCTGCCACCCGTCGATGGCATCATCATATTAAATATATTGAGGTATGTTGTGTAAAGCCTTTTTTTTTACCAACTCTGTCGCTAATCACTCTAATGAACTACACAGCTGGGGCAGCGGCGCAAATCCCTGGGGTCCGGACAAGGATGATCAGTTCAGCACGCCCAATCACTACGATGGCATGCTGGAGGTTGTAGGAGTGACAGGTGTCGTACACTTGGGACAGATTCAGTCCGGCATACGCACGGCCATGCGTATAGCACAGGTGGGTTACGCATATGTCGCGAGGGCCCGAGCAAAATATAAAATTACCATTTCTGTAACGTCTTGCAGGGCGGTCACATCAAGATACACTTGAACACCGATATGCCGGTTCAGGTGGATGGCGAGCCATGGATTCAAAGCCCTGGCGACGTTGTGGTCCTCAAGTCCGCGCTCAAGGTATGTAATAGCCAAGCATTTAACACCTTTGTATATAAGTTAGGATTGCATGTTTCAAATATTCAGTTATTATCGCATGACAGCTTTCTGTTATCATTTCTTTTGTATATACATACAAGCAATATCATATGGACCCAATGAAATCAAAACATCTGCACCAAACTCTTTGTTACTGCGCGTTTTTCCAATTGTTTTCCTTTTTATGGTTTCCGTACAATTTCTGCGTACGTTACTTACTGATTGTACACCTAATGAGTCAGAAACCACAGATAATACTTGACAAACCACCTGCAAAAAC
Organism: Drosophila anceps; assembly: GCA_035045945.1. Classification (NCBI taxonomy): domain Eukaryota; kingdom Metazoa; phylum Arthropoda; class Insecta; order Diptera; family Drosophilidae; genus Drosophila; species Drosophila anceps. The sequence goes on from JAWNON010000225.1 coordinate 16,066,012, forward strand.
TATGTTAAGTCGGTCGAGATCGATAACATTATAAATTAGAAAAGAGATAGAACTAAATCATCATTTTTTATAGAACGAAAAACAAAAACTACAGAAACGTTGACATATATTATGCGATAAGTAGTATTAGCGGCCATTGATAGATGATGATTGATGACTGAAGTTTATCTTTATATTTTCGTTCAAATGCAAATGCTATACGTTCGATTAGCCTTCTTAATATTTGACAACCACATTATCCTACAGTTATATACATGTTGAAAGGCATCAAACTGAGGAAAATAGCCTAAGAATTTGTTTGTTGCAGCATTTGAATGTTAAAAGTAGATCGATCATTGTAAGAACTAAAATGATAGCTGAATTGAAATTGTGTGTGTTTGTTTTTATGAAAAAAAAAGAAAACTATTTGCATGCAACCAATCAACCAAACCAATCAACCAACCAACAGCCACGTCCTACGTCCCAAAATGCAAATATTACGGTCCTACTGAATAACTGTGTTACACGTATTTTGAAATTTAATTTATTCATCAAGTTAATCAAGCTAATTGTTGTTGATAGCAAGACAATCGCAATAGAAACCAAACTTTGTCAGTGTTAGTGCCTGTCTATATTCGATATTAATTGTATTTACATTCTACATATATTATATTCGAGCACATGCTGTCCCCATAAGCCCCACCAGCCCCCACCCATGTATATACAAACATAATGAAATATTTCTCTAACTCTGTTCTTTTGTGTGTATTATGCAAGGTAATTAGATCATATATATATATATAAATATATATATATATATATATATATATATATATATATATATATATATACACATATATATATATATATATATATATATATATATATATATATATATATATATATTTATATGATTCTGCATCTTAACAATAAAAGAAGGAGAAAACATTCAGAAAATAATTCCGTATTGAGATGAATTGATCCGTCAAACAGAAACCGAATCTATTCGATTTTTATAAATTCTTATTCAGTCTTGAATAAATAAACACCTTACAGTCTTTTCGATTTAATGTCATAAATTGCGAAAAATATATGTAAAAAGAAATAATAAAAAAAAACGATGGCATCTGGCAAATGTCATTTTTGATGTTCATCTTTGAGGGCAGCAACCCGATTTGTTACTGTAAATGTTTTTTTTTTCTTTGGGTGTACGTTGTTGATGTGTTGAGCTGTTGAGATATGTCGCCTTTGACCCTTGTGTGTGTTTTATGCTACATTCAGGCTACCATGCTGAAGAAAACGAAGAGTAAACGACGACTTACGGAGCCGCATATCTCGCCGGCGGTGTTAAGCCTCTCGGTGGCTGGCAGCACCACTGCCATTCAAAACATGTCGCAACTATCACAGCTACAACAGCAGCAGCAGCAGCAACAACAACAGCAACAACAGCAACAACTGCAGCAGCAGCAACAACAACAGCAGCAGCAGCAACAACAGTCGCAGCATGCGGCAGAAAATGGTGACAAGGATATTTCAGTGCCGCCTTCGCTGCACTTTGGCAGCACATAGAGTATAGCCTCGGCATATGTGTCCGGTGTACGATATTGGTTCTCCTGTTTCTTTCCATAGGCCGACCTAATACTAAACCACATACACAGAGACAGTAACGGCAGGAGAAGCAACAAAACTAAATCAATATTGCCAGCCACAGAATGCATAAACGCAGATATATATTGAAAACGTAACAAAATACTACAAACGACTACATATATAAGAAAACCAAACAAACAAAAGAAAAAGAAACCAAACATATACAAAATCGAAATATACCATAAAGTTGTGCAAGCTAAGGTGATCAAAAGCATTGTGAATAAACTGGTGTAACAATTAGACAAACTTTGATGCAAAATCGAAAACTCTTTTTATAGAATACTTAAAACCGAACCACCTAACTAATAAGCCACCATCCTCTGACCAAGAGCAACAATAATATAAAGACCACCGCTTTTAAAAACTTGAACTAGCTGTAAAACGTTAATACACATACACACACACACACACATACACACACTAAATCGCACACACGTCTAAAGTTTCTTTAGTTAATTTTGAAAAATATTTTTTGAAGCTCTTAACCTTTTTTGAAATGCGCTTAGATTGTGCAGGACAAATAAGTATTATTACTAATCTGTACACACAGACACACTCACTACACCCACACACACAAATATATACACTGAGCAAAAAATGTAAATTATTCGTTTTCGATTTTGTTCATTATTGAATTGCTAGAGATGCAAATGATTTATTATCTGGAATTTAGTTTATTCCAATTTCGTGCATTTTGCTTGATTTGCTAAACATTTTTTAATTTCTTTATTATTTTTTAATAATAATTAATGCCCATTAACACCTTGATTTTCAATATGTAACAATTTAAAAGCTAACTAACTAAATAATTCAAGAATAATAATAATAATGATAATAACATAATTTCATTTATGTTAACTCTCCTTTTTATAATCTTTCTCTCTTTTTCTCTATCTCTCTATATTACTGAACATAATGTAACATTATATATATATATATATATATATATATATATATATATATATATATATATATATATATATATATATATATATATATATATATATATATATATATATATATATATATATATATATATATATATATATATATATATATATATATATATATATATATATATATATATATATATATTTATAAATTAATATGTAACATCTATAACACCATCAACTACAACTACAACAACAATATATATGATTAATCCGCTCTTTATCAATTTAATCAATTTATGCACCGGACGCCAATTCAATTCAATTCAATTCAATATTTAAATTTAACCTTAAACTCAAATCCAACTTGTATTAACTTGATTAATCGATTAATTAATCGCCTCACTTACTTAGGCCACCATGTTAAAAAAAAATAAACTTAAAATGAAACGACGCAACACGGAGCCAACGATGCTCGTCGCTGGCTCAACAACTCCACACCTGTCGCTGGCGCTGCCACCGAGCGTGGGTGAGGTTGGCGATGCCGCCGAGGCAGATGCGGGCCCAAATAATACGGACTTCTGAATATGGTATAGCGAGCGTCTGATTTAACGTGCTCATTGCAGTGTTAACCACATCCACACAGCTTCACAACCACAACAGCCACATCAATTTAGCCACAATCTCATTGTCGATTACCATAGCAGCAGATTCAACTATAAAAATCAAAAGAAAAAACCAATCAACTTTCATCAAAATTAACTCTTTTACTATATATATCTATATGTATGTACGTGTATTTCTATTCCTATATATGTATATGTGTATAGAGATATTGTCTATGTCATAGTCATACATATATTACCATACGTCTGCATAAGTACGTTAAACTCAAACAGCTCGAAACTAAACAGTGGCTCGCGGAAGTAACTGAAGAGCAGCGCGACCAACACTGTAACTATATAAAATATATTTCCAAAAAAAAGGAAAAACGAAAAACTACAACTATTAATACTATTTAATTCTATAACTACAACAAAAAGAACAAGAACAACAACTATTACTATACTATAACAGCAGATGGGCGCAACTGCAAACATCAAAGTTTACGCATAAACTACTCAGTATCGTATGTCTGTATGTATGTATGTAAATATGTATACTACGTATAGGACATTCACAGTGTGTAATGAAAGTATGTGTGCATACGCGCACTCTTGACATGACGATATATGCAAATCTTTATTCCATACACACACACAAACACTCTCTCACACACACGCACACAGCAATAGTCTGGCAAATGTTGTAAGAAAAATTCAAGTTCAATTATGTTCCTTACCGTTTCGTTCCTATGTATGTATAAAAAAAATCAACGACAGATTAGTGATACCATTAAAAAGATGAAAAACCAAAACAAAACCAAAACAAAACAAAACCAGCGCAAAGAGCATAGCAACATAAAATAGTACAAAATTGAATTGTTAAATAATTGTTTGTTGGAATCAAATGATGAAAAGAAAATATTGAATCGTGACAAGACAAAAGAACAAAAACAAAATTAACGAATTTGGCAACTACAGCACTGTTGCTTCCACTGACCGCAAGATGGCGGAACAGTGCTGCCCAGCGCTCTGGCGCAAACTACACGGAAAGTAACAAAAAAAAAAAATAAAAACACACAAAAAGCTAAACTATGAATGTTACAACAGATGCGAGAAAATTCTTACGAAGCTTTTTTTTAATAAAATTGCTGCAAATTGCATAGCATGTGTAGATACAAAACAATTAGAGACGTAACAATTCGCATATTATAAAGATCGTTAGGCCAAAACAAACTAGCGATAGGATTCGTGCTACAAATTCGAGTGGTGTACGCATATACTGACCATATGATATGTATACGTACATATGTATCTCACAGATGCATATGTATGTATGCATATACATCTGCACGTATATACGTAATGAAATACATGGAAATTAAGAATGGGTTAACTAAATCTGGATTGTGCAATTGGTATGAATTTTCTCCACTGTTGTGCAAATATTATTCAATGTAAACAAATGCATTTTCTTACAGAAAAAAAACAATGTGCCTGATTACAATGTATTTCTGTCCGATTGCCGCCTTTGTTGGTTGGTCAGTCTGACAGTTAGTCAGTTTTTGGGGCACGTAAGTATTTCACATGCATTTGAACATTTTTGGATGTTGAACCCACTTACAGAAAAACAGAAAAGGGAAGTAACAAGATATATAAATGAAAAGAAAGAAAGAAGAAGATAACAACCGGAGACATTACAATTTCAACTTCAAAACGCTTAAAAAACCCATTTTTGAAAACTTTTTAACTAATTTTACATTACTTCTTTGGTTATACACAAGACACAGAAAACTCGCTGTAATACCGTTGCCGCTGCTGGGGATGGGGCGCATATGCATGGTCTGCACTTGCGGTTACTCGCATGCACAAGCGCCCCATCCCCACACACTACAGACGTGAAGGCGATTGGGAATGGGAATAACCGGTTCCTCTGAGGGGGAATACTTTGCAGAGTATTTCCAGTCGCCTTCTCCAACACACACACACACACAGACACACACACACACACACACACACACACACACACACACACACACACACACACACACACACACACACACACACACACACACACACACACACACACACACACACACACACACACACACACACACACACACACACACACACACACACACACACACACACACACACACACACACACACACACACACACACACACACACACACACACACACACACACACACACACACACACACACACACACACACACACACACACACACACACACCAACAGTCACATTCAGCATAACAAAAGCAGACCGTTTTTAACTCATCTACTGTTATGCTAACACGGAAATCGCATAACAGTCTCCCTCCAAAATCCTAAAACACACATACACACAAATTTCGTTTATGCCGACTTATAAAGCGACATTTACACAATATTTGCGTTCAGCAAACCACCTCGACCAGTTGCAGTTAAGGGGCTCGGTGCTTGGGGTTAATCAGAACACACCCGATTTCCGTGAATTTCCTAGCGATCGCACACGTTAGGCGCCGGGACAGTCGTCTATGCAATGGAACCAAAAAAAAAAAAAAATTGAATGCGCGTCAAAAAAAACATATATATACATATATAAAAACAAAAAAAGGAATGAGTAATTTTCTTTTAAAATTAAATTACTATTATTTGCCTATGGTGGAAAATTCGACTTAACCTTTCCCATATTGCATAGACCACTGCAAAGCGCGACGTGCGGCCTTTCGCCAAACTTATTCGAGTTCGAAGCAAGCCGTTTGAATCGAGCTCGAATCGATTAGCCACTGGCACAAAAATTGCAGCTCGTAGGTGATTTGATTTCTTGCCTGATTTAAAACACAAATATACTGCAACAAAACAACACAAAGTTTTTTCCAACATTTTAGTTTGGTTTCTTTTATTATGTATTTAAAAATTAATGTAAGTAAAAAAAAAACAAAAAAAAAAACAAAGAAAAATTAATATAATATGCTATTCAAAGAAATCCAAAACATAATTACCAACACAAAAAAAAAAAACACAAAAAACCAAAAAAAAAATTTAAAAAAATAAAAAAAACAACAAAAACATACAACAACTAAAAATACTAATTATAGTACATACATTGATGTAGTGTTAATTTTAAGCAAAAACCAAATAAAAAAAAACAAAAAAAAAAAAAACAAAATTATAAATCCAATAACAACATTTAAGAGCCAACTATAAAATTGTTTCATGAACTCAAGATAACAAAACAGAACAAAATCCATACATAAATGTACAAGTAACTATTTTTCTCTAAAAACCAAAGTAAACTGCAACACTTTTTGCTCCATATTAAATTAATCTTTTTGCAGGCAGAGGATATAATTGAATGAAATAAGTATGTTATGTATATTTAAAACAAAAAAAAAAAATAAAAAAAACAAGCAAAAATTTCTCAACCCAAATTCAATATGGAAATCGTTGCGGAAATTGTTAAACAGACTACGCATGCAAATACGGAATTTATAATGTACAATGGGAATCGCTTTAAAGTCTATATGTAACGCAAAAATAATAGCGAATATCCAAATCCAAAATCCGTTTGACAGAACGAAAAATTGGTGAAGCATAAAAACAAAACAGATATGAAAAGAAATAACTGCAAAATAAATGTAATTGACGTAACAGAATTTCAACATTTTGTATTTATTTATTTGCGATTCACGTAAGTACGATAATAATATACTTAAGAAGCTTTTAAGAGTCAGAGTCTTGGCTCTAACAAGTAACAATGTTGCAGTCTATCGCCGCCCTCTGCAAAATTCTCATTCTCAGTTCAAAAGCAGTTAAAACATTTCTCAAGAAGAAGTCTGTAGAAAATTGTGAGCTACAGTGATTGCCTATTCAAGTATATGCTATATTTTAACTCTCTAGTACCAATGGTGATTAAATTATAAATGACTTTGCACATTACTCTATAAAGTCACTTGAGATTTATATAGCTCCTACTGGACGTGGACACATATTTTTCTTCGATTGATAGAAAATCTTAACAGAACCTCAAGTGTCTCTAGCTTTCAAACTGTGGAAACTGCACTTTAACTTAATTTGTCACACACCCAACAGGCGTAGATATATAGTCTATATTCCAAATTTCAGATAGATATAGTATTGAAAAAAAGTAATATACTCCTCTCAGTTCGCGAACGACTATAAAGATTGTATACTTCATTTAGTATATATGCTAAGCTTGAGATTTTTATTTAGTTAATGAAAACAAGGCTTTCGACCTTAACTTTAGGGTAGTTTGTAGACTGCTGTCATAAACTGAACGATAAATATAAATGGATTAGTTCTATACTCGGTTGATTTTGTGCCTTCCTAATCCGGACATATCGAGTCTCCGGATTAGGGAAACAATATAGAAGTTTACTGAAGATAGCAATCAGAAAGGATCTTTTATTTACTACAGAAAATTGTGTTGGATAATATATTTATATTTTACTTAAAAACTATAATTTTTAATTACCGATTATAAGATAATGATTAATACATACATATTTTAATATAATAACAATATACACTAATGTAAATTGTACTACATTACGAATGCCTGCTGTCGCATCTCAATCGTCATTATGAGTACAACAATCAAATGGCATAATACAATTATAGTACATATCATGAGAAAAACATAAAGAATAACAAATTGTTGACTCGACGAAAATACCAACTATTTATTGTGCTCATTGTCAGACGAGGTGCCTGAATGAAGCGGGGGCGTTGAGCGGCCATCAAAATGCTGCTGATTGACCAAGCGTTGCCGTTCTAGATACATGGACACCTTTATATTTCGCACCTGATGATTATGTATAAGTTTTAGCAACGCGATGACTCCGATACCCACTGAAATAGCAAATGCTCCCCAGGCTCCGAACTTTAAAGAAATAACAATATTGTTTTTAATAGCCTAATAAGTATAAAGTAATTAAAGCTCACCTGAGTAGTGCCCATTTCAATATAGAATCCTGATGTATTAATCTTTTCGGTATCGCCTCTGATAATGTTTTGTCCAGCCGAAGTTTCGCACGACGGAAAACGTTCGGTCATTCCATCGCACCAGACAATGAAGCCCAACGTAATGAAAATTGCGGACAATATAGACATAGCCAGCATCCAAATGCCGAGTACCACGTCAATAAAAAGCGCAATAAAAGACTCCTCATCCTTCATTCGAACATATCTGAAATAGACAACAACATTTGATTATGCACAATCAGACACATTGATATATTGCATATGCCCACCGGTAGATTTGAACAACTGATATGATTAAGAGAAAGACTCCAGTGATTAGTGGAAAATTGCAGAATCCATCGGAGGCCCAATGAACATCGAACATACCGTCCTCCTCTCTCCATTTCCCCGTTGTAAAGAGCAAGCAGTGTCCACTAGATTGGTGAGTGGTTGTGTGTTCACATTAGTTATTCATTGTGAAAACTGCGTCGTTGAATACTTACCAAAACTGATCGAGGTTAATTGATAGCGGTAATACAATGCATAGAGATAATATAAATAGCAAAACGTGTCCAGCTATTTGACTAAGCAAAAGTACATTTGCTAGCGCCATTTCTATGCATAAAATTCGCAAATAATTGCAAGTGTTTATATGTATATTATTGTTTGGCTTAAAACAGGGCTGGCAAAGCACAGCAAAGGTGAATCGGTCGTACAAAAATATCAAATTAATAAAATACAAAATACTAAAAATAATACTAAATACTAATACTAATATTAACTACTAAAAATACAGCTTTCAACACAATCGAAAAATGTTTATAAATGGTTGCTATTAAATCATAAATTACGAAATATTTGTAAGGCTTATCACAGAAAAAGTAAATGGATTTTCCTTAAATAAAATTCAATAATTTTAAAATAACCATTTAGAAATATTAACTTTAAAAAACTTAAAAAATACAAGTAATATAATTTGCTACCATGATTTTGAATTATTAAATTTTTCACTTTTTTAAAATAAACCTAACATATACGATTAAGTGAACCACAATCAGCTGTGGCTTAATGCAGCTACAACGAGTAATGCAAATGCATTTTATACTGAAACTTTCTGTCATTTTTAGTACCAATATGATGTCACTAGCTTATTTAATACTAGTTATTTAATATATACAAATAAATATATGCATTTAAAGAAAGAAAAAATTTTTTTGTACTTTTAAACTGTTTGTTACAGTTGCTACAAAATCGTTAGAAATTTATTTATTTTTATTTAAAACACACAGCTTGTTGAAGATGGTGCATAGTTCTAGTATTTTATTTTTATTCCTTTTTGGGTCAGCTTCGGGAATTGGGCAACACTGTTCCTAAAATCGTAAAAAATTGTTAAATTTGTTTACATTAAATTGGATCTCAGCACAAGGTAAATGTAATTCCGATTTTGAAAAATATAAGCAATTGGTGCAGACGGTAAAAATAAAATGCTACGGGTCTTGTGTAACTATCAGATAGTCTAAAAGTAATACGAGTGTGTGGGAAATGCAAATGAAGTAGGAACAAAGAGCAATTAAAAAGATAGTAAAAATGAAACAAATTGAAAAACATGAGTTTCACTACTTTCTCTTCTCTTCTGTCTTTCTCGCAGATAACGCAATGAGATTGCATTAGCCATTGCGCGAAGGTGAAGATTAAATTCGCGCATTAAACATTTATTGAAAATAATTTTACACCCACAGCAAAAAAAGAAAGAACGACGGCGCTCACTGACGCACTTTCAATTGAAATCGGGAGGTGAAGCACAAGCAGCTGCAATTCAATGTTTTGTTTATGAGCTATGGCTTTGTAGCATTCAAAACGGCAGCCAAGCCGCAGCAGAGGGGCAAGAGCAAATGTCTGGAAGCAAACAGCAACGGGAACAGGAAAAGGAACCGCAACAGCAGCAGAAACTACAAGGACAACGACGACAAAGGTGCGGGCTATTAAATGCGAGCATCATCCTGTAGCAGAAAAAAGAACGAGCTGTGTAAGCGTGCGGGTGCAAGTAGCTAACGAACAGGACAGACAAGACCAGGGTGGCCAGTGACTTTATTGCCAAGGTAAGTGTAATATAATGTAATATATATAATGTATATCCATTGCAATATTATCTTGCAGCAATAGCTGGACGTGATACGCTTGGCTGGCGTTTGATTTACATGCTAGACAAAAGATCCTTTAGACTTCTTTGCGTTGTTCTCTTATGTTAATTGAACCTAGATCATCAACGTGCACTGCCATTAACTATAAAAAAATATATATAAAGATAACGTAATTGGTAGATTTAAACTTAAACGTAGTAACAGCAGAAGCAGCTAAAATGTCCAACTCCCACTACAACAACCACCAGCAACACCACAACAACTACCAGCAGCAACAGCCGCAACACTCCAATAGCAATGGTGACGATAGGCATGAGGAGTATCACCAGCAGCAGCCGGTACACTACTCACAGCACTATATGAATGGACACGGCATGAGGATAAAGCCCCTAGACAGCGTCGCTGTGCCGGACATGTGCCTGTACTGCTTCGAGGTACTTGATTGCGAGCTAAATAATATTGATGGTCCAGCTGTTCCGATGTTTAGCAATGATGCCTATCCGCTGTTTGTGACATGGAAAATAGGACGCGACAAGCGATTGCGCGGCTGCATTGGCACCTTTAGCGCCATGGAACTGCATAATGGACTTCGCGAATATGCACTGACCAGTGCATTCAAGGATTCACGTTTCGCTCCCATCTCTCGGGATGAGCTGCCCCGACTGACAGTGTCTGTTTCCATTTTGCAAAACTTTGAGGAGGCCCAGGGTCATCTTGATTGGCAACTGGGAGTCCATGGTATTCGGATTGAGTTCTTCACCGAGCGCGGCTTAAAGCGCACAGCCACCTACCTACCGCAAGTGGCTACAGAGCAAGGCTGGGATCAACTACAAACCATAGACTCGCTGTTGCGCAAGGGTGGCTATCGGGCAGTTATTACTCAGGACCTGCGCAAGTCCATCAAGCTAACACGCTATCGTTCACAGGAGATCCAGATGCACTATAAGGAGTATCGCGAGCACTTGGAGCGACGTGGTGTCCAGTTTGGCAAAGTGCAATGCTAACAATTAGAAAACCAATCGTCGGGACAATGATCCTGGCTAAGGGCAGGCGTGGTTTTCGTCTTGCTCCTGCTATTACTGGCCATTGAGTTGACCCAGGGCATGGGACTATTTACGAACGGCTTTCCCAACTCCTGAGCAACTATTTCAATCGAAGTTGTGGCAACTTTATTCGCCCAAATACATTTTTACAATATATTCTTAGTCCATAACTGGACTGACGTGTCGTCACAATAAGTGACATGAATTTTAACTTACTTTTCATCAAAACAAGAAATGCTTAAACTGCTAACCAAAATTCAAAGCAATATTTGGTAGGAAATAAAAACAATTCATTCTATAATTAGTTCTTATAAGTTCGTTATTTTCGTCCAATTATTGGACAGATTTTATTACAAACATAATAATAATAAAAAAAAAAAAAACAAAAAATTAAAACAAAAACTAAAAAAAAAAACAAATTATATACATCAACAAATATATATGTATGTATATAACAAAATACCAATACAAATAATAATTCAATTAAATAAATAGTTCAACAATAATATTTCATAGTTTTAACAATTACAACAAATTACTGTACTAACTCTATGCGCAATAAATAAATTGTCGGCTTTTTTCTGCAGAGCCGCACAAGTTAAAGCGAATTATTGAGTGTCTTCTCGATAAGGGGGATTAGGAAGAATTCAAAGTAATAAAATAGGTTACATTTATGTCGTTTTTATTGCTGTGTGTTAATACATATTTGTTTGCTTATTTCTAAAGCATATTTGATATCTATGAGTAATTATCATCTACATATATGTCTATGCCTACATATGTACGTATAAGAACTTGCCTCTGGGGTTTTGATTTGTTTTCAGATATAGTTAATTCATTGGCTATATCTACGGTAAAGCTAAGGGTATGCACTATTTATTGAGCCAACAGGTCAAGCTAAAGTAAGGCTAAAGCAGCGAAGGATTGCTAATGGCAAGGCTAAATATGCCCTCTATAAATATATATATATATATTGTTAACAATTATTGTAAGTATTACTTTGCAGCATCTTATAAAACGTATGAAAAAAACTAAATTATTTGGCTGAATTTCAGCACTGCAGCTAAGTTTCTGTACTGCATATATATATATATATATATATATATATATATATATATATATATATATATATATATATATATATATACATATATATATATATATATATATATATATATATATATATATATATATATATATATATATATATATATATATATATATATATATATATATATATATATATATATATATATATATATATATATATATATATATATATATATATATATATATATACATATATATATATTTGTACATATATATATATTTGTTTATATTGTAGGCATGGGTGTTTCAATTGAATTCGCGTATAAAAGTGTGGCAGTAATGTTATAGTCATCAGTGGTTATATCGCATACATGTAAATAATGTTGCAAGCGCTTTGGCTGCCAATTAATAAACTTAAGAAGTTACGTATGTATTTTTCGGCATATGTGTAATGTGGTGTGGCGTGATGTGATCTTCTGTTCAGTCTCAATGCGGGGATAGAAACTGCTCCAAGCACGGGCACTAGGTGGTCGACAGAGCACTCCACTCAAATCGTGGATTTTTCGAGTGTGTTACGGGCAGGCAATCTGGCTCGACCAATTTCCAGACACCATCCAGCTGTTCTACTGTGGCCAAGCTACAGTAGGGTATTTTGTGTATAACCTGGCGCAGCTCGTTAGTATTACGTGCTGCACCACCTGTCAGTTGGCGCGAGCAGGTATCCAGTGTGGTGGCATGTGCGACAATAAGAATATTGCCAGCTGTAAGCATATATTTATTGTATTTAATTCTGCAGCATATGCGACTCTTCAAAGATACTTACTGGTCCGCTCTAGCAGCTGCAGTAGCACTTCATGATTACGCATATAGAACTGTTCCGTTGATTCCTTTAACTGAGCTGTTAAATCTGTGGCCTGTTGTATAGGTTCGTAGGTCAAGTCAATATCGTACCTGGAGTCAATTAGCTCTTGGCTGCTTAACCAATCGGGCACACCATTGGGATACCATGCCATCCACTCAAACAGTCCAGGCTCCAACTTTATTTTGTGTTTACCATTCAATTCAAGTCCCTCTAAAGCACTTGTGCAAGTTTGCACGCATCGATATGAGGGCGAACAGTACACATGATCGATTTGCACGTTTGCCTCCAATAGAGCCTCACCGGTCAGACGCGCTTGGTAGACGCCCACATTTGTCAATGGTGAGTCGTTTTGCCAACCTTCGGGACTGTTTCTACGACGCGGTAATACCTTTGGCATATTGAGATCTTTGCGCATGTAGTTGCCGAACTCATCAAAACAATATGGTATCCAGGTGCCAAAGGTAAAATCCACTCGTTCGCCATGCCTCATAATGTATACCTTGCGATTCTTACTGGGATCAACATCCAATGCGTTTGGCTGCAAGTGCGGGTGTGAATGGTCCGAGTGGACGCTGAGTGTATCATCTGGTCGGGGTGACTGCTCTGCTAGAGGCTCCACCATGATCTCATCAATGTTCTTAGATACTGAGTTGGAAGACAGATTCGTGGTAATCTCAATTGTAGGCGTGTGTTGATTATGCTGAAGAGATAGATTGTGACTGTTTAGGAGCTGCACCGACGGCAGTTCTAGGCAGGGCTGCAAAGTCTGACGCAAGTATTTTTCTACGCTCTGCTCTGACTCCTCAAAAGAGGAGCCCTCAATAATTTCCGGATGTTGTGCGCCTACAAAATAAAATTAATGACAGAATGAGAATTATGGAAGAGCTCTGTTTCAACTTACTTTGCTGTAACTCTCGTTGACGCTCTTCGGGTTCCGTGGATAAACTCCGCCCGTCTACGATGTCTATATCTTCCGCAGAGTTGAGCGACGATGCCACACTCTTCGAAAGCTGAACCACACGATGCAGTGTCCAGGCATCCGACTCAGCGGTGCGCTCCGTGTAATTAACTGGCAAATGACCTGTGCTACCTGTCAGCCAAGATATTCCTTCAGCCCAGCCGTCGCTAGAACTATCGACGCCTTCGCTATTCAAGTAGATATAGTCGCCAATACGCAGCTCCAGCTCATCCGTTTCATGTGGATTATGGGGATATACTACTTTCTGAACCTACAAATGGTAAGAATTAATTATATTTCCATCGTCCAGTGGGTGCGAACAGTGCGTTGTGCTAACTTGTTTGGTGGCGAGTCGTGGATCACGGGAATACAAACGCAGCTCCCAATTAGATGCACAGCTGGCATCGAGGGTTTCCACAAGTGATTTCAGTGCATTAAATTGTGTCTGCGGAAACTGATAGGCGAGCGTCAGGTGCAGGCTCTTTACGTGTGGCTCGAGTGAGATGGCTACGGGTAGCAAAGTGTGTTAGACCAATTTCTAAGTCCAAACATTACGTAATAGGTTCTATAACTATATATTGATAAGGGCGTATTTAGTAAGTGTATTTGTGCAAATTTTCCCAAGATAACCTGCGCCTATAAGTGTATAACAGTGTAATAGTGAGGAGCGTAATTTCAAATACTAAGCATGCGAGTGTGAAAATTAATAAGGAACTAATTGGATAGGGTTTACTCTAGCTAAATTAATGACGCTTACATCGACTGCTGCGCGGAATGCAGCGGGTGCCCGAGGAAACTGCTCCGCACCAAGGGAAGCAGGCGACAATGGCGTCCAGCTGCTCATAAGTATCGCTTATTACTGTGCTCCGTTACCAATGTTGTAGTCCATTGCAAACGGTTAGTGTGTGCAGGCAAAGAGATAGGAAGAGAACGAAACCGTAAGCCACGCCAAAACAGAATTGAACCGAACCGAAGCTATCGGCAACAAACAGATAACCAGATAAATAGTGCAAAACCATAATAAAAGAAACAATGCAACTGCAACCAAACAAGATTTGCAATGGTGGGCAGTAGGGCCCAGGCATACTTGAGTTGGACACCTCCTTAACATATTGTAAAGCAAGACGTTTCAAGTAGTTGGCGTCATCTTCTGCCACAAAGAAACCCATAAAGTTTTGGCTCATATATGGCTCCAATTTAATCGGGCGCTCCAGCAGTGCACCTGTCATATCCACGACTTGCTTAAGCGCTTTAGACAACTGAAGAGAGCATTCGTCGGGAGCCTGGTAATTAATAATAGTTTGACTTATTGAATTTATTTATGTACAAGCTTATCTGATGCTCACCTTAAAGAATGATACTAGCGTTATATGTGGAACATAGTTGTGCGCTCCATTCCAACCGCACATTTGACGTGATTTTGACCAGAACTCCTCCAGCTGCTGTAGAAATGGTCCAGTTGGGCACGCATATATGATATATTCACGTGGTGCGCATTCGTCCAATGCCGCATCATTAACATGGGCCAGAAGCCAATCAGATGCTATCTGGACGCCTCTATTGCCGGTTGAGGCTAGAGCCTTTTCACTGTTGGAGAGTTGGGGTAAGTTATATGAAATAATCGATAGATATCGCTAAGACGGTTTCTGTCTTTTACCGTCTTTTTTGAAATAAGTTCAGACTGGATCATTATACCACTGATACCTACGCTCTATGCTTTTGAAAACCCATTTGCAGCAACGTCTGGAGCGGAGTTAAATGTGGCTTCATGGTTTGGCAGATACGAGTTGGTGTTTGGTTCTTGCGTGGCGGTAATGTTGCCATGTTTACTTTTCTCGTGATATCTTATACGAATACCTACTACACACACTCAATTTGTTTAAAATAATTACACTTCGTATTATATTTATTGTTCTGGCTAAAATTCTTACAATTATTTTGTTTTTCGTTCTGGCAGTGTGACCAATGGCAAGTAAAATTTTAATATATGTAAAGTAGAGCTGGCAGTATCGTTAATATTCAGATTTTTCGATAGGTAAAATCACTGTATTATCATTTTTGGACATGATAAGGAATTTATACAATTTATATATAACTTAATTTGATTATTATTTTTATTTTTAATGCAATCGAATTCATAAGTTAAATATAATAATATATATCTCAAACAAACTGTAGACTGTGTCGAATCATATTGGGAATACCTCTCCGCTATCGATAGGCATTTTTTTTAAAATGCACTTAATATGTTAAATGTGGAGTGCTCTATTAACAGAATTGCAAATGCACTTAATATATTAAATGTGGAGTGCTCTGTTAACTGAATTGCAAATGCTTATCGAATATCGGATAGTCGCGATATCGATTAATTAGTTCATATTGACCAAAATTTGTAGAAAACAAAAAAAAAATTAACTGCGTAGTTGAGTAGAAATAAATTGCGATTAAACAATAAAAATACATTCTGATAAAGTAAGTCAATCTGAATATGTGTGTCGTATATTGTAAAGTAAAAACTACAACGCTTTTTGAGACAAAGACTTTGAAAAATTGTGTTACGCAGCAGTAAAAACTGTATGGAAAATGCCAGTGGAGCTCAAACAGAGAAAAACATACATACATACATATATATAAATATACATGTTATTGTAGTAGTGCGCAAAAAACAAGTCATTTGTGGGTCCAACTCGGGACGGGTGGAAAGATGTAATGGCAATTTTTCAGTTTTTTCAGTGTTTTGTTTTCAGTTGTGTTTATTTTAATTGTTCTCAATGTTATTCTGCATCCTTGCATTGATAAATATGGGCGTTTTCCGTCAACCATTTATTGCTTAATGTGTTTTTTTTTTGCAGCCAGCATAACTTCTTTCTTGATTGTGAATTTTGTTTGATTCACATATACCACATCATCTCTGTTGTCATCATCACTTTCTCCGCTGCACAAACTTCCTATCATTCGATTTTTTTTTCGTTTATTATCTTTTCCATGCGGGCTCCCGCACACCCCTCGCTTGCTTCCGCGTGCTCCGTTCAACGGTCAGTCATTGTTCAGTACATGAGTCATGTGCGTAGTGTAAAATCAGAATATATCATTTAATCATTGCCATACCCATGTCCAGGCTCATGCACATGCCATTGCTCCCATTAGAGCTCAGATTTGGGCTGTGTTGCTGTGCTGGTAATCCAAGCCGTTCGAGATAAGCGCGTAATTAGATTAAGCCTATAAGCTTGTAGAAAATTATATTTTTAACTAACAGATCGATATATACATTGTCTATTTCAGGCAAGAGCAGTTTGAATAGGGCAGCAAGAATATATAAAAGCTAATAGGAGAATACAAAGGAAAAAAAACATCGATATGGCCACCAGAAAGAAATCTTTGCTGAAAGTTATCATACTTGGCGACAGTAGCGTTGGAAAGACGTCACTCATGAATCAATATGTAAACAAACGATTCTCTAATCAGTATAAGGCAACGATCGGAGCGGACTTTTGCACGAAAGAGGTTGTCGTTAACGACCGAGTAGTTACAATGCAGGTGAGCGAGTACCCATAATTATTACTATTTTTTTGAATGGTATGCTGAACGCTTGGACTCCTTTCTAGATTTGGGATACGGCCGGCCAAGAGCGCTTCCAATCACTTGGCGTGGCCTTCTACCGCGGCGCGGATTGCTGCGTCCTTGTCTATGATGTGACGGCGCCCAACTCATTCAAGAATTTGGACTCGTGGCGAGATGAATTCTTAATACAGGCCAGCCCACGGGATCCAGAGCATTTTCCCTTTGTCGTGCTGGGCAATAAAGTGGATTTAGATAATCGTCAAGTGCGTATACCAATAATTTTGTAAAGATCCTAATACCTAAGCGTATTGCTCGGTATTTATACGTCAGTTTTAGAGCTTAAATTAGATACTCAGCAAAACTTGGGTATTCCATAGTGCACTCGGATAAAACTAATTTTAATTTGTGTATCCCCAACAGGTTTATTCAATTCAATTACTTAAACAGAAACATCGGCATATATTTGTTTTCGGAAATTTATTTTTTTTTTTCTTTACTTTTCATAAACAATTAACTAAATATTATAAGGTTCTTGTGTTTAGGTTTTCTTAACTCTTATTATAACTCGTATTTCTAACTCTCCCCAATTGTATACATTTAGTTCCCAGCGAATCTATTATGTTTATGGAAACTTTTGATTGTTTCAGGTATCTACGCGCCGTGCGCAGCAGTGGTGCCAATCGAAAAACGACATACCCTATTATGAGACGTCAGCAAAGGAAGGAATTAATGTTGAGATGGCGTTTCAAACCATAGCTAAGAATGCTCTAGAACAGGAGGCGGAGGTATGTTTTGCCCCATTGCTTTAGTGAATTGTTTAGTCATATCTGTCGCTATTTTCAGGCTGAACTTATAAACGATTTTCCCGATCAACTACGCTTGAACTCTGAAAACAATCGTCCAGGCAACGCTGACAATTGTCAATGCTAATATAATTATATTATTATGATCAACAGCTGCAACAACAGAAAACAACGCAAAGTGCATAATTACACAATCTACATTATAAATAAAATACATAATAATATGAGTATGAAAAGCTAATATGATGAACAACAGCAAGGTTATAAGTTTAAGTAAAACAATTTGAGCAACAGCATAGATATAATAATACGATAGAATGCTAAAGTGTGTGTTTACCAATCATTTAAATTACTTTTACATATTGTGCATGCCCTCCTAGTACTATTTTGTCATTAGTAAAATTATTGCACGCAACAGATGCAGCCGTTGCAAGAAACAAACATCAGAATCACCAATAACAAATTATCTTCGAAAAAAAAAACAAAAATTCTTGTGATTGTAAATTTAATAAAACAAAAATATACATTTTTATTGTAATTAATTTTATATATTATTCAGAGCATTCGATGCGATTGGCACTATATTGGCTCAGTTTAGGTTCGCCCTCAAACCTAATAAGTTTGAGCAAGAATCCTAAAGAAAATTCATTTCGTAACGCCTTGAGTATTATAAATTGCTTCTGTTTGGTAACGCATACACAATTTTTGTGTATACTATATATTATGTAATTTTCACTTATATTTTTTATTTAACATCTTCATGCCTTTGGTTTAATTTGTATAATAAACAATGCTAAAATCTACAAACAATGCGTTGGCTAAAATATGTATAAATTGAATTGAATGACTGAATGTCGGGCAATATTTCAGTTTTACTAAAACATTTTTGAGAGGTAAATTTGTTCTTATAATCTTTATTATCTCAAACTTCGTTCACAGTGCAAGTCTTCAGACTTTGCATTGACATTGTATAGATAGGTTTCAATTGAAAACGATATTTGATATAGGTGATATTCGCATTGAAAAATCGCAATTCAAATTTGAAACTGTTTGAGACATAGATGTTTATACTAATTTACGTTGTGAATTATTAAACTCATGAATAAGTATTCTGCAGTCGATAACGCCCGACTGCAACGTTCTCACTTGTTATGATATGAGAGCTTGTGTGGTTTTGGTCACGCTAAAATATTGTTCTTCAACCTTTATAGGAAGATAATTCTCGAAGCAAATAACTTGAAAAATGTTATTTCTTGGCATTAAAGCTATAAGTTTATACGAGTTGAGGCCGTCATCAATAAATCAACATAAATGGCAATCAGTGTGAACTTAATATATCCATCAGAAAGCGAAATATTGATAAATAATTTTTGATGCTCTCAGTATTCATGTAGCGAGAACTTTTGTGTTTAATTTTGAAGATGGATCAATACTTATGACCCTTAATCAAATCGATTTATTAATTAAGTAAATCTTTCCAAGATCGGATTTGTTATTTATGTGATTTCATTTAATCAGTTGAGGCTTTGAACTGCCGGGTAGCACCTACTAGAAAGATATATTACACACATTCGAATTTGCGGGTGTATGCACATTCATTGTACCTTAATTACCCTCGACCACAAAGCTTTGGATTCCTGATAAAGTTTTATATATCTGCACTGTAAAAGCTCACGCCTTACTTTAGGCAGAATCTGTTCAATATAGTTGTTGCTGCGCAGTTATTAAGAGAGCATTGCAGCAAAGCTACTGATGGAATAAAAACAGAAGGAAGGCATTTAACACCTATAAAAGAAGTTGCTCAATATTTATGTTGCAGTCACTTAATTCGACTATACACGTAACGGTTCAAGCTTAACTCATCTTCAGTTTAAAAGGTTAGTCATATACATACATATGTATATGTATATATTTGTATAACTATTGAATTGGTTTTGTGAGCACTTCAATATCCATTTCTATTTATTCAGCAAATTTCAGGTAATGTTGAGTGAGTAACAATCATGTACGCAACTAACAGAGTTAATTTTGAACAACTTTTCTATACTCTGTTCTTTGTTCTTTGCCCCATTACTCCATGAGTGAAGAACGATTAGAATTCTACTGAAAAAATATGAATTTCTTAGACTTTCAGATTATTAATTTATGAAATAATACGAAATAATACCTGCGGAATAATACAAGATTTTTATACCCCGAAACCTTTGAAAATGAGAGTCCACGCTATAATGCTTTTGCGAAAACTACAAAAAAGAGACCAAAAGTAAAAAAAAACTAACTCAAATTCTCTAGAATGATGAGTTAAAAAAAAAAAATTATTAGCAGATGTAGGTCTACAGGAATATATATTTTAAATTTCCTGAAATCCCAATTTCAATGAATTGAGTTTATAAATATATACTTTAACAAGGATGACTTTATTAAAATATCATTCAATTTCCGTAATGTTGATTAGAATCTATACTTAGGCTCGGTTTGCTCATTTACAAAGTGAAAAGAGTATATACATATCAAATTTCAATATATATACATACATATATACATACATCATATAATTATAAAAATAAATTAGTCAATTAAATAGCACGACCAACATGTCGGATCGTGCTCATAAAATCCTTGTTTTGGGAGATAGCGGCGTTGGTAAAACGACTTTGATTAAGAGTTATTCAAATGAGCGATTTACAAACAGTTATCAAGCTACAATTGGAGTGGACTTCTGTACAAAAAATGTCAATATTAATGATCGAATAGTCAAAGTGCAGGTAAGCGATAATGTGACTTTAATTTTTTACATAAGTTCATAGTTTACTTTGCTTCAAGATTTGGGACACAGCTGGTTTGGAGCGGTTCCGGTCAATCACCACAAACATGTATCGCGAAGCGGATTGCTGTGTCCTAGTCTACGATGTGAGTTCGTCAGACTCGTTTTCAAATTTAGAAATGTGGCATACTGAATTCCTAAAACAT
Organism: Drosophila anceps; assembly: GCA_035045945.1. Taxonomy (NCBI): domain Eukaryota; kingdom Metazoa; phylum Arthropoda; class Insecta; order Diptera; family Drosophilidae; genus Drosophila; species Drosophila anceps. The sequence goes on from JAWNON010000225.1 coordinate 16,087,509, forward strand.
ATCAATCCAATGGATACTGTCCGCTTTCCCTTTGTCGTCATTGGAAATAAAGCTGATCTTAATGAAAATAATGTATGCCTCAGAGATTGGGCTCAAAATAGTGTTTTCTAATTTTAAAGAATTCTTATTTTTATATATAAGGTCTCAATTGAAGAAGTCCGGAAATGGTGTAAATTGAACAACAATATACCTCATTTTGAGATCTCAGCAAAGGATGGCAAACGTGTGGAAGACGCTTTTAAGATAGCTACAAGAATGGCAACGGACTATGCAAAGAATCAAGCGCCAAGCGATGCAGATGTTCCTACAGATCTAAAAGTGGATGGCCGCAGTCCGAAAAAAAGGTGCTTTTGCAATTAAAAATAAATTAATATATAAAAAAAATAAAATAAATAATAAAGTTTATTTTATTTCTAATTGCTGATCAAATCTCTGCATAAGTATAAAAATTGGGAAACAATTTTTAGATGTAAGCCCTAACTCATTAACTCTTAACTCTTTAGCTAGTTTTTTTTGTCATTCAATGTAGTTCGTGTTTGAAATTTCTGTCCAGTTCCACTTCTCAACGAACTCTGATTCACTCTCGTCTCATAAATTGGAGTGTTCTAAGCTGTCCAAACGCAAGCTACATTGAGGGACTAAGAAACTAGCTAAAGAGTTCAGTCAGGTGAGTTTTTTATGGACTCCAAAAGTCATGTTAATTTAATGGCTGAGCATGCAAAATCCAGCAAATCTTTTAAACTGAAATTTCTAAGTGCCATTTATATTTTTTAATTTATGAGTTTATTTTAATTCATATACCTAATATTGTTGCACTAATAATTATTGTTACATTATAACTACACTAATAAATATTGTTTCATTATGAACTCTTGTCATATGCCACGCAATCAGCATGCACCAAATAATTTGCATTTCAGCATTTGCAAGATAAAGTTGAAAATGTTTGAGATATAGATTTTTATGATATGAGAATTTGTGGTATGACCAAAACCTTTAGGTGAGATAATTCAAAAGTACATAACTTGGAAAATGTAAAGATATGGCTGTAAAGATATGAACTTCCACGAATTTATTCCTTGCTAAATTATCAATGCCAAAGGCATTCAGTGTATATTTAATACTTCATTAACAAGCAGCTAAATTGTCTGTCTGTCAAAGATAAATACCGTCTATATTAAGTGAATCTAAATCAGTGGAATTAATAATATCATTTCCAGATCGATTTATACACTGCACAAACATTGTACTTTTCTTGAATAAGTATAAGTACTGGAATATTTTAAGTACTCATCAGAGAGATATTGAGTCAAGGCAGGGTGTTATCCTCAACTCAGCAATTTACAAAGCATTCGTTTGTTATTTGGAAAGCAAATCTTAAACTTAGTCCTAAACTATATTGTTGAATCAAGCCAATAGCATGTCTTGTATATCAAACCGATTGCCTAAAGTCCTAGTTTTAAGAGATAGTGGCGTTGGTAAAACGACTTTGATTAAGAGTTATTTAAATGACCGATTTACAAACAGTTATCAAGCTACAATTGAAGTCGACTTTTGTAAGAAAAATGTCAATATTAATGAACGAATAGTTCCAGAGCAGGTAAGTGACAGCTCGAAGATTAATCTCTTGTATAAGCTCACAGTTTTTTTTTGTTTCGAGATTTGGGACACAGCAGGCAAGGAGCGATTCCGAACGGTCACCACAAACATGTTTCACGGCACAGATTGCTGTGTTCTAGTCTACGATGTGAGTTCGCCAGACTCATTTAATAAGGTAGAAATGTGGCATACTGAATTCCTAAAACATATCAATCCAATGGATACTGCTCGTTTTCCCTTTGTCGTCATTGGAAATAAAGCTGATCTTAATGAATGCAATGTATGTCTCAGAAATTGGCTTCAAAATATTATTTTAAGTATTTATTCATTTCCCAATTAAGGTATCCACTGCACATGTCCGACAATGGTGTAAATTGCACAACAACATACCCTATTTCAAGATCTCAGCAATGGATGGCGAACGTGTGGAAGACGCTTTTAAGACAGCTACAAAAATGGCATTGGACTATGCGGAGCAACAAGCTACAGTGCCGATGGTCGCCGTACAAGAAAATAATTAAATTAGCGTTTTATAATTACATTACGATTAATAATTACAATAAGTTGCTTTATTTGATCATGTAATTAATAATTTTCATATTTTTTATAATTGTTGAGAAAACGACTCAAAAAGGACAATAAAAACTAATAAGAGAGCTCTGTTAATTCTGTTGACGATGGTTTTTTTCGATGTGCCATGCCTCCCAAATATAAATATATTTATACATATAGACTATATATATATTTTTTTACTACAAGGTTGTCTTCACGAATTTTAAGTGTCTAGCGCCAATAGCATTCAAAACTACAAACAACTAATAAACATTCCCGATATGCCATCCCCCAATAGGTGTGGCCGTATACATTTTTGAACGACCTGTAAAAAGGCATTTCCTTTTTACACAAGTTGGCATGATCATGTTAAAAAAAGGGTTGCCAATTACTTGAAATCAGCTGTTGATTTGTTATTGTACCATTCTCAATTTAGCAACTGAATTTTAGTGCAAAATGTCAGAATCCGCGTCTATTCCGCCTCTGCCTCCGCCACCACCCTCGCCTACATCTACATCGAACAATTGTCGTGCAACTTTAGAAAAAGATAATCCAACTGTTGCCGCAATTCGACTAGCCAACGATGAGTGCAGCTGGGCAATGGAGTACCCTGAACTGCGGAAGGGATGTTTTCTTAGTCGTGTGTGTCAATATGCACAACCCAAGAGATGCCAATATACTACTATCTCCAGTATCCTACAAGTTAGCAACACTGATTTGCACAATATGTAGATACATATATGTATCTTAAATATACAATTGCAGATAGGACCCACCTGTGGATTAACAGCACTCAGTATGTTGCTTAATGGGCAGCCAACGGCTATGGAACTGCTTGCGGATGCCAGTGCACAAAAGTATACAATAAATGGTGAAATGTTCAGTGCGCAATATTTATACGAATTGGCGCAGAAGCATCTAAACAGCCCATTGGTATGCCAGTTTTATGAAGGCTTTTTAGATTGTGTCAAGATCAAGGATCAACTGCGCGCTGGAGCGTGTTTATTGGTTCCGTATCCTTTTTCAAATATTTTGTTCACATTTTGGCTCAGTATATATATATTATGGGCAGCACTGTTAACGCGTGTAGTGTTGCTCAGTATATACTAACAATTGGTATTATTTAGTACATAACAGAGAACACAAGAAAACATTTTTCCACATCTTAAAAATTTGATAATTTATTGTAACTTATTGATTTGAATTTAAATTTTTAAATGGCAACTGAAGAGGAACAGGTACGTTAATACACCTACTAAACAATTATCAGGCTAACTTGTATACTTGCAGCTCAGCCAAGTAATTTTGCCGGTCAAGGAGCCGCTGGACCTAATTCGCCTGAGCTTGGATGAGAAGGTGTACGTAAAAATGCGTAATGAGCGGGAATTAAGAGGACGGTTACACGCCTTCGATCAGCACTTGAATATGGTGCTAGGCGATGCTGAGGAAACAGTAACCACCGTTGAAATCGATGAAGAAACGTACGAAGAGGTGTACAAGACAACAAAGCGCACTATACCCATGCTATTTGTGCGAGGGGATGGCGTTATATTGGTCTCGCCTCCTATGCGAGTGGGCTAGAAAATTAGCAGGTGACAGGAGTAACTACTGTGTTAATTAGGAACGCTGCATTTTTCAAAGTGTATTAAGATTGCTTGAAATAAAGTGCTACCGAATTTGTGTATTAATTAAGAGTATTTGTTCCAAACTTTGGTTGACCTTAAATCTAGACATATATCTTGAATATCCAGGTATGATGCCGATGTCAATCATGCACCCTGCCAGAGATCTGGTCATCGAGCTCACTGGGCACTTATTGTGGGCTACCTAATCGATGATCAGAATGAGGTGAGTGTTCACTGAATATATTAATATGTAAATAAATAAACTTTACCCTCTGCAGTTCTACGTGGTGGCACGTCATGGCAAGACACGTAACTTGGCTATTTGGTCTTTGGTTGCTTTAAGCGAAAGCAATGCCAATCTTGTGGAATTTGCGCAGCCTAAGGGCCACGAGGATCTCACATTTCTTTTGCCACCAGGCGGTATTGACGGTGACCAAGGACTCAGAAAACGCTCTATTGTAGTCACCAATCTGCCATATCAAATTGTTCAAGTGCCCCGTCTCCATGACAAATAAAACTGTTTTCGATCTGTCTTGAAATGTTATATATATGTATATATAGATATATATATATATTTAATAATACAATTATAAATTACACATCTTAGATTTGATTTAATTTTATGTTATTTCGCACTCATTCGCAACGCTTTCGACATTCATCTTAAATTGATTAACGTTCGCACCCCATTAGTACATTGTTTTTGAAACAGATTCATTACATATCTTTTCTATATAGTGTATGCATATAAATGCTTACATATATTAACTTGTACAATCTTTGCATCGGATGTTCACACTATGAATTTTTGAAAAATCACAACAATTAGAGTAGTACATATGTTAGAATATGCTGATTAGATAGGTATATATTTATATATATTTATATATATATTTATATTTATATTTATATATTTATATATATATATATATATATATATATATATATATATATATATATATATATATATATATATATATATATATATATATATATATATATTTAGTATTGTATAAGTAGATATTTAGTTGCACATACAGATAATGTCTGAATTTAGATAGTATATAGACGACGGGTTGGTTAAATACGCATTCACATTGCTAAGCAGTTGTAGTTCGAGTATGCTGAATATCATTTATATATTTACGATAGTTTTATTTAGTTTAGTTTAGATAATGCCAGAGTATACTACATTCCGCTGTTGCCGTGATAAGAGCAGAGAGAGCTTGAGATCATGTGGTCCAATCCACAGCCCTTCTTCTGGCAATGCTCCTGATTCTTGTATAGCACCTGCTTAGATTAAAGAACAAGTTTGTCTAAAAACTGTTTGTAATCGAAACCATTTGGCCAACTGTTTAATAGACCTGGTTAACAAACTTGATTTGAGAAATTGATTTCTTGCAACTGCAACTACATAGATAAAGTTTACTTGTACAGGATATTTGATACGCGTTAATTTGATTCAAGTGTTAAACGTTTGGACTTTAAAATTTCGCTATGTATAATAATTATTTAGTTATTAAATATTGATGATGTGTGATGCTTGTGTCAAATATCGAAAGTGTTTCTTTTTTTTTTTTTTTGATTAATTCATAAAGTTTGCGTTTTGTAGACTTAAAAGAACATTAGAAGCTAAACGTATTTTATTAACTAAAAATTTACAAATATTAACTATAAAATAAATTATCATTCTTCTTAGTAAATAATATTAATTGCCGTCATTCCGTACGGCTCCCTTGCTCTATGTATGTAAGCATGCGTTTGTCCGCGTTCTTGCGAGTTTGCATGAAAATGGGCATTGGATATTTGTTTGACTAGGTTTATTCGGCACACGACATGGGCGTACAGCCGATAAGGGCAATAGGAAAGTTCTTTACATGAGTTTGCCACTGCGACGATAACTGGAAGAACTTAACGCCAGTCCACTCGGTGCCGTCAATGTAAACTGTGAACACAACAAAGTAAGTATTATAAATCTCATGAACATACAAAAGCCACTTACCACGCAGCGGCACAGGATGTGACTGCTTGGGTGAGCATATTAGACGTGCAACACCCTCAACGCACTGCTCCTTCTCGAGATCACGCTCCTTGTCCTTTTTCTTACCCAAACGCATAACTATAAGTGAATTTTGATTGTTGTAGTGAATAATATCGTTCATCCCATGACACACTTACTTTGCTTCTGCTTTTTTTCCTTGGTGGCGAAACTAACAGTCAGTCCATTGGACATATCACTCATTTGCTGTGCATTCTGTGGCAGGCGCCACACCTGCAGATTCCTAAACGTACTCTTAATGCTATTTTTGCCGCCGCCCGAGTCACTGCCACGTGACATGCCGCTCTTTGACTCTTTGGCATGAATCTCGCCATGCCGCACCATAGGCCAATAGTCCACTTGCAGCTCCACGGCCTCCGCTGCAGACAGCGCTCCACTTAAGGTCTGTGATTGCAAGGCCGATGGCGTTGTCAGTGCCTCATTGGCACCCCTCTCACGATGCGTTAAGCCCGACGCTGGCGGAGTCTGTAGCGGGGGAGATATGCGCCCCATGCCCTGGCCTCCTTGTAGCTGCTGCGACTGCGGCGGCGAGCCCGATATACCGCCATGCATACTCGTGGTACTCTGATTACCAATAGGTATGGGGATACTAGATGCGTTTGTTGAACCGCCGCTACCACCGCTGCCAGTCATATTAGACGAGACGTTTTCTTCCAAATCCAGCGAGGCTTGCGTATCCAAATAGCCAATACGTACGTCCTGTTTCAGAAAGGATAAGGTAAAGTTGATGCCACCTGGAGTTTAATTATCTGCTGTACTTACACTGACAAACGGCACAAAGATTTGACACGAGTCCTCGTCCTTATAGTTGACCATGGCTTCGGCAATTGGTATCTGTGTGCATGGCCCTGCCGCATGTAGATAGCGTTGTATACGCTGCACTAGCTCCGCAATGTCCGACTTTGCTACGGCTGCCGCATCAGCCAGATTGGCTGACAGAGCTGAAGCGTTGACTGTAGTTACAGCACTGACCGCGGCCGCTGTGGCTGCCGCACGTTCGCACAACTGCGACCAGTTTTCGGAACCAAACATGGCGGCATACGCCTGATCCATTTGGCTAAGATGACGCGCCACGCTGCCGTTGCTGCTGCCACCGCCAATGGGCACCAGATAAAACCGCAAATGATTTAGCCAGTCGGGAGGACGAACTCCTAGCAGTTCAACGTAATGCCGCAGCGTCGCGCCCTGCAGCCAGTCGCCGCCAATGAGCAACACCTTTACCGTGTGCGGTGGCTTGGCGTTTGAGTTGCAGCTAATTGGATTAGAAAAGATAAAAACGTGAAATGGTAGGTCAAATTGTTTTGGGATGTCCACTTACTACTTTTGGATCTTGGCCATAAGCGCCTGGAGCACAGCCTTGACCTCGGCCGTGTTTTGTGGCACAAATGCCGGCTTAAAGGAATTGGCAAACAATGTGACGAGCTTAGCCAGCAGTGTACTACCGCCCAGAGCCTCAGGCGGACTAATGATGGTCAGCACCTCGGGTATAACATTATCATCACCGGCAAACACACGGCTAAGCTGATCCAGCAGCAGCTTGCGCGGCTCTACATTTGTGGGCGACAGGCAAGCCTCCAGTGCGGAACGTGGCTCGGCACTTAAGCTGAGCGTGTGCTTCCGTTTGCCCACCGCATTGCTGTTGTTCCCAATAATCGCGCCGCCTCCACTTGCAAGAGCCACCGTATTGCTTGACGTGCGAAAGAGGCGCGAACGCTTCTCTGTCTGTGCCTGCGCTGGGCTAATGCTATTCATGTTGCCCGTGACTGAGCTGACTGGTGTCAGCTGCTGATACTGTTGCTGGCGCATGTAATCCTTGTCCCTGGGTGGACTATTTTGGGGATCGGAGTTCTGGCCATCGGTGTAGCCAGCATTGCCCTCATTGCCGGAGCTATCATTACCAGCGCGATCTGTGAAGGGAGTAAAGAACAATTGGATAAGTTAGATAGAAATCCATATTCGATTCGTACTTGATATAGGGGGAATTGAGGATATATTGAGCTAGGTGAGGTGCACTAAAGCTCGATTTATCAAAAAAGAAAAGCAATTAGAATGCATGCAGGCTGTGCCGTGGCAAGTCAACAGACTTTCCCAACCCTTCCCCTCGATCCACCCCCTGCACAACGCCTGGCTCTTGATGATGAATCGAGATACACATATGAAGTTCATTCCAAGGTGCTCTAGTGCGTATGTGACGACGTTAAATTGGTAAATAAATAATAAATGCGACATTCGTAAATATACATAGATATAACTTTTTACTACCTCTAGCCCAAAGCGTATGTGTGCTGTCGTATGTATGTACATATGTATATACATAAGGTGAATGCTGTTTAAACACCTTTGGATTGTGTATTTATTTTTATTTGTATAGCGTGTTCCACTTGAATTTTCTTAGCAATGGCGCAATTAATCTTAATGGGAGAGGGACAAGACTCAACATGCAAAGAAAAGGCTAAAAGAGAGGTGGCAAATGGCCAGTAGCAGTGACGCTGTGATTAAGGGTGCGTTTAATGTATTTTTAGTGTGTTATTAACTGAAAAACGAAAAAGTTGCTCAAAATAAACTCATGAATTAATTTATGTTCTGTTTCTTTTTGTTGGGCTAAAAGCGTTCGAGCATGGCATGCATGGCTTATTTTTTTTTTTGTATATTTTTGATAGGACATTTCTTGAAAATTACCACAGCCAACATTTGATTTTTGTGACGTCACAACATTAACAGCATTTCCAACTCATGCAATAACAGCAGCCAACGTACGGTCACACTGTCAATGTAAGCGCTGCATTTTCAAAAGCAATTGCATTTGTAAGCCTGCCTGTGTGTGTGTGCGTGTAAGTTAAGTTTTGTTTGCATGTGGGTGTGTGTGTGTGTGTGAGTAAGGGCGTGCGTAATGGGGCGGCAGGCCAAGGATTTTAATTTTAAAAATAAACATAACAAATCAGAAGTTATTAATGGGTTTGTTTGCTTGCGCAAGTACAGTGCACATTGGATATGGTCACTGCCATATAGTTAAGCTCGTAAAGGCCTAGTCAGCTTGTCAGTCAATCAGTCAGTCAACTCATATAGCTAACATGCCTTGTACTTTTTTTTCTCTGACTGGGTGGGAGTGGGTGTGTGTGTGTGTGTATGTTCAGGAAATGTGTCGGATTTGGATTTGGGGTCTAGATTATAGGTGTTATACAGTTAGAGGGTTTTAAGTGTGGATTTTCATAATTATTTTGTAATATTTTTTTTCTTTTTGATTTGCTGTAGTTTACACAGACCTGGTGTTGTAGCCGAATTATTATTGTTTGTTAAATGAATGCATTTTTGGTTTTTGTTATATTCAATATTGTAGGATGAATTGGTCAATTGGTCGCTCTTATCCGATGATCGGCGCTCAGAGTTTCCTGCAAAAGAAATTTGTACAAGCCATGCAAAATGTTTCGGTTTTTCTTTGTTTGTGTATTAAATATAAATATAGGAAACAATTAAGCTTTCCAATCGAATAAGTGTCAGTACTTAGGTAGTTAATTAAAAATATAGTAAAAAATCAAAATTAATTGTAATTGTATTGCATTGCCTCCAATTACGCTCCCTTTTCATTTTTTAAGGCCTTCTTTATAGACACATAAACATGTATGTATGTATGTCTATCGGTGTTTATGTGTGTACATGTATTTACAATATATAGCTGTCACAGTTGGACAAATGGTCCACTGTATTGACTGGACGTAAGAGTCTATCCGACCAATTTCTCTCTCTCTCTTTATGTAACCTTGTAATTGTATGAGTATCTGTGTCTGCGTAATTACATGTGTGTGTGTGTGTGTGTATAAAACGTGCTGCTGCTGACTTTCGCACCAAATGTTGCCTTGACCGACAACGGGCAGAAAAAAGAGTGATCTAGTCGAAGTGTCCGAATAGGCGATACCTCGCATATTTCATTTTGGGGAAATGGAAAAGGTTTACCAAAATGTTAAATATCTATTATGCATTCCTTTCGATAACTTATTTGCTAGCTCTGTTGAGACTGACTGCTATATACACCATAACAAACTTAAAGAAAACAGACAACTTTGAGATGGGCGCTTTTCATCTCTTAATCACAAACGTAAACGCAGTCGGAAATAGGCGTCATTTTATAAGTAAGTATAAGTATTTGAAAAATGGTGGCAATCAAAATATCAAGACCAGACAACTCGTCAATTACTTTGGAATTACTTGAGCAATGCGCCCGTGAATATGCAACAACGATAGCAACAACAAACACAACCAACATGGAATAAGTATTGTATGTACATAAAAACTTACCCGTTGCACCGCCAACGCCGCTGCCCGGGGCGCCGCTGCCATTTCCCGAGAGGCTGTCGTGCAGCATTATTCGCGAGTTGGTGAAGAACGGACGCAACGATGGCTTCGGCGTCGACCCAATCGATATGCTATCCATGTCCGGCCCGGAATCGTCGCCCTCGCAGCAGGACAGTGACTCCAGCTCCTGAAAGAGTGCATCCAAGTCGCGTTCGCCACGCAACGCAGCAGTGCCACTCTGTGATTCATCCTCTAACTCCCCGCTGGCCTTGAAGCGCTTCAACAGTGCAACAATTTTTTGCTTAAAATTGCGCTGCTGCAGTGAAATTGTCTGAAGAAAACGAAAATAAGTATGAAATTTTGCAAATTTGCAATTAGTCACACATTTTACTAAACTGGAGATGGAAGGGAGTAAGCACAAGTATTTGCGACTGTCAGCTACCCTGAAACATGTTTCAATCAATATATACACACATACACAAAAGCACTTGCATTCACACATACACACACACATACGCAACGTTGCTAACTGCGCATTTTCTGCAGCGACTGCGCTTTATCTTACTGCAGCCTCCCCACTATGAAAAATACTTTATTGTGTAACTGTGGGTACATACAGTTGCGCATCTTGCACTCATTACTACAGCTTATGTATTCCTCCTGGAAAAACTGAGCAGAGACTATGGCATAGCCTTTCTTACACGACCCCTTGCAAGTCTGTTTGCAGGTATTTCTATGCGTGTCAACCAACTTTATATTCTCCCTGATCAGATCGCGTATTTTATTCCACCTTTAGCAGACATTTATTATGACAACGGAAAAACTATCTATTGGACTAGCTATTAACTAGCTATTGACTATTTGGCAAAAGTAAGTGTAGGAGTGTCTTGAGTACTTTGAAAATATCAGTGACTTCCATGCAGAACATGGTGATTGCAGTACTAAAAATGTGAATAAGTATTGATATATAAACAGCTGATATCAAAAACATCTATATGTGATGACGCCTTCTGCTGTCTGTTATGTACGTTGGCATCAATATATAATACCCGCATTAGCCACTTTAAATGGGCTTAATGTACTTGAATAATCCTCTTATCAGTTTAAAATAAGTACATACGAGGCTTGAAGTATAATTACAAATGAGGGCTAAAGCTAGAGCCATATATGTTAATTTATAATATAATATATGTAATTATAATATATGTATATATTTAAAGGCATGTATTTATACAAAAGTAACTGGTGGCTATTTGCAATGAACAGTCGTTAACTAGTTTTTCCTGTCTTAATATAAACATAAATGCTTTAGGGGTTAAGGCTATAAAAACTTTAAGCTCGTACGGATCGTTAAAGTATAATCTTAAGGAAGTTTAGGGGAGCTGTTTTATGCAGCTGCGATGCTTAAAAAAACCAAAAAAAAGAGATTTTTAATTGCTATCGTGTCTTTTCGTCTCTCTGTCTCCGAATTTCCCCCCCATTCTTTTTCTCTCTCTGTCATTAAGCATCTTTTTATCTACGGCAGACACTTAAATGATCCTGGCAATAAAAGCCAACACATTAATAACAGGCAGCAACAGCAACAACCATATTTATACTGACAGCAATGAAAACAAATGACGCAGTCTAATATTACACCTGTCCAGGTAGCTGTTTGTGCAGAAAGGGGGCGTAGCAGTCGAACATGTCATTTTGTGTCGGCAACTAGTTGCCCAGATGGGTACGTACGCTGAGGTGTCTCGCCCTCCCTCCTCCTCATTCTCTTCCATATAAGTCGGCTACTTTGTTCATTTGTTCGCCTGCAGCTTATAATTGGCCCCGCTATTAGCTTGTTTCTTAAATATTTATAAGAGTTCTTAAGCTCTTAAGAAATTTGTCTCCCTATACTAAACATTGTCGCTTCTGCGGTTGCTTCGGCTTTAAGAACAATGAAAAATATGAAATTGATTTTCTAATTATACCTAAGCCACAATGCCTATGCTATTGACATGTTTCACTGATCCCTGCTGTTCAACAACAGCCCCAGCTGCAACAGCTTTTCTAATCTTATCAAACGCACAGAAGATTTCTATTTGGTTATCTCTGAGATTAGCAACACTTTGTTGGCTAACAATCATACGCAAGTTCAATTTCTTTTCAATTTGAATATACTTCAAAGTTTTATTTTAAGAACAATATCTTATTGTTTATATAACAGAGGAGAGCGGGTTTCTCATAGAAAATCAGAAAAAATTTAAATATTGTTCTTAATATGTGCAAGCTTTGATATTTACTTTTACCTGCTTGTCGACCTGATTTAATCAAATCACCTTTATGCCAGCTAGAGTCTTAAAAATGGAACAATTTAGCTAAGTGGAGCTTATCTGATAAAGTATTCAACTGTGGGAAATCGCAAACAGTTTTATATATTTTACAGTTTAAGAACTATACTCATCAAGTGACAAGTGAACAACTGCTGATATACTGGATAGATTGTCATTCTTTAGATTGAAAAAAAAACGATATTTGCCTGGACTATCATTGTTAGCGGTTTCCAAACTAACAGGAATCGGTAGACAACTACCAAGGACTGAAATCTTATTTTAAAAGGAATTTCTGGGTCAAGCAGCCCTATTTATATACTTTGCTTTTGCCTTACATGACACTGTGCATTCCCTGATTGATTTATGCAAACCAATTTACATGTAGCCAGTCAATAAGCTGCGTATGCACTTGCAGCTATTTCTGGCTGACATTTGAAGCGATTGAAAATTCATTGCATATATCAAGGCGTTGGAGACGCGTCAGCAAAATCTTGTTAGGCCCCACATTTGAGGTGAAGGCATCACAAGCAGCGGAGTGGTTAGGGCACCGCATTAAGCGACCCCAAATGGTATAACAGCATATTACGGCTGTTATGCCGATACAGTTTCTGGCACTGAAATAGCCTTGTGGCTTGTGCGAATATTGAAGGCCAGACACAACAATTGTCAACAAGTTCGATCGCAAATTCCTAGCCATGCCATAGTTGCACCTAAACATAGTACCTATCTATCTATGCAATGTTATAGCGAAAGTGCAGAGTGAGATTGGGCAACTGAATGCCGAAAATGTTTTTGCTTTACGGAAATAATTGCAAGCTGTTGCCCCGATTATTGCGTCATCTATTTAAAATTTCGAAAACAACCACAACAATAGCTGCAAACGAATAAAAAAAAAATATATATATATATATATATATATATATATATATATATATATATATATATATATATATATATATATATATATATATATATATATATATATATATATATATATATATATATATGATGATGATATATATATATATACATAAATATAGAGCAGGTGCCACGGCTGGCAACTTGTCACAGCCCAAAGCCTTTGATAATTGCAGCCATGCGAAATGAGCGATCATAACAGAAAAACAAAGCTGTGCACCAAAAAATACACATTAACTTTATAATAATATATATAAAATATAAATATATATGTATATATCGGCACACATTTAGTTATAAATGACAGACTATTTTATTTTAACTATGCAAAACAGACTGAATATATATGTACATATTATTCTTCCATTACAAACGCGACTTTTGTCCTAATGAATAATATCTAAGTATATATTCTTCAATATGATATTAAGCATTGGCTGTTGCTAGGAGAAAATTTTCTCTTCTATTCAATATTTAAAATTATAGGTAAGCTAGTCAAGCGAAGAACTAATCAAATGGTTTTAATCTAATTGAAGGCCAAATGCAAAGGTTTGTAATCTAAAATTGTTTTTGGTTTTTTTTTTATCGAAGATAACTAAAGTTGATATTTGTTTACCTCATAATGAACAGGAATTGGAAACATGCCTTAGAGAAAGTGCCCTTGGCTGTGGCCATGTCAAACAGGCAAAACAATTATTTTAAATAGGTGGGTGGACAAATTGGGGCACACCTGTTAAGGCTTACACGATATACATATGTACATACATGTATATATACATATGTATAATATGTCACTATGTACGCGTACGTATTTATACTGGATATGTTGTGACTCACCCGACTGAACTTGGCACGGGATGAGCTCTTGTCCTTCATTTCGAACTCGCTGTCACTGTCCACGGGATGGTGCTGATGCGGATGATGGCCAACTATTGCGATATCCTCAATGCCCGATCTTTGCAGCTTATTGCGATACTTGCGCATATCATGCTTGGCCGGATTATAGTCACGCTTCTGATCGTAGCCGGTGATGGCCAGCTCGTTGGACTCGTCGTTGAATTCACCCGAACTGAATTCGGCTTCCTCGTCCTCGTCTGAGTATTCTGCAACGCGATCTGTCAAAAGATTTACAAGCATACGTTTAATAAACCATTGAAAATAATGCTAACACGCTTTATTACACACATAGATTGCAATGTATATTTATTTGTATGTATGTATGAATATATGTAATCGTCGTGTGTGGTTAAACGTTTGTCGCACGTGACGCTGCGACTGTCAGCTTTTTTTGCGTTGTTGTTTTGGGCCCGCTGTTTATGAAGCTTACTTAATAATTCTTTCAGTTTTTTTCTTCGCGTACTGCGTACTTCATCAGAAAGTGCAGCAAAGTAAAAAGGAAAAGAAAACACGCGCGCGCTGTTCTTTTGTTTTGCCGCTGCCGCCGCTTCTGACGTCTACGTAAATAAATTAATCACAAGATATCAGCGTTGAGCTATCGGTTCATCTCACTTCACTTCGATTGAACAGAAACCGTTTCCTTACGACGTGTGCTCCGCTACACGGTTGCCAGCTTAATGAATGTGCGCTGTGCTGACTCTTTACACACAATGCTTGTTGCGACGTCAGCAGAGGCAGAGACAGCGACAGCGACAGAAACAGAGCTGGCAGCAGCGTTAACTGCAAAGAGCGCGCCACTTTCTCACCTATGCACTGAGGCAGCGGACAGCGGACAGCGGGCAGCGGACAGCGGATAGTAGGCAATGAGCGATGGACGATGAGCTGGCCGCGCACTGGGGGAAATTGTTTGAAATCATTGCGAGAAATTGTCGGTCAAACGCCTAGGTATATGCGAGGGTTAATCCAACTGCTATAAGCGCATTTATATATGTCTAATATATGAATACAAATATGAAACAAATATAGCTTATACTTATAATAATCGAACTATCGCAGGCTATAACTAACTAAAAGTTTCTGCTAAGAAATATTATGACTTGACAGACAAAAAATATTACTATATGGAATAATTTTGGGGTGCTTAAAGCTAGCTAGACAAGTGAAGCGATTTGAGGTATATATGTATATTTATGTCTGTTAACATGAAGGTAAAACAGTATAGTATAGAAACAAATATTAAACACAAATTTTAACTAAACTTTATACTGTAGTTAAAATATCACATCAAACAGCTATCAATACTGTTTAAAGTTCCCTCGAACAGGTCGCACGGTGTGCGTTATCATACGTCAGTATGAGGTATGTATATATGTATAAACGTGTCTATATGTACATATATATTTGTAAGAAAGCTCTCGGGCTGTACGGGAGCATGGCAAACGGTTATTAAAGTTATTTTTACGCATCGATTCAGTTAATTGAAGAAATACTCATCGATGAGCGTATTTATATGCATGTACGTATATGTATGTAATGCTGCATATATATGTAGGTATGTACATATGTATTTATAGAAACTTAAAAACTCTCCTTAGCAAACTTTCTATCTCCCTCTCACTCGTTCGCTCAACATTTAAGCTTGGGCTTTCGGCGTGTGGATTTGACGGCACGAAAGAAAAAGTCTGATTAGATTTCTGCCGTTGTCATTGTCCCGTCATCTGCCTATTGCTTATTATTGTCTGCATGTAATTCGTCGATCGCAGCGTTTGTTTGCCTGCTGTTTTGCTTTCTGTTTTACTATTTATTTAATTTCTTGCATGTTTTGCTGCCGTTATCATTTACACACAATTCGAATCGAGCGTTTACCGGCCGGCAACGACAGCCGCCCATCGCGTGCCCAAGCAACAAAACGTGTGAATCGAAAATGGACAAGAAAAATGTTGCGGCCCTAAGATCGTGGCGTGTGTGTGTGCGTAGCTGTAAGCAGATAAGTGTTACTTTTAACAGCATTAAACAAACAGTTAACTGATTAGAAACCCAGGTGATTACAAAACAAGCATCTCAACCAGGAACGCACTTGAACTCCTTGTCTACAAAACACATACATACACATGTATGTACATACATATACATATATACATATGTATGCATTCTGGTTATCTTCAGCAAGTGGCGTGTGAGGCTATCAGACAACAATAGCATCAGCAAGATTCCACTGTTAAGTGGAGCAGCTGCTGGAGCTGCGCACGGATGCATTGCAGAAGCAAGCAATAAGGAAAAGAAGAAGAATAACAACTTAACTGCAATTATTTCGATTTCATCTTTGATTGGAATTTGTTATAGTATTTATAACTAGCTTGACCCATCTCATATTTTTAACAATAACTGTTAAGATATTTATATAGTAGTACATCGTAGTATTATAAAATGTATCGTTAATTGGGGAAACGTTATTGAGAGAGTTTTCTAAAAGAAAAGAAGACTTTTCCTAAACTGTATATAAATAAAGTTTCGACCATCTGCAGAAAGTTTTACTTTTCGCAAACATATAGCAAGTTATTGACTATGAAAGATACAAAAACCAAAAATATATGCATAATCTGTATAATCAAGCAAAATTTATGTATGTACCGTAGTTCATGCCAATTCCCAGTAATAATTCTTAAATTTCCACGAAAATATAAAAATTTCTCAGCGAGTTACTTAAAGTACACACATCTGTATGAAGGCCTGCAATTTTTGTGGGCTGTTGCTCAACGTAAACAGAAAATGGCAGACAAAGTGTTGCTCCCAAGTGTTAGAGTGGCAATCATTAGCGGCCAAAATGGTTTGGGGCGAGTTTCCTAACCTCAATCACACTCTGCACCAGACCCCACCCTTATGCATGCCCACGCGCACCACGCGGCGTATACATAGTGAAAATCTTATTGAAAAGCGACGAATGACATTGATTTAATGTTTCTGTATATACTATATATATCTTTATATATACATATTATATATATATATATATATATATATATATATATATATATATATATATATATATATATATATATATATAAATAAATTATGTATGTATACATATGTATATATACATGATGCTGTTCTTCTTGTGGTTGAACGTTCCATGGTTGCGGCTTTGGCAGGCAACCAACAGATAAACAACGCACCAAAAAAGTGCGAGTACACTTGTCTTGCATGCACGACTGCTTGTACCCTGCACATATACGCCACAGATGTTTAAAATAGGATACATTTTCTATAGTAATACCTAATATTTACTTTATATTAGTAATATTTGTACATTATTACTATTAAAAAAGATCTTAGTATATATATTCATAAATCACTTTACTTGAGAATTCGTTTGGAGTACTCAAATGAAGAATTACCCTAGCCATTAAATTTCCAATTGAAAACGGATTAGATACAGAAAACTCTTAGCTCCAAGTTCGTGAGACAAGTAAGAATTATACAGATGGACATGGCCAGGTCGACTTAGCCTATATACTTTCTATTCATTTTTAATATGTGTAGGGTATAACAAATAAATAAAGAAAAATAAAAGAAAAAGTGGCACACAAAAAGTACTACTACTGCTGTGACCTTGGCCAACAACTCAGTGCTAAAGCTGATGCTGTAGTACCAACAGCAACAGCAAAGCAACAGCAGCAACAGCGGCAGACATTGCCATTAGATGACAGTCGAGACGACGAGCGGGGAAATGGGCCAGCTGGGGCGGGCAGGAGGTTGATGACAGCTGTGAACAATAATGCGCCCTAGCAACGCTCGACATAATTTACGCATTTTACCATTAAACACTCAACGATAAATATATATATACTGTATATATGTATACGTAGCCCGGATGGGCTACAATCCCAGCCCAAAAGAGGCAGCACAGCCACCCTCGTTCGTCCACCTGTGCGTCATATTCTTGCTGCGCCTGTCCTCTGCTTACGCATTCTCTTCCTCTTATTTGTGCTTATCTCTGGCGCACAAGGACAAATGACTTAATTCCTGTCAGAAGCAGCTACAAATGACAATGCAGGCAATTCAACTGCGTAATACTCAAGGATAAATTCAAATGCGCGTGGCAACGTCTGTTATGCCATAATTTATACCTTTTGTGGCAAGACCCTTAAGTGATCTTTTTACGAGTGTCTGTAGCGTAGGTGGCACAGCAATATATTTTTTGAGCTAGTTCAACTTAAATTCATACCTTGATAACAAAATATTTTTAGCAATTTTGCACTTTTTCATTAGTCTTATTTCTATAAATAAGTTTTATATCTTTTTTTCGCTTACACATTCACATTTTTGTCATCTCATCTAAAATAAGACGAATGCATAATACAGTGAAGATTTGATATAAGAAAAATTTTCGACTAAAACAAAATGTCCTCCATTGTACTCTAAATCGGTTCAGCCTATGAAAATTCAAGTAGGTGGAAGGAAAACTCAAAGTAGCTTATCTATCAGAGCTTTAGGACATCTTTCAGACGCATATTTCCTACTAATAAATCACGCAATTGAATTTTCAAACATTTTCTGTAATTCTGTGTGCCAAGGTCAGATTCAATTCAAACAGTCAAGAGCAAAGCAACTACATAAAAACCCTTGGAGTATTATGATAAATTCATAGAATATGAAAACCCTTGGAGTATTATGCAAAATTCATGGAATATAAAAACTAGATAACTAGCCTACAGGAGTGCCCACAAATTGCACTGATGTCCCTTAGCCGAATCTCTGGCTGAGGCTGGGTGTGGCATTCAACAAGCTGACTTTGCAATCGGTTTAGCTTTTGCTTCCACAATTGTTTGGAGGCAGCCTTTTGTGGGTCGCAAAGAAAAAAGTAAAAAAATCAATAGCCAAAATAGATGGAGGTTAAAAAGGCTTTTCTAACATCGCACCGCCCCGCCCCGCCCCGCCCAGCCCCACCGCGAAACTAAAATTCATTTTGCAAATTAGAAAGCGAACCCCAAAAGTAATTTGAGAGCTGTCAACGCTGTCGCAAAAACTAACCGACAACCCGGCCGGGTTCAAGTGCCTTCTGCATGGCTGACCCAAAGCTCAGCAAAGTCCCAATTGGCAACACTTTTGGGCTAGCTGCCAAGTAGAAAGCGACAAGTTTTTGACCGTCAACCGGCGAGGCGTCGCGTCGCGACGACGGCATCGCCGACTACTTTGTGCAAATACAATTGCAAGGACAATGCTGCAACATGTCCCCAATGTGCTCGCCATTTTGTGGTGCATGCCACTTGCATTTCAGGGCTTTACCTTGGATTTCCATACATAACATATACATTGGCATTGACCAAGTTTTGCCCAGAAGCTCAACAGTTTGACAAACTACAAAACTTTCGAGCTACAAAAAGCCAAATACTGAATAATGCATTTTCTTGATAAATCTCATAATTGAATTTCGTTTTGCGGTTGTGCTCTACGTATAGCATTTGGATATGTGGATAAAGCATAAAAATAGTACCCTCTAATATCTCTGTGTGTTTACGAAGTGCAGATACTCTACAGACGATTAACTACTCAATGACTGATGAATCTTCCATAGAGCATTCCGGATAGTAAACGTAGATGAAACAATTAAGACAGTCGGGAGTGATCGAATAGAAGATACTAAAAATCTCAAGTTTATAAACCAAATAAACTCTAGCTTTTGTGGCTTACGAAATTGAAACATAGTCCTAATGAGACATAATTCTGCTAAAAATAATAAATACATAAATATCTGATGTTTTACGCTATGACAGTTCTATTGATATAGCGTGACGATGTAGCATGCAAAAGCATACAGAATCGATTTGTCGACATATTTCATTTACG
This sequence comes from Drosophila anceps, assembly GCA_035045945.1. Taxonomy (NCBI): domain Eukaryota; kingdom Metazoa; phylum Arthropoda; class Insecta; order Diptera; family Drosophilidae; genus Drosophila; species Drosophila anceps. Next base: position 16,107,599 of record JAWNON010000225.1, read on the forward strand.
GTCGGATATGCCTTTTTCAACGAACCACAGAGAATGAGTGGCAAATATATATTAGTATCAAGTGTATGAGAGATATTTTTAATGAAATGCTTATAGCTAATTCTGTAGCATTTCTGTTTCTGTTGCTATCTGATGTGACTGCTGCTGCCGTAGCCCAGATATATGGGGAAATGCGATTACAAGAGCAAATTGTAAATAGAACAGAAAAAAAACAAAATATATATATATTTAAAATATGCGGCAAGCAGGGCTGACGTCATGAATCGTTCGTCGCTTGGGGAATTGTTTCACAAGCAATTACCATAAACATAAACTCAAATTGGGATCATCTTTTGATATAAGTATATACACATATACACAGATACAGATGAAGTATAACAAGAGCATCATGCATCTGGGTATTCAGCGCAAGGCCCGGCTGATATTATTTAGACATGCTTCTCCATCAACGGCCCCGCCCTGGCCACACGTCATTTACGCTTTAATTCTCAACTTTTCAACTGATGAAGATCATGATGTGTGGTTTATGGATTTGGCAATAAGTTGCTTGGCTGCGAGCGATGGACTGACTGAGTACTTGACTGGACTGACTGGATGACTCACCTGCCAGCAGCACGCTGTTGTTGTTCTTATTGTCATGGTCAACTGGAATGGAGGAGACGCGTTCGGCGCGCAGGCAAGCGACCACAGTGCCGGGCCGTCCATTCTTGCCTGATGCAGTTAGTTCAATGATCATGTCCATCGATTTCTGAAGCACTGCATCCATACGTATTATGCCCTCGGCCAGCGTTTTGTAGCCCAAAATTGTGCGCGATTTGTATTTCTTGCGGCGCTGCAACAATATCACCAGTCTACAAAGATTAAAGAACAAGTGGATTAGTCTCTGGTAGCCGCAAATGCGGTAGAAGGCTTAACTTACCTATTGCCATCTCTCTTTATAAAGTGCGGATACTGCAAACTAAAGTGCAAGTCCAGTTCCGTCTCTGTCAGTGGCACAGCGCCGGTGCCAATGCCAGCATTACCGACATTACCCGGCGTGCCAATCAGACCCGAGCCCCCAATAACATTGGCGAGCGGTGAGTTGCCCTGCATTGAGCTCTCCCGGCTAGATGCCGTGGAAGTCAACGCGCTGCCATTGATGGGTATCTCATGGCTGCGAAGCGTTCGCTTTGAGCTTTGCATTTTGACCGCCAGCGAAAGCGAAGTCGTGTCCCCCGGCAGGGGACTCAGGATGGAAAGACGCGTTATTGTCAACGAGCAGAGTCTGCAAATATTTCAAAAGGAAATGACGGATTAATTAAATTAACTGAGATGCCTGTCCAGAGGCAACCTAATTGAATTATTAGTTTACAATTAGCTTGAATAAAATCTAATTAAAAGTTAAGTTCCTTTTGCTGAGCAAAGAATTTCTTGTAATTGAAATCCATTTTAAAATTTCACTGCAAGATTGATTTCATTTGTTTGCATTGCTTCATAGATTCCTTGCAAAGTATTTGTAGTGAGTATTAATTTTTTAATGGGAAATATTCTTGTTGTTTCTGCAAATGCAATTAGTAAGAATTTTAATGGGCTTGGCATAAAACTTAATTTATTTAAACAGTAAACAACTTTTAACAAAGTTTAATAATTTTGCTCATTGATATTTTCTAATAACTTTATTGGAACACGTCCCGCGAAATTTCTGCAATTAAACTTGAGCTATAAGAAAAACAGCTGCTTGGGAAAACCTGCTTCAATCTTGATGCTATTCAAGTAAAGGGTAAAATACCTCATCAAACATATTTATGTCTACAGGGTATACGACAATCAAGCAAATATGTAAGTGAAATGAAAAATACCGAAGCATAGCAAAATGAAAACTCAAGAGCTAAGTGAAAGAGCCAAAATATTTGTGTCTGTTTTATAGATTTAAAGTCGAAAACTCTTTCCGGCATGAGCGAGCGATAAACTAAAAAATAGAAGAAGAAAATAAAAAGTACGCATTAAACACTCAACGCAATGGGTCATAAAAATATTACGAGAGGAAATTGTTTTACTTATAGCCACAAAGCAAAAAATTAAAAATAAAATTGAAAAACTTGACCAACTAAGTCAAAGACAAGACAAGGAAGACTTTGTTTCTTTTCTTTTTTGAGGATGTCAGATATGAGGAGGATGATGATGAAGCAGGTCAAACACTTCGTGCTCGATTGCACAATATTTATATGTATATACTTATATTTTGTTTGTTATTCAAGTATAAAAATAAATTATTTCCTGATTAATTATGCCGCGTAATGCAGCCACAAAGAAAGCAAAGTATTCAGATAAACAAAGAGTTTAAAGATAACGAATACTCTTTTATAAAAAGTTGTTGGAGCTTTTGTTAGTGGAATCAAGAGTTTCCATGGGGGCGAGGGCACAATACTCATGTGGGTCAGGCAATGGCAATCGTCGTAATACACATATCCGGCTGCAAATGCAAATGGACTGGAGAGCCAACCAAGCTCGGCTCGAATAAAAGATGAATTCTTCTTGCTGTCCACTTTTGTTTGTAGCTTTTGTATTCTATGGTAATTGAATTCTCTCAAAGCCTCTTAATGAAAGCGCATGGCCTGGAATGCCGTTGAGGCCAAGTTCGGAGTCGTCATACAATTAACCATTGAATTAACTATTCAAACAGTCACCTCTGTTAACTACATGCAAATGCCATTGTCAGACAAAACATCTAGACGCGTCAGATGCCAATCCATAAATATATATATATATATATTATATGGCTAGTCGGTCAGCTACTCCGTATAGGGTGTACCTGTCAAGGGTAAGTGTTACTCGTTCATATCTAACTGATTTTAACACTTTTAGCAAGTGCGCAAAAAAGGTTCATAATCTATATAGCTCTATAAACTAGTTGAATTATATTGGAAGATTGGCTTTATTTCATAAATTACAAAATATGAATGTTGTAATATAATACTGACTGCATAATGTTGACTGCATAATACTCGTGTAGGGTCCAAAAGCAACTAATTTTATATCAATATGAATATTTTCTAATAGGATTCCAGCTGTAGGCGTATTCAAATTGTTAAACATTAGACGAACAGCAAGATCAATCTACTCTCTTTACTTCGCAAACGAGTAAAGTAAGGAGCTATTTTAGACTTTCAACCGCATAGAAAGAACAAAGGAATGTGTTAGATACATGATTAGTAATATCTTCTTCGTTAACCCCAATTAAACTATCCCCAGTTTTTTATTACATTTCCATTAGTTAATTGAATAACAGAAGTTGTAATATCTAGCTTAAAAATCAACAAAGTGAAATAATCGAAACAATTAAAAAGATAGTAACTATATGTAAATTTGCATATCAATGAATAATTGTTAATAATGTTAATCGCGTGAATGAAAATGATATAGAGATATATCGTTTGGGTCGCATGCACTTGGCGGCTTTGCGGCGCTTGCATGTTACCTTCATAAAAACAAGTTTTCATTTGTTGACTTTTTTGGTTTTCGTTTCTTTCTGGTAGCACACGCACACGTGATTGTAAAAAAATAACAAACAAACAAAGCAAACACGCCTCTTTTTTTTTTGTACAAGTATTCATTGTAGATGGCTAAAACAGAGAATTATACTTTTCGTTACAAAATGTATAAAAATAATTATAGCTTTTTATATTTCCGAAGAGTCTTAAGCATCGATAAATTAGAAACTTAAAAATATATTTTTTGTGGTTACATTCATACATCCGTTATGCCTTTCATTATATGTTAAATCTATTACCTTTAATTATTAGATTAGTGGTTTGTTTTTTTCTTCTAAAAATGATCGAAAACTAAGAATTTATGAATATCCAACTTAAAAATATTTTTGTGTTTAATAATTGCATTCATGTAAAGAGTATCTCCAAGTCGTGCCATGTCTGGACGAGAGCACTCTTAAATATATTTTCTTTTATTATATTTGAGCTGTTTTGTTGCGACAATGTGAATGACTTGATCCATGTGAAGTGACTTTTGTTGTTGTTGTTGATGTTATTGATTTGCTTTCGGCTTTTCTTTGGGAGCTTTTTGCTTTTTTTCCAAATATTGTCAATGCGAATTGTTTGGGTTTTTTTTTATGAATGACACACGTCAAATGGTGCCGGAAGAAATTTCGTTACGTTTTTTTTTCTTTCCGTTTTACTTTCATTTGATATTCAAATTCAGTTTTACGACACACAAAGAAAAGGTTCATTGTACTCCAATGGGAGAAAAGTTGTGTCAAAGGCGAAAACCAATATCGCATTACATGCTTGGATTAATGACAAATCTGGATGGATCGAAGGAACAAGCAAGCACTGATTGGAGCCAGTGCTGAAAACGAGAAAGCTTTCATTTGGCCCATCTGCTAATCGTAAGTAGTTTTCAGCACCTCGCTCAACTACTAATTGACTGCAATTAGTAAGCACTTGCACCCAGTTCCATAATAAACGCTCTACGAGAATTAATTACTTCATCTGCAGCTAGTTAGTCGACTAAAAATAGGTTCAATTATCAGCTCGCATCATCAATATTCAGCAAACGACAAATCGTAGCGCGAAAAGCTAAGCGCAACCAATTTGGAGCTGATAACTAGAATGCTCTGTAGCTTAATGAGACAGATAGAAGGAAATACAAAACAAAATAATATATAATATATACAATATATAAATTGAAATCGCGAGAACGTCAATCAAACAGAAAAACGCAGCCAGCCCCTACTGTCACTCAGTTCAGCTTAAAAACTGTGTCACTGGCGCGTCGCCCGCACCCAGACTGAGGCTCGGGCCCAGACTCACAACGGAGACCCGGACGCGACCCATCAGTCTCGCATCACGATAAGCATCCATCAGCAAATGGGAAATACTTTGAGCGGTGTTTTAAGAGGGTTTCTACTAATATCCATTGAAATATATTCTACAGTAAAAAAAATTATTTAAATTGTTGGAAGTTAGCAGTAAATGAAGATTTATTAATCTACAAGACGTGAATAACAGAGAGCCACTATGTACCTAAAATATACGAGTACCTTAGCTTCATTAGAAACTGAAAGATGAGATATTGCATGAGCTATAAATAGTCTGTGATTGACATAACAACAATAAAAGTAAAGATTGAGAAACAACAGTGAACGAACTGTACATTTTCTTTCTGTTAACTTACATAGCGGTTGCTCTGATAACAGCTTAGACACTCTGTTATCAACTGCTTCTGTTTTGTAAGCTGTATCTTAATCGTATATTGCTCTAAGATAATCTATCTATTTTTAATGTAACAATGTATACACATCTGGTTTGCTGTCTTTTGTTGTGATGTGACAATCATTTAATTTGCACCTTTAAAATATTTAAGGCAGCAAAGAATTTTTAAAAAAATGTTTTATTGTCACTTAAATTCTGTGTTTCATACGACCTATGCAGACAGCTCTCGTGTGCCTCATAAATATTTATTTGAATGTCAATGTAAAATCATGATCTACATTTGTTGTTGACGCTATTGCTGTTGTGGGCTGCTCTGAACGCCCCAGACACACAGACACACAGACGCACAGACACACAGACAGCCAGTAAAGACCGTGCGATAACTGCCAATTTTGTTAACATGTTAATTTGCAGTAGGCTGACGCTCACTTGGCAAAAATACTCTCGCAGTTAGCGTTTCATTTGCGTGCCACGAGAAATGTTTGCCGACTCATGAGTCACGAGAGTCCAACACAAGACAGCGTTGGAGGTGGGGCTTTACTTAAATAGCATTTTGCATTTCCTGCAACGACAAGTGCCAACCCACTACCCCTCCGCACTTGAAAAAGCGAGGGCAGTTCGTCAAGCTGCTTGAGTGAGTGCTTTGACATCTGACAAAAGCATAGGATAATGCCGAGCAAGCTAGCAACCGATATTGCAAATAAGATGTGAATACGCTACTCTAGAAGTATCTCAGTTGAATCTGGTATAGCTACTAACATATAATTTACGTATCTATTTGCATTTGCTAATAACTTAACTAGCCACCCCTCAATGGTTATACATATAACACAGATGATATGACAAAGAGCTGTTTAATATCGTGACCTCAAGGACGACAAGAACGAGAATTAAACCGACGTACAGACAGACAGACGTCAAGTGTCATTGCACAGCAAATTGCCTCATTACAACAACGGCAAACAAGTACGAGAATAACAAGTGAACGTCAGAGATTGCCCCACCCGTGCCCGTGTAGGGCAGACGTCATTATCTCGAGCCGAAAAAAAAACACAGCCTACATTGCTCTCGGTTAATGCGAGTCGCGACTTATGAGCTATATTTGAGGATTTCATTTAAGTACCCTCTTCACCTCCCGCTGGCACATAACATATCGGTTTACATACATACATTATGTACGGCATTATTATTATTCTGGATATATTACAAATTTTGGGGTAGATTTCTGAAAGGATTCGTCAGACCTGGGCATGACTCACGAATTGGTAAAACGACCAGGCCTCATATTCTTAATGAATTTAAGGCACGAACCCGGTTTTACATATTTAAAGGTGGGCGTATAATTAGGCGTTGCTCGCCACCTGAAACTTTCTGCCTGTAATCATAAGTTCCGCATCGGCGCCGGTCTGGGCCAGACTTTGCGAGTCCTGCCCCACGGATGGACTGGGTCATTGCATTATTGATCAAATGCATTTCGTATGCGTCGACGTTGACGACGTTTACTTATTCATGCCCCAACTGGGACCCATGGCTGGCCACCCTGAGCGGCCCATTCAATTTATTCGAGAATTAAGCATGCCTCGACAATGCTCAAATGCCCGGAAACAACAGTCGCTCAACAATAGCATAGGGAATGAGAACGGGAATGGCAATGGAATGGATGAGAGTGGAGCTCAGACGACAAAATGTGTGTGTGGCTCAACATTTTGAGGGGCCCGTTTGCCACAATTTAAATTGTTTAAACGCTCGACTATACCAAATAACTGTCATTACAGTCGATAGCGACAATTTTCAGCAGTGAATGTAGGCAAAATACCCTGTAATAACTGCCGCTTAACAATGCTCAACAGTGATGTAATATAGGCTATAGTCTATAGTCAATCATTTACAATATAAAAATTATATAATAAAGAAATAGTTCTATTAGAACGCAATTCCTTGCAGAAATACAAATGCGACTTATAAGATTTTCCACTTTATTTATAATTTGCTAATCTATATATAATTTGACTGAGCAATTTGAATTCTTGACATTGCACTTATGCAGGGAATTACAAAATAGTTATTAATTATTTACAACAGAAAATTGCAACAATTTGTCAATAAATTGCTGTCAAAGTGCCTTCAGCAGTAATGCAAAACAAATATACAAATGGGGCTGAAAAGTGCAGGAGGTCGTGGCTTTTATGACGACAATGTAAAGTTCCAAGGGTTACTAGAGTTCGTTGACTGTCAGCATAGCAAAGTCACGCCCTCTTCGTCCTCATCCATAATTAACGAATGCCATACGAACTGCTGCATTTTACAACAGTCAACAACGATTGAAAACAACAACAGCAACACGAATATTATTGGTTATACTTTGATAAATATTTAAGCGGCAATTAAAAGGAAATTAGTTTCGACTTTAAATTGCAGCAAATGTGTGAAGTAATTAGTGTAAAAACAATTTTACACCTTTTCACGCAGCATTCCATAGCAGAAGGTAGCATTAGACGATCTTCAAAGTATTCAAAATCGAGTAAAATGCAGTAATAATTGAACAATTCAAAATATATATCCAATAGATTAGGCACTTTAGTTAGTAAAATGCATTCTCTTTCAGATATTGGTTATATTTTGGTATCGGAAATATAGCAAAAATCAACATTGTATAAATACACGTGAAAGTCAATGCGAAATTTTGCAGACTCTAGCTCCAAAAACGTACAAGATATAATTTAAAACCTGACTTTGGATAACGTCTTTAATCGATCATTTTAAAACGGGTAGAGTTATCGAATTATTCAATTTTAGGTTCTCAGATTGACTCGCTCTTACATACGGACAGGGCTAAATCGACTTAGTTTGGCGACCTAATCAAGAATATATATACTTTATGGAGTCGCCCACGCCCTTTTTTACCTTATATTTTAACAAGCCCATTATACCCTTTCTCCTATTTTCGATTGGTTTAGGGTAATACAAATAATACAAATTGTATATAAAATTTTAAGTCTTTTAATACTTGAAGAGATAATTTATGGGTAAATTATAAGAGTTCCTCCCTGCTTGAAAATAGTAAGATATGGATAAAAGCTTTATGGCATTGAACACGGTTTCTGTTTATAGTATGTTTTTATTTTTAAGTACACCTAAGTAAGCCGAGTAGCTAAATGCAATACTTTGTAGCTCATATAACTGAGGTTTAAGTCTGTGTGTATCGATGATCTGGAAATAAACTATCGATTCATGCTATTTCCAAAATGAGCGTTCAGACTGACGACACTACAAGACTCTGCTGCTGATATTGATCTTGCGATCTATATATATATATATATATATATATATATATATATATATATATATATATATATATATATATATATATATATATATATATATATATATATATATATATATATATATATATATATATATATATATATATATATATATATATATATATATATATATATATATATATATATATATATATATATATATATATATATATATATATATATATATATGTACATATTCAGTCGCATTTGTATGGCGTGATTAAACTCGTTATATTGTTAAGGCATATATTTTATTAACAGGCCTAGCAAATGCATTCGGTGTTGTGTTTCACTTATTTATAAATTTTGATTTGCCCAAATTGCCATTATTCATATATATTTATATTTATATATCGGGTCGTCAATCAACGATGACAGACTCCAAAATATCTTGATGGATTAAGCGCAAAGCTGAGCGCTGTTGGTAAACAAACTTTGCAGTTGGGCATAAACAACGTACAGATATATACACACGTGCATATGCGTATGTATGTGAATTTATGTAACATGAATGCGGAATGCAATCAATAAAATGGCATTGGCAAATTGCTTTTGTAACCATCGACGAAAAATGAACCGAAGAAACAAAATAAGCAACGCGTTAACTGACAGAAGCCGCAGCAGTGCCTTAATAAAGAGCGATGGCTGGTTGCTTGGCATGTAGGTAGATATTTAGCTGGGTAGGGGGGCGTGGTCGATGGGTCATATGATATATGGGTCATTAACAAATTGTTCAACGGCTTGGATATTAAATACATATTTCTACACATCCATGTGTATGTGCTTTACATACACAACAACAATAGCAACAGCAACAACAACGAAACAATAACTAATAACAAATGCCGCTTGAATCTGTCAACCGATTACTCATACGTCATGTTGACAAGGGTTCCCAGCGGACAGTGGGGGCGGCGGTCACTCAATTGAGACGAACGACCAACACAGATGACTGGCTCTCGCAAGCAAGAACAAATTTGCTAACAATGCAGCTGAGTGGCTAAAAATTCTGCCTCTGATTACGTTTAAGCTGCTAAATATAAATATAAAAAAAAAAAAAAATACAAATACATATTGAAATGTCAGAAATAGCCAGTTAATTGTTAAAGCCAAGGCTGAGAGCAGAGAATGTTGAACAGCAGAAATCTGATATATTTATAAGTTCAGCAATTTGGCCGCAAATAAAGTAAAGCGAGTATAGAGCAGAAGGATTAGATAATATAATTAAGGGCTGCAGCTTGTATCCTGTAAATAACCATCTATAGTATATGACGCTAATTTAAATAGTTCTGCAAATTAGCTCACATAAGCTTGCATAACATAAATATTATTATGTTTTAATTCTAAGTACACGAATATGTTTATTTTATATTATACTATATACATATATACATTTACCATAGGTATAAAGCTCACGGGCATTTATCTATGTCAGGGCCTGCTGGTAGAAATAAGGCAAATTCGAGTACTTATTAGAAAATCAGATAGACATATAAATATATGCTTATTTATGAGGTTCTTGTGACGCAAATCTATTAGATTTTGTTGACACTTTGTACGTAGGAAATTCATATATGTATATTAAAACACACACACTTCGCTAGAGACTTCGGAATTTCCCACATATATATATTTATATATTTATATATATATATATATATATATATATATATATATATATATATATATATATATATATATATATATATATATATATATATATATATATATATATATATATATATATATATATATATGTGTGTGTGTGTATATATGTAAATATACCCACACGTGCATGTACCTTAAACAAATATTGGATTTATATGTTTTGAATGCCGCCCACAAATGTAGCCAAAAGCAAGGCAAGTGTTGCTATACAAAGTAAAAAATCTATTTAAGTTTAAAAAGTTAAATGCTAACTTTAATGGAACGTGCACGACTAGAAGATACCTCATATTAGCTGCTGTAATAAAAATGTTGAGACTTCATATATACCGCATACCATTAAAGTCGAGGCTCTATCGATGCTGTTAAAAATATTTGCTTTTCCCAATGAAAACTTAAGGCCAGCAAGCAAACAAAATGCTGCACAAGGCGTGGCAGGGTTTACGGTCGAAATGGTTAACAAGGAGAGCGTCATGTTGCCTCAATATTGAGCCACGCCCCAATGCAAACTTGACGCCTCCTGCGCTGCAGGACAGTGTAAAATGAGTCTCATAAAACCAACTAGCGCCTGACACTTTGCCTTTAAAGTGGTTTGTGGGTTTGCCCAGCACTATGTATGTTGGTTTTCTGTGTATGTGTGTGTGTGCGTGTGTGTGTTTGGGTGTGCTCTTAGCTGACATTGCTACTGAACACTGCGGGCGTCCAGCCCAGCAGGATGCCATCGCCTACCAAGTTGTTGGCGAACGAATTTCTCAGTTTAATTGAAATTGACCACTTCCGAGAATTTTACGACCTGGGGGAATTGACAAATGTTGCCATTCAAATAAGTAGAATATTAGAAAACACGGCAATGGAAAATGGCTTGATTCACATGGTTTTATCATTCTAAATTCCTTAAGTCGAGCTCACAGAAGTTAAACTTAAAAAAGCATTTTACAAAAAATTAAATCAGAAAAATTTTCAAATTAATTAAATATGGAAAAAGTTCGTTTGTCCAGCTGAACTTTCTTTGGGATTAAAGCATAGAATTTGATATTTAATTTTAAATCTAATTTTTCTCTAGCGATGTAGGAAACACCTTTCAAAAGAACTCGATGATTGATGGTTAATTCTATTTGGCGTTTAGCTAGAATCTTTCATATCGAATTGAGAAATTTCAAAATGCTTTCTTTTCTATCAATTAATCAATTACTTTGTTTAGAGCATTAACACATGTATCTGCGAATGGTTGCTTTGGAAAAACTTGTAATTTATAAGCTGTCATTGAGATGCCTATGGATTTTACTTTCATTAAGCTTTTTCCAAATAAAAAAGGCATATTGTTGGAATGGTTCGACATATGAATGCCTCAGTTTTGTATACAGAAGCATATATTGTGGCATACCAAATAAACAATAACTGAGTTTGTTTATTTTTTGCAAAGCGAACAATTTCAGATTTTTGTGTTTCTTACTAAAAAAAAACCCCAGCCAAATAGAATTTTATCTTTTTCTTTTTTATTTAAGTATGCCAAACATTTGCTGAGATACAATTAGACATACATCATCGTTCCCTTTGATCAAAATCGTTTTTATCAATCAAACTAAACAACTAAAGCGGAAACTTTGCGATAAGGAAAAAATTGAGTATTAAAAAACTCTTTTCTTACCGAAATGCATTCATGAACTAATAAAATTTTAATAAAACGCAAAGTACTTGCGAACTTTGCTGTCAATAAAGGTAAAGGTAAAAGTAAAAGCTCTGCAGTTAATCTGAAAAAATATGCTTGCAAAAGTTACTCTTATAAAACTGGAGCATTGTTAAGAACTGCCTCAGCTGCCGCTCTGGCATCTTCAAAACTGTGCTAAGTGGCTATGGCAAAGTTGAAGCCTCCATTTACCTTCCTTCTTCTCTCTGTCGACGTCGACCTCTATGCATATGCTTCAAGATTGTCAAAGTTCTTCATTAACATGCAAAAGTATGAACCACTTTTTATACCCTGTACTCATTGCATATAGATAAACAGTGTATATTGTTTTATATGCAAGTTTTGATAATGGGCAGAATATCTCTAATATATATATATATATATATACACATATATCAGAATGTACAGGGAAATTTATGTAGAAATTTCTGTCTGTCTGTTCGTCCATACTCTCATAAGCCATAAGAGCTAGAAATCTAACACATATGTATGTAGGTTCTCCTATTATCGATACATTTTTACAAGATGAATTAATGTAAATTAAATTTTTATTTAAATATTTACATCTGAGATTATAATGTGATTTCCAATAATGATTCGACTAGATGCATAGCTGACGAGATTGAGAATGCTAAGAAATATGGTTCTGTACAAGGCTTCGGGTATTCGCTAGTCGGGCAAGCACAACCAGAGCACGCTTGCTTTTTTTTAATAATATTAATGAAAACATATGTATATATGAATAATCTGAGCAGTGGGCAGAATTGATGTCAAGCGGATTCTTTCGTTTTGGCCAAAGCGCGTCTATCTGGGCCAACAACTTGGCAAACGGCAGCTCATAATTGCCGCAGCTACGATTCATTAACATTTTGAGGCCATTCGGATCTTCGCTTTTGTCTTGTCTATCACATGAATGGGCACTCTCTTTCAGTTAATGGCAGTTAGATTCGGCATTTCATTTCATTTTGGAGTACATGCAAAAGTTTAAAGCATTTTCGGCGCCTTTCACTTTCGAATTGATTATTATTACTTTTTTATCTTTTCGACCGGCTGTCGTCACATGTGCCGCGCCGCACTGGCTTGAATTTAACATTTGCCACTTGACGACGGCACGAGACGCCAAAAAAAAAAATAATAATAATAATAGCGAACGCTGTTAAAAAACCATATAAAAGAAGAAAAACAGTTTAACTGATGCGATATGATTCAGCTGCGAGACTTTATTTGCGCTACTCGGTACTCGATCAATTCACAACTCTGATACTCTAACTGTAGAGGTTATACAAAATGTTGTGTGTGTTTTGTGTACATATAGATATGCGTGGGTGCAGTTGGATATGGCATAAGACAGATTATCTAGATAAACTTAAGTTTAACAATCAGATATATGGTACAACATTTATCTATATGCATAACATGTATTTATCTATGTATATATAAGAATTAATAGTTCATTCAATTAATCATGTTTTCATCTATTATTTACGCTTACATACGTAGCTCTATGAAGAAGAGTAAAATGTATAATTTAACAAGCTAATCTTAAAGAATCAGCTATGAAATAAACTTAAATATGAATAGAAGAGCATTTCATCATTAATTTATTTACTTAATGAATAACGAACAACTATAGCAACAAGTCGAGTTGGTTCAACCCATTCACTGCACACTCATACTTGATCGTGAGTCATCAGCGACGTCATCTTTAGATGAGACAATGTACTTTGAAGAGAGTGCATTTATCATCTTGTTGCTTATGCAAAATTCAAATATTTATTGAAATTTAGTGGTTGCTGAACTTGAATTTTAATTGATGAGACGGCGACAAGAATCGTCCATGTCTCGTGACTATGCACACATATTAATTAATCTATCTAATCGCTTATGTAGCTCTGAGTGCCTTTTTTATATTTAAGCAGCTTGTGGTTCACATTAGTAGCAAGAGTATTAATTATCAATAAAGCCATTAGTATTTGATTATAGATTTAAATTTCAATCTCGATATCAGAAATTAATGTTGCATAATGCGCATCGGCATTCCATTTCAGGGCCAGTGGAAACGGCGCAAAGTCTTGGACAACAAATATAATGCCAAATTGAATGCACACGAGAACTGCATCCCAAATTTGATTGCATTTTTATGGCCAATGGAGCAGGCAAAACACATATGTGTATGGATATGTGTGTGTGTATGTATCTACATATGTGTATGTGTATATGTGCATATACTCAGCGCTGGCGTTGGCGTCGGCGCTGGCATCGTTCGGCGACTCACTGGAAAACCTGACGACTGTAGCTACACACACACAAAACTGAATATTTTGGTTTGCTTGTGCTTTCTCATTACACACCCTGTATCAAAACCAACCTTTGTAGTTACAGGGTATGATGAATAAAGAGATTAATTATATACTTTGACGAGTGACTTTTGTCAAAGCAATGCTAAGCCGTTAGAGACAATCGCAACTCGACTCTAAATAAATATGGAGAGATATATCAAATATTTATCATAAAGCTCATAGACTGATCAATATTACTATCTTATTTGTGTAGGGTACGCGCATTTCGCAAACCATTTCAATATACCTTTCTTATACTAATGTGATATTTACGTTAAGCAAGCATGTGAACATATGCCACAGGGTAACTGTTAGTCGAACACACTTGGGTAGAGCACGTCTGACTATTTTTCTTTATTTCTGTTTATTTTGGGTTACTCCATAAAAGTCATGGGCCCAGAGCAAAAACCTGCGCTGCATTCAACTGTTTCAGCCTATGCTGGCCTGGCCAGATCCCAGAGCTCACTCTACATGCTAATAAATTGCAGTTTTATGGTCTTGGAATATGCGTGTATGTGTGTGTTCGTGTGTGCGTGTGTGTGTGTGTGTGATATGCAGATGTGAGCGACAGACAGGCAACGATTTATGCAGCTGACATCCGTTGCTCGTTTGGACGCTCGTCAAAAGCGGAAGTTTCCTGCGACTAGTCGTAGCTACCCAACCCATTGTTTTCTTTGTTGTTGCTCCTGCTGTTGTTGTTGTTGTTGTTGTAGCCGTTGGCAGCTCCACTTTGGCACAGGTTGGCGGACAACAAGTCAACAAACTTAACGTTGACGCTGCATTTTGTTGACGCTGCTGCCACTTGCTCTTGTCCATTGGCCCTCTCTCTTTCTGGCTGTCTCTTTTGTTGAAGGGCTTTGCAAACAGAAGGCTATGGTACCACCAGCTCCTTGGCTGAGTCAGAATCTTTAGATATTGCGCTGCCATTGTTGTCACTAGCTCCTGTTGCTGCCACTCAACATGTAGCCAACTACTGTATTGCGAACCATTGGCATGTTTTGTCCATTGTTGTCTAGTCTCTAGTCCCCACCAACCTGAGAACCCCTTCTCAACCTATCTCTCCAGCTATCGTTCATTTCATATAATTGACCCTTCTCCTCCTTCCATTTCACGCTGTCGACCCTAATGACCACAGAGATTTTCCAGCTGGCCGGTGAAAATGCATTAGCATTAACCTAACGCCAACTTATAAACGGCCGCAAAGAACGTAGCTAATGCGATTATGCTTTTCTATCTCTCTTTGACTCTTTCACTCTCACTCCCACTTGGGAGAAATGTAAGTCAAGCCAGGCTCAAATTAGTTGGGCTTGCAGCTTGCTGCGGTATTTGGGTCAGCAGCGCAATCGAGAAATCGATGCGGTTTAGAATCGATTCGAGCAGAAAACAAGAATTCCGCAATTTATATACTTTAGCCGGTTTGTATAAATATTTTTATATTTATTTACAGAAACAAAGAGTTGAAATTCTTGCAATGTGTTTTCAAAAGAGTGAAAACTGTCGATTAGTTTGAGCACGTATCTTTCAAATTCCGAGAAAAAAGTCTTATAATATTTGAAAAATAAATGACACCAAAATTCATCTGATCGAATATTAAGCTTCGATTATCTCATATCTCAGAGTATTAGAGTATTATTATATCTATTATATTATTATATCTATACCTAATCTTCTTTTGACTGCAATAAATTAAGTGCCAAGCCCCTTCTTCTACATGCAACTGAATCATCAAACAGTAAAGTCCATTAAAAATCGAACGCATTGCAGTAGCTGACTTTTTGGTTTGGATTACAGCTACAGCAACAGCAACAGCAACGACAACAACAACAACTGCCGTAAAAGCAAATTGAATGCATTTACAAATGTTTTTGTCTAAATAGCAAACTAAAATAACAAAAACAACAACAGCAAAGAGAACAAGAAAAAAAACAAATGCAGCAGCAGATATTGAAGCGACGCTGCTGTAGGGAAATTTCTATTCAATTCAATTTGTCAAATGCGCACACACACACACAGTGAGAGAGAGAGAGAGTGAGGGAACACACACACACACACACACACACACACACTAGCAAACAGCTCTGCATTTGTATGTGTGTATATTTCGTTATTGTTTTTGATGTTAAACACAAACAAAAAGTTCAAGGCTAAATTTTGGTGGGCAACATGCGCACAAATAAAACAAAATTTAGAAATTGAATTAAACTTCAAATAAATGAATTTAAAATACTCTTACGAAATATAAAATGTGATCAGCGACTTTATTTTGTTTCCAAAATTGATTGTAAAATGTATTTATTTTAGCCTAAACTTTGTTGTGTTTTTTGTTTTCTTGCTTGTGAATAAGCAAATATTAGATATAAGTATTTTCTTTATATATTTCGATAAATTATATGCTTTTCAAGGATATATATTCATATATATGTTCTATGTTTATATATACATATTTTTTTATTTATTTATTTATTTAGTTGAAGAATTTTTCGTCAAGCTCAAAATCTTTTTTGATACTATTTAAAAAAAAATAATAATATTCTCATAGAGTTTTCGATCAGATGTCAAACCAAAACTGTTTCTCATGAATTTTCCATCCAATTTTTTGTTGACATTCAACTGCTTCAGCTAGCACAACTCGTTTTTGAAGAGTATTTGACTGTAAACAACAGTTGTTTAAATTCAACTTGCAGCTTTACTCAGTTACATAGAGAAATATACGACAAAAAGAGAGAAATGTATCTACAAAATAAGTATGTCATTCAGCTAATTGCGCCTTGGCTGTTGGTGTTCAATTATTTTCTCGTAAGAGCATTGCCGCATGTTTACAAATTCACATTTAGTAAAGAAAAAGCTGTTATTCAGAGAGTTTATCAAAAAAAAAAAAAAAAAAAAAACTTGTCGCCAGATGCTCTATTTTTAAGCACACACACACAGACACACAGAAAAAGACCAAACAAAATTATATACTTATATTTCGTCTTTGTCATATTATAAATATCTACATGAGAACCAAGATATACACATCATATATAGGATTGTAGATTGTGGATTGTTGATCCGTCATGTGCTCGCAAGAATTTTGTTTACACAAATTGCTTTGAAATAACTCTGGCGATTGAGAGATAAGATTGAGCATAAATTTAAAGTGCGCACAAATCGATCGGACCTAGGCCAAGTGCTGTAAAAAGTAGTGCGACTTGACACCTTAACCTAATCTATGTTTGCTTGCTGTCCTGTCCCATGATAACCTACAGACAAATATAATTACATAGATTATCTGAATTGAGCATAATATAAATACACTGAAAAATATGCTGAGCAAATCAATTTGAATTTGAATTAAGAGTTTCATCTGCTGTAAAAGTAAATTTACTTTCCTAGATTCTATCTAGACCTAAATTGCATGTGAAGTTAGGAGAGCTTACATGATATTTTTAATCAAATACACATTTTTGTTGTTTCTAATCACTATTTAAAATGAGTTTTCAGCATTTCTTATATTTTAAAAGAGATCTAGTTTTATTTATTTTTCCACATATAACACACACACACACACACACATTTGACATGCTTATTTCAAACTTATATACGACTTCCCCGTACTGTTTGGATGCGAGTCTCGTGTTAATTGAAAACTGAGCTGATTATATGGTTATCTTGAAGTATGATGCGCATTCGACTTTGGTTCATTATTCCAAGTTTGCCCGGACATTGGCTTTGTTCTACTTTCTAATAACGCGACTAAATATTTATATTTGTAATATGTTAAATTATTTCACATTATACTATGGTAATCAAAATTGAATTTACAATTTTGACACTATTAAACTTTAAAGTATATATATGCAAAAATACCTCTTAGTTTATTGTTTATGAGTAAATATGCCAATTGTTGCGGCATCTCATATCTGTAAGCTCCTGACAATATAAGTAATATATGAAAATGTTATCTCAAGCTGCTTTTCCCTTGCAATTTGCATCACCAGGCACATCCCATCGCCAAAATACATTTGTGGTAATCAGTGTTAGCAAAACATTTGATGTGAATTTAATGCCAACAGCCGGACGCAAACAAGTCGCCGACAAGTCTCGTCTAGTCGAGTCTAGTCATCAGGCTGGTCTCTGCACGTACTTTTGGTCAACCAGAGCCAAAGTAACGATTTGTTGCGTTAATGCCGCGTGTGCCCTAATACCAGGCCATAATGCCGTACGTGCCGCAGATAAATACCGATTCACATAAAAAAAAGAGCCAAGCTGTTGTTGCTGTTGCCAATATGAAGATGGAGGCAAAAAGGTCGCTCTTACAAGCATATTGACCCTTAAGGAAAACTGTGCGCTTTCACGCTTTGCAAATGTCAGTGGAAGCTGATAACAAAAATTTGTTTACGTAAACTGTCTCATCTTAGGAGGGACTCAGGCGAACGCATAATTATAAACAAACAACAGACAGGCTGTCAAAAAAAAAACCTACTCGATTCTGTGTGGCTTGAAAAATAAAACAGATTTAGCCCAAACCAGAGTTGCATCGGTGTTTGACCTTTTGTGGACTGAGATAAACAAACAAAAAAGGGAAAATCTAAAATTGATACTAGTTGAGACAGTCTGGCCAAGAGATACCCTGTAGTTGCCAAAGACACTCAAAAATATAATAAATAAATAAAATTGAAAATTTTATAACTGCAATTCTTTTAATCTTAAAACAGAAAGTTAAGACATTATATGGCTATCAATATAAATCGATATATAAATATGATAAGCTCTAAACAATGTAATACATTTGTGAAATCGTTTGCAATGGTTAGCGAGTGCATGGAAAAGGTAAAACGTTACGATGAAACATACATATATATATATATATATATACACAAGCAGTTTAAAAATATGGAAATTTAAATTGATGCTCTCTGGCTAATAATACTTGAAGCACATTTATCGATTGCTATGCATAGCTTCTGCTAAATGGCAATTCGAAGAATTTGTGCTTTGATATTCTAAGATGGGTTTTTTTTTAGTCAAAATAAACTAAAGTTCTTATAGCTAATCTGTGGGTAAACATGCGCCAGATTTTGTATATTTGTATTTTATATTCTGCGTGTGACTCACGCGAAATTGGTAAATAAAAATTTGTTACTAAACTAAAAATCTCTAATCTCATACTAGGGTCACTAGCACATACATATGTCAACACATATGTAAATATGTACATATACATATATATAAATATATACATATCTGTATATAATATAGCACACACGAATGTCAAGTCAAAAGATGCGCCCACAACAGCAACAACAATGCAATTGTTGTGCAATTATTGTTGCTGTTTACAAATGGAAATAAAAGAAAATAAAACAGAAATTCTTGCAAGAAATACAAAAGCTAGTGCCGACGATTAAATACCCTGACATATAGTGCATATGAATATATGTATATGTTATAATAGAAATCAGTCTGCTATTATTTATAAAAGAAGATACAGAAACAAATATGATAAACATGCCGATAATATACTTTTCGAGTGTTTATATTATTAAATTAAATATTAAATCAATTTGCAGAGAACACAAGTAGAGAATTTCTTTCACATCCTAAAATGACTTATTTTTTAAAAAAACTATCTGCACAAAAAATATATTTGTATATGAATTACAATAAATATAAATTTTAATTTAAAAAAAAAAATTTTATAGTTGCTGCATGCAAATAAATTACAAATCGTCCAATTTGTATAGGAAAATCTACAAGAAAACATCGAAACATCGAAAAACATGCTATGTTCTGCTCACTCTCTATATACTCAATTCTCTATTCATTTTATCTCGCTCTCACTTGCTCTTTATCAATTGCATATTATGTAAATGTTGCTCTTGCACTCACCTTGGTATGCAATTGGGCGGCGTTCGATCGACTTCCCAGGCGGCGAAAAGTTTCATAGGCACCGGCTTCTGTCCGTTGCTAGTTATATTGCTGCTGCCAGCGCCGTAGCCAATGATGTTGCCACCGATGCCGCTGCCTGAACCCGCCGCATTTACCGATGCAGCGTTGGCGGCAGCTACGTTGGCTGTTGCCGATGCTGAGGCTGAGCCACCGCCGCTGCTGCCACTGGTGACAAATTTATCCATCAATTTGGACGATTTGTCCACCATCTTCATGGTGATTTTGTTATTATTGTTGTTTTTTTTTCTATTCTTGTTGCTGTTGTTGTTGTTTCTTTGGTTGTTGTGTGTGTTTGCTGTTAATTTCTGTTGCACATTATGAATCTAGCAAAAAATGTAGTTTCACATAAATTCCATTTCACTTGATGTATAATATATATCTAAATTTATTCAAATGTAACGTTTGAAGCGTGGAAAACTTTTGTTCATTTGTCATATGCACATATTTTTATATATGTATGTATATATTTATTGTATTGAATAGTTAAGAATTTCTTTTTTCCGCTGCAGCGATTGGGCGGCTGCTGCTATGGGGCGCGCCAGCTGCTGGCTGCTGGCTGCCTGCTGTGCTGCTTCGCCCTTAATGTTCACAAAGATGCGCTTCGTAGTATACACAGAATCACGACGCATCCAATCCGAGAAGCAAACCGAGCAATCGGGCAGGGGAGTTGCACGGAACTCGGATAGACAGAGGCAGAGAGCCAACTACGATTGCAACTGCAAAATTCACACACACATAAACACACGTTCGCACACTCACAGAATCAATAACATGATTTTTTGCTGTTACCACAATATGAATCTGTTATAGAATTTTACTGATTTCCCTGGCGCGTCTAGGGGAGCAGCAGCTTAGAGATGTGGCCGCACGTACGCGCTGTCTGCTATTTGCCGATTGGAGAGCCGGAGACAACCGTCATGCTCCAAAGTAGCCGTGCAAATGTCGCGTTATAAATTTCTCACAGTCACTCAATTCGCATGCTATGAAGCCCAGAGTGAGCGGCGGAAAGAGAGAGAGTGAGAGAGAAATTCAGTGAGCAGCGAGTCCGTTGCTGGGGCGCGTCAAGAGCGCAAGCGGCAGCAATAACAATGTGCGCACTCCCCCACATACAACCTCACACACACACACACTCAAATACGAGCACATACACTCAAACAACGTTGGCGCTTTTTGCAAATTTTGTGTCCGTGTTAGGCTTGTTAGTGTGTTTATTCGCGCATTTTATGCTCTCCTACGCGCGCATAAACAAAAGGAAACAAAAGGCCCACCAATTGCATGCAAGTGTGTGTGCATGCATGTATGTGTGTGTGTGTCTGCATGTATGTACATATGTATAACCACAAATGTGTGTAAAAGAAAGCACATTGGGAGTAACAGCAACGGCACCTTTCAAAACATTTAATTTAAATTTGAGTGCACAGCGTTTATATTTTAACATAAAAACTCTCTTCTGTATTATTTATTTTATTTACCACGATTTATTCACCAAAAAATCGCGGAACAATCTACGACGTCCGCCACTCATTCAAGCAAACACATACTAACAGCAACAAACGCACACATAGACAACAAACACAATTTAACATTTACTCAGATGTTGCTAACAGTGGCCACAAATTACTTTTACTAAAATAACAAAAAGTTAATTTTCATGAATGCAAATATTTTTTAGAAACACAATATATCTTTCCATATTCACTAAATTGTTAAAAATTGTACAAAAAACGTTGAAATACGGATATAGTTTGAATAATGAGCTGTTAAACTGGCATAAAATTACTGTAGCTTCCATGGCAATAACAGAGTACTCACAACATTAACCAACACTAAGCTATATCGATAACTTATAGCTGGCTGGGCATCAATAGTATTTTCCATCATAATAATTAATGTAAACAAAACGAAATTTTCCGGCATAGCAAAGAAATCGTATAAATAATGGCTGATGCATGGGATATAAAGTCACTTAAAACAAAACGTAATACTCTGCGTGAAAAGTTGGAAAAGCGTAAAAAGGAACGCTTCGACATACTGTCAGACAAACAAGAGGATCAATCCAACCCAAAAAAAGAGCTCGGTAAGTGATGAACCGGCAACAAGTAGAAGAGCGCATTAAATATATATAAATCACTTGCTCTTAGTTGAAGCCGATGTGGATGTACAGAAGGCTGTACTCCAGACACTCAGTGCTAGCACTCTTGTGCTACCCATTGTCTCTACGCAAGTAGTCGATAAGGTCGGATGTGTCATGGAGAAGCCGCCAACCATGGAAATGGTCAACTTTATACTAGGAAAGCTAGCTAATCAAGGTGCTATTGGTATAAGAAATGTCACAATTGGCACTGAAGCGGGCTACGAAGTGATATCCGTACAAACTAAGGAGCTGCTAGAGATATTTGATGATATTAACGACAGTTGCCAGCAGAATGAGGAAACGCAAGCTAAGCGAAAGTGTAAGCAAATGCTCGCATACAATTTATGTATTCCGATTAATATTATGTAACCAGCAGTAGAGCCTGGCCAGGATGAGATGAGCGATGCTGAGCGGCTACAACGTAAAATCCAAAAAGTGGATACAGGGACCGCTCGCAAAGAATCAACCAGCCTGGATGCTTCCGATGATATCATGATGCTGTTGTCCCTGCCCTCAACACGCGAAAAACAAAGCAAGCAGGTTGGCGAGGAGATACTTGAACTGCTGACAAAACCAACGGCCAAGGAGCGCTCTGTAGCTGAAAAGTTTAAGTCTCACGGAGGTGCACAAGTCATGGAGTTCTGTTCACACGGCACGAAAATCGAGTGCCTTAAGGCTCAGCAGGTTGCCAATGAAATGGCTGCCAAAAAGAAGTTGGAACGGCGCGAGGAGAAAGAACTGCGCAATGCCGTTTCCGGCGATGGGGCTATTGCCCATAGCAGCAAGCTAGTCAAGCTTAGTTCCGTGGATGCCGAAGATGGTGAAATCATAGCAGACGCCCTAAGCAATTGTGAGGCTGACTCACAGGAATCCACAGATGACAGCGAGTCGTCCGGTGACTCGGACAAATGCACAAAGCTGCACTTTAAAAAAATCATTCAATCGCACACGGACGAGTCGCTGGGCGATTGCAGTTTCCTAAACACCTGTTTCCACATGGCCACTTGTAAGTATGTGCACTATGAGGTGGACACGCTGCCGCACATCAACACGAACAAGCCGACGGATGTAAAGACCAAGCTCAGCATGAAACGCAGCATTGACTCCAGTTGCACTTTGTATCCGCCGCAGTGGATACAGTGTGATCTACGATTTCTAGACATGACTGTGCTTGGCAAATTCGCCGTCGTTATGGCCGATCCACCATGGGATATTCACATGGAGCTGCCTTATGGCACTATGTCTGACGATGAGATGCGCGCCTTGGGAATCCCTGCATTGCAGGAAGAAGGCCTCATATTTCTATGGGTAACGGGGCGTGCCATGGAACTGGGTCGTGATTGCTTAAAGCTTTGGGGCTACGAACGTGTTGATGAGCTGATCTGGGTGAAAACGAATCAGCTGCAGCGCATCATTCGCACTGGCCGCACCGGTCACTGGCTGAATCACGGCAAGGAGCACTGTCTGGTTGGCATGAAGGGCAATCCAACAAATCTAAATCGCGGCCTCGACTGCGATGTCATTGTCGCAGAAGTGCGTGCCACCAGTCACAAACCCGACGAGATCTACGGAATCATTGAACGCCTCAGTCCAGGCACCCGCAAAATTGAGCTCTTCGGTCGACCCCACAACATTCAGCCCAACTGGATAACGTTGGGCAATCAGTTAGATGGCATTCGACTAGTCGACCCTGAGCTAATTACCCAATTCCAAAAGCGTTATCCCGATGGCAATTGCATGTCGCCCACAGTGGCCGCAGTGAACGCGATTAAGAACTAAACAAACAAACACGGACAAGATTTATATATAATACAACTTTTATAAATACTATTACGTTAAGATTAAAGTAAATATTTAAATAGAGTTTATTGCTCATTGGGGCTTTGCGCGTATTTACATGTGTTGTTGGCGCTAAATGAATAATGTATGTATCTATAGGCTACAAATGAGATTGGCATATATATTTATATATATATATGTATATATATGCGATCCATAGAGTATATAGAACGGCTAGTTAGATACGATCATAATCACAGCATTGTATGCGTGACAGTTAGATATATACGATTGCTAATGGGTATAAATATATGATGTAAACTAATAAGACTTGTAAGAGAGTACAGAGCTAAGTTTATATTTATATATATATATATATATATATATATATATATATATATATATATATATATATATATATATATATATATATAAACATATAAAGTGCGCTTGCTGTACCCTTGCAATACGCTCGCCAAGCCATTGTCTGTGGATTACTTAATATATACACTAAAGTTTTAACATGAAAACGGAAAATCTTCCTTTTATCAATCCACTACAATAGTTTCGTGTGGTACTTTTAACCATAAATTTGACAATGTAATGGCTTACAATTGACAGTGTGAATAAACCGAAATGAACATAATTTTACATAAATTTCTAGAAAAAAATTTGTGTGTATGGGCGTCTTCCTGGGCAGTTACGAGTCTGTTCCGAAAATCCTTAACGTGAATGCGTACCAGTTGCACTTATCGCCTTTAGAACTATGAATCCCAGCACCGTGGCAGCCGCTACGCCTAAGCCGGCTTTAAGCCAAACTTTCGGATCCTCAGTCATAAGTCCGAATTGTCGCAAATACCTAATAAGAAATTTCATAAGCAAATTGTACATTAGAAAAAGATACTAATCAGAATTGAGTAACGATTCAAGAGACTAAGCATATTGTTATATGCTCCATACAACACATTTATAAAGCGTGTGTTAGGTGTATGTGTGGTGGTGCATGGTTTAAAATGATCGCATCGCATGTTAGAAATATAGTAAAGAACCCAGACAACATTAGTAAATATTCGAGTTAAATGTGTAACACTTACGCCGATTCCCATAGCTGTACCAACCTGTGCTTGTAGAACAGTATCCAGGCGGCTTGAAAGCGCCTACGGAGCAGCAGCGGCAAAAATCCAAGGCGAGCAGCAGAGTCCATAAGCATTAAGGATGCACAATACATCAATCAACAAAACATAACAAGAACACCAAAACAAAAACGTTGAGGGTAGGTGGAGGATAGGAAATAAGAGAAGATAAAGTAATAATATATATATATGTATATATAGCCATTAATCCGAATATGTCAAATATGCCGAATGCCCATATGATCAGTGGTGACCCAATGTCCGTTTCAATGACCGCAACCCAATGGAAAAGCATTTGAATACTCACGGAAAGGCTGCCATCGTGGCCAGCTTTGTATAGAGCTCCTTTTTGTTGGTCTTCAGGCTGAAGAGATGAGGCGGCAGTAGCTTGTATTTCTCGCAAAACTCCGTCGGCTGCATTAGATAATCCTGGCGGCGTTCCTCGAGATCACATTTGGTACCCACAATCATGACGGGTATTTTGCTTTCCGCAAAGTATTTAATGTAGATGCGCGCCACATACTCGAAGGAGCGCGGATTGGAGGCATCGTACACGAGACAGGCCACATCGCAGTTAACCTCCTGCGGCTGCAGCGGATCGAGCGCATGCCGCACATCAATGTCACGCAATATTAAATGCTTTTCCTGGCCATAGACCTGTACCGAGTTGATACAGTGAACAACATTCGTCTTGAACTCTTTGCCCAGCAGCTTGCTCATGTCGTCAATGAGAAAGCCACGACACAGTCCAGTCTTGCCGGAGCCCTTGGGTCCGATCACGTGACACTTGTATACGGAGCGACTGCTTTGGCGTTTGGCTAAATCAATGCGACGCTCCCGTGTCACATGGATGGCCGCCAGTTGGCTGTCGTTTTCGTGTACATTGAAGCCCAAATAGGCCAAATACTCCATTGTTTTGACCACATCGAGCAGTGTCATCAGCGTCCAGCGACAGAGCCAACCGTGCAGAGTCACCCAGCCGCTGTCATTGGTCGGACACGATTTGCGTATGTCCGTCGAGTAGGACCAGGGCGACGATGGGCATGTGCTGAATAGCATTTTGTGCTCCTCTGGCGATAGCGCGCCATCGCCATCGCGATCGTATCGCTCAAAGACCGCAATCAAAAACTGTTGACCGCGATGCGACAATTCCGTACTGCTGCCCGGCGGTATTTTCAAAGACGGCCGCAAATACTCCTTGCACATTTCCAATTGATCGTTGTAGCCAAACCGTCGCAGCACCGCCCACGTTGTCTCATTGCGTCCACGCTGTATGAACAGGCAATGCAGAAAGAGAAATCCCTGCAGCGTTACGGCATCATTATAGATGCCATCCGGCACATTTTTCTGTATCGCAGACTTCACCTCATCCAATATCTGTGGCTGCAACGGCGTATTAAAGCAACGCCTCTGAAAGAGGTTCAGCTCGTAATCATTCAGCAAATTGTCGCTATCAATATCGCATATCTTAAATATGCGCACCAGCGACTTCTTGCAGGCAGGTGTTAGCTGAAAAGAATTGAAAAGTAAAATTATCTTCAGTTTGCCACAGTCTAAGCACAAGCAAAGAAATTGTGCACGGAAACACAAAGAACTTTATTAATTTAATTGTTTATATTGCATTCTGATAAGAAACTACGCTATAATCTTGTAGAGCCCGATATGATCTATCTGAAGAGCGGACTGAAGTTTGCACTGCCATTATGGGAGGTGGAAACAGCCTGGAACAGTTCAAGTCTAACGTGCATTTGGTTGTCCATGATGTGGATTAATATTTGGGGTGCAGGCTGTCTACAAAATTTCCAAATTGCGGACTAATCTAGCTTACGTTTAAGTGGTGGATGGTTTTCTCGCAACAGTAAATTTATGGTATAGAATTATCTCCCAACTGAATTAACAATGCAAACTAATCAAGCTTACGTTTTGCTCCTCCATGATGTAGAGCGGTGAGGTGGGATGTAGCACCGCTTTTTGTGCGTAGTAAAACATTTCGGAAATGTTGTGCAACGTTTTTGCTGAGCATTCAACACAGCTTTCGATCTCTGGATAGTCCTCCATAATAACCAAAACACTGTCGATGGTTGAATATTCAATCAAATCAATTTTGTTGCCAACTAAGACAATTGGCTTGCGGGCCACATCGGGCTCGCCGTCTGTATTGGAGCTGCTGCATGTGGAGCGGACTAAGGGTAGCCAATGGGATGTTATTCGATCAAGTGAGTCGTCATCGTCTACGGCGTACACAATGCACACGACGTGCGCTTTGTTTATCTCTGCAACCAGTGCGTCATCAGATTGCTCAATACTCGAAAAGTCCACGATATTGGTGGGCACCTGTTCGGGTGTGACATTTGCCGGTATTGTGATCTCCTCGGCACGCGGCGGCACTTCCTCGGGATACTCCTCGCTCACGAGGGACAATATTAAAGATGTTTTGCCAACTCCAGCATCGCCGACAAGCAGAATTCTCACGTTTTTGCGCTGCGACGCCGTGTATTGACCCATTACTCTTTTTTGTTTTTATTGGTATTCTATATGTTAAGTACACTACGTTATCGCTTTACGTTTACGTTTACGTTTTCAGCAATTTTTGTTACTCTTTCTCTCTTTCTTGTGGTTTTAAGATAATTTAAAGACTTTGTTATGCAAAAACCGCAGATACAACCGAGACGGCAGCTGATTTATAAAGACACGCGTATCGATACTTCAATACATCGAAATTTTCAGAGCGACAACAACCCTAGAACAGCCCATGTGGTGCTGCCGGACCAATTGTCAATTTAAATATATTTTTATTGTGACTGATGTTTTTTGACATTTGTAACCCTCAAATCAAACTTTTCTAATTTAACAAGGTATTATTTTGAATAAACATAGCGTTTACTGCCTTTCTAAAGTTTTCCCCCATCATTTTCAAATCGTTAAAACTGAAGCGATGTGGCAACTACATCAACAGAGACGGAGAAAATTTGTTTTGTGAGTTGGAAACGGCACAAAAAAACGGCGCTCAATAAATTTACATATAGAAAAATGAGAAACAACAATTAATAACAAATAGCGCGCGTCGTGTGTTCC
Organism: Drosophila anceps; assembly: GCA_035045945.1. NCBI lineage: Eukaryota > Metazoa > Arthropoda > Insecta > Diptera > Drosophilidae > Drosophila > Drosophila anceps. The sequence continues at coordinate 16,135,872 of JAWNON010000225.1, forward strand.
GTTTCAGTTTATTTGTTTTCAGTCCATTATTTAAACGCGTACTCTTTTGTTGGTTTGCTGTCTTTGTGTCTGAGCTGCAGAAGCTAGTGTGTGTGAGAGAAGGGCAAAACTTCGCTTCTCAGTTGATGAGAAGGTGGCGGTGGAGGTGGAGGGTGTTGTTTTTGTGAAAAGAGACTCGCATAGAAAACCAGTGCTGCGGCGCGGAATCAATATCGATGGTACGCACCAAAAACCAATCGTCCTCATCCAGCACCAGCAGCAGCACCAAGTCGCCGGTCAAGATCAGCGGAGGTGGCAGCAGCGGTACAAATCGTAGCCGCAGCTGCAGTGAAGCATTAATCGATGACGGCAAAACTAGTTCGAAATTGTCGTCGAATCGTCAACGCAGTACAATAACGACAACAACTACAGCTACCACTCCAGCCAGTTCACCAGACGACGACACCACCGATGCGGACTTGACACCAACCAGTGGAATCGGGCCAAGAGGCGGCACTTCGGTTCATAAGCAAAATCTCTACGTTGTTTCATTTCCCATTATATTTCTGTTCAACGTATTGCGCTCTCTGATTTATCAGCTGTTCTGTATTTTTCGCTACTTGTACGGCGCGAGCACAAAGGTGATCTATCGCAGTCCACATCGACGCGACTGCAACATTGAGATCGTTGTACAGAACTCTAAGGAGCAGCAGGCAATCATTTGTCCATTGGAACGGAATACCGACGGCATTGAACAGGCCCAAACACTGCCCCAAAGACAACGCGCACTGCTGCCACTAGAAATGGCAGCCAATCGGGGCGGCAGCGGTGGCTACTCACCTGGCCCCGGTGATCCGTTGCTAGCCAAGCAGAAACATCACCATCGACGCGCATTCGAGTACATTTCCAAAGCGCTCAAAATCGACGAGGAGAACGAAGGTAAGTCATGCCTTTCATGGGGTTGCTTTGTCTTGCTTGTGTGGCTGCTGGAGTGGTGCGCTTTATGAGTCATCAGACGCAGCGCGCGCTTTGTTGTCATACTTGTTGTAGAAGCTAGAGATGAGCTTGCTTCTCTTGTTGCACGATGCAATGCGAACACGAGCTGCTAAAAATCATTTTTATTAAATACTAAATATATTTCCAATATACCGCTTATGCTATTATTAAGTGACTTGATAACTTATAAATAACTCCTTTTAATACAAATTTGATTTAATTCAGATTTCTCTATTGCGTCGTGTCACGAATAATAAACACGAGCTCAACTCTATTTGTATTGTAGCTGAGAATCGATAGTCTCACACACAGCCACACAAACACACGCTCACACACATATGAGAATTCAATGTAATTGATAGCTGCCTGCTCTTTCCATTTTAGGCCACAAGGAGCTGGCCATTGAGCTGTATCGTAAGGGCATCAAGGAGCTGGAGGATGGCATTGCTGTTGACTGTTGGAGCGGACGAGGCGATGTCTGGGATCGCGCCCAGCGCTTGCATGAGAAAATGCAAACCAATCTCTCCATGGCACGTGATCGTCTACATTTTCTCGGTGAGTAACTGCCGGACGACTCCGTCTGCATCCAAGACTCATTTCAAGCGTAGTGTAATCGTTTATTTTGTCATATGGTTTTTTCTTTTGTTTTGCACCTATGTTTGTCATTGTGTTTGCACCTACTTTTTGTTTTGTTATCCCCCGGGCCCCGTCCAATCGTCCAATCCATTTCCTCAGCTTTGCGTGAGGAAGATTTGCAAATGCAACGCTTGTCCCTGATGGAACCGCCAAAGAAGCAGCAGCTCACATCCAAATTCAAGCAGCCCATGCTCGTGGGTCAAACGAACAGCAAAGCAGGCGTTGAGCCACCAAAAATAACATTGCGCAGCAGCGGCTATGGACCCAAATCCGTCGGCGGCAGTGGGGTCGGTACAAGCACATCGAAAGCCGGTAAGTGCCGTAACACACATACATACGACTGCAACAGCAACAAACGCTAAAGCACCGCCCAGTCAAGTATGAGCGACAACAACAACCAGAACTATATGAGAACAACGGCAGCAAGCAAACAAAATCAACATTTTCCTCACTCTCTCACGCATTTCCACCACAGAGCACTGCATGAATTTTCATTTTTACTTTTGAATTTCGAATTTTGATTAGTTTTCTTCTGATCTAAACTAAATTATTGTCAACAATGTTTCTAGTCAGCATTCCATAAGCGGCATACTAATTAAAATCTCGATTTCTATGCAGCGTCTGGTCGCAAATTAACCATTGGCAATAAACGGCCCGGCAATCTGGCCGTCGCTAACAAGTCGCAAACGTTGCCGCGCAATCTTGGCTCGAAGACAACCTCAACATCTGTAGGGGCCGCTCTGCAACGTCAGCCAGGCAAAACGGCAGCGACTCCACCGGCTGTGCGACGCCAATTCGTAAGTCCCTGTTTAAACATATCAACCATATATATATATAACGTATATATATATAAATATGTCTGCTTTAGTCATCTGGTCGTAATACGCCACCGCAGCGCTCACGCACTCCCATTAACAATAATGCAGCCAGCGGCAGTGGCAGCGGCGCCAGCACGCCCATGATAAGTGTAAAGGGTGTGGAACAGAAGCTAGTGCAGCTCATACTAGACGAAATAGTTGAGGGTGGCGCCAAAGTAGAATGGACCGACATTGCTGGCCAGGATGTGGCCAAGCAGGCGTTGCAGGAGATGGTCATATTACCATCCGTCCGTCCCGAGCTTTTTACAGGTGAGTTTTAAGAACTGTAAATCGATGCAACAGTTGTGAAACATTCGTTCTTAGGCCTGCGCGCACCTGCCAAGGGTCTGCTGCTGTTCGGACCGCCAGGCAATGGAAAAACGTTATTGGCACGCGCCGTTGCCACCGAGTGCAGTGCCACATTCCTCAACATCTCGGCTGCCTCGCTGACCAGCAAGTACGTGGGCGATGGTGAGAAATTGGTGCGCGCACTTTTTGCGGTGGCTCGCCACATGCAGCCATCGATAATATTTATTGATGAGGTCGATTCGCTGCTCTCGGAACGCAGCAGTAACGAGCATGAGGCGTCGCGCCGTCTAAAAACTGAATTCCTGGTTGAATTCGATGGGCTACCAGGCAATCCAGACGGCGATCGCATTGTTGTGCTGGCAGCTACCAATCGACCGCAAGAGCTGGACGAGGCTGCACTGCGTCGGTTTACCAAGCGTGTCTATGTATCACTGCCCGATGTACTGACACGCGAACTCCTTTTAAGTCGTCTGCTCCAGAAGCAGGGTAGTCCGCTGGATACGGAAGCTCTTGGACGTTTGGCGAAAATAACCGATGGATATTCGGGCTCTGATTTAACTGCGCTGGCCAAGGATGCCGCCTTGGAGCCCATCCGCGAACTAAATGTGGAGCAGGTCAAGTGTCTAGACATAAGCGCTATGCGCCCTATCACCGAGAAGGATTTCCATAATTCGCTGAAGCGAATACGCCGTTCAGTGGCGCCGCAGAGTCTAAACTCGTACGAGAAATGGTCGCAGGATTATGGCGACATTACCATTTAGTTTGGTCGCCTTTTGTATTGTAATTTCTTTGACGTTTAAATTGTTGATTTGTTTTTTGTTTTTGTTTTTTGGTGAAGCCCACCCAAGTGCAGATGCTCGGCATACAAGCCCAGCGGGTAGTCCAAAGCTAAACACAATACCAGAAACTAGGCCACAACGCCCACTTCTTCACGTCCATGGCCGCACAGCCACACAGCTTTAGAGGCCGACCCGAATGTTTTGTGATGTGAGTGACGGAATTTACATTTTGTTGTTCGTGCTGCGTTGCACTTGCAACGTGCAGCATGCAACCGCATTAGTTTTCATCATTGACTCGTATTTTTAATATTTTTGAAGCGCGTTTCATTAAGAGTTTAGCTTTTATCTTGGTAGTTTTTAATTGTTTTCACAAGTTTTGTTGATTTATGTATGAATATGAAAATGAAATTGCAAATCATTGTTTAATATTTCTCTCATACAGATTGCGCGTGTTTAGGATATATGTTTAAGAATATTGTACGAAAATTTTCTCTAAGTTTTCTTTTATTAATGCTATGTTAAAACACGGTGCCGAGATCATAGTCCATATGAATAATAATAATAAGCGATACCGTCAAAAACATTACTGCAAACTCATATACTCATTTACTTATCTTATTCAAGATTTCTCTGTCTTCATGTTCCATAAACGCTTAAAGTATATTTGTAAAATGTATGATTTTCCTCTAATTCTCTACTATTTTATAGTAATTTTGCAACTGCCCATGAGCATTCCACGTAGTTGAAAATTGTTTATCATAATTATTTAGTTTGTTTAGTGACTCAAAAGTCTACTATATACTTCCAATTCAGTACTTAGCCTGTTATCAAGATTAGGCCATAAGCACTACCATTATAATAATAAAATTTGTTTTTAGTGAACATCCCATCCTCAGCTATAATTACACGTAATCGTAGCTATAAGCATAGTCTTAAGATAAAAGTGCATCGATTCACAAATACATGAGTGTACCGATTAGATTTTAGTTCCTTAATGAATGTACAATAGCTGCTATATCTATCTTCAATTTTTTTGTCGTTTGTTTGCGTTTAAAGGAGCTCACACAGATATCATAAATAGAACCGTTACCAAATTATTGTACCTAGAATTATATCATTTGCTAACGACGCTAATTAACAGCTATATGTAGCGCCGACTAATTTTAATTGTTTAGCGCCCGATCGCCAGGCACAACAATCCAAAAAATATTCATAAGCTAATGCGAAAAATAAAAACGAATTAAAAAAAAAAACAATTTTACTAAGATTTTCAATGGGTGTTTTAAATATTTCAAATTATCAATATTCATAATCCGCAAATTGATATCACTCCTTTTATGGCTGCTTATATATTTGTCAAAATTGTTACGTCTTATAAAAAGTTCAGCTCAATTCATTTTTAAATTTTTGCCGGGCAAAAGCTCTGATGTGCGAAGGAACATGGATTTGCTTCCTTATCGAAAACTGGACACCCGCATGCAGAGCAATACTTTGAGAAACGTTTAAAAATGGACATGAGGGCGAATATTTTCATCCTAATGCGAAGTTATAACGAAAAAGTTTTAAATATATGTATGTATATGAGCATATATGGGTAATTTCTATATTTAAAAGGGGGTTAAAATGCTTATGTATGTAAGAAGGTAAAACTACGTACATATGTGTGTACATATAATATACATGTGTGTATATTAAAGAACAATTTAAATATACATATATATGTTAAAAGATAAATATACATACGTATACATATGTACATACGCATATGTTTGAATGTCTGTATGTGTCGATCCAATGGCAGTGAGGCTTCGGTACAATAAAATTACACTCATTAAATGTGGAGTTTAGAATTGGCAACAACAATACCACGCGCTCTTCTCCTTCCACTACTCTCTCGCTTTCTCATTTTGCTGTGTGCTTTTTCGAAATTCAACCTCACAGCGCGCGGGTATAAAAGCTGCCAGACGAAACTAGAGAACTTCAGTCAACTACGACCATTGCAAGTACGAGCAGCAGCATTCGCCAGAGTTCATTGGCTTTGTGTGCGGTCATAATTCAAATTTTCAACAACGTGTGACTTAATCATTAGCTATGGCGACAACTATCCAGATGACCAATGAACAACTACATGCGCTCATCGAGGTTGTACGCTCGTCAGCGGTGAGCGCAGCCGACAATGCCGGTGCTGCTGCTACCAGCAGCGATGCCTCAAAGTCAAAACGAAGCTTCAGCGACTGCACGCACAGATTTGCCGGTGCTCGCAGCTACGACGAAGTTTATCACAAACATTGTCACCTACAAGGAGCTTGAGGACATCAGCGACGAATACGCTCTTAAGGGTATATCCCTGCTCTTCTTCGGCATTGCATCCACCTGGTGGCAGGGCGTGCGAAAGGAGGCTAAGTGCTGGAATGATGTAATCGAGCTCATTCGCGAACATTTTTCGCCCACCAAGCCGGCTTTTTAGGTCTACATGGAGATTTTTCAGAAAAAGCAGGAAGACAGTGTTGCCATCGACACCTTCGTTGTGGAGAAACGTGCCCTGCTTGCCCAACTACCAGAGGGACGTCACAACGAAGAAACCGAACTGGACTTCCTCTATGGCCTGCTGAACATCAAGTACCGCACGCACATTCCCCGCCAATGTGTTCAAACATTCCGCGATCTACTTGAGCAGTGCCGCATCATTGAGCACAACAACCTGGGGGGTGAGGCGCACTCGAAGGGACCGCTACGCGGCGCCAATCGTGCTCAGCGCTGCACCTACTGCAATTCATCGCGGTCACACATTCGACGTCTGTCGTAAGCGACGGGCACAGGATCAGATAAGCAACTCGAACTAAAATCACACACACACACACACACAATATACAGGCATCTGCATAAAGAACATATTTGGATGTCTACGTCAATGTCTCTCTCACCAATATATCAACACTCACTCTGTCATGCTGACCTCACATGGACACAAGGAGAGCGGAAAATGACAACATCGAAGAACATGGGCACACACAGAAAGCTCTAGCGGGTTTTTTGCCTGAGTCAAGAGCAAAAATATTATGCTACGGGATTTCGATATCGAATGCTCTTCGCGCCGAAATTTTGGCTCTTTTTAGTACGCCAACTCTATTTAATATATGTACGTGATTTTTTATCACAGCTTGCAACTCTACAACAGGCGGTGAACTTGTTCACTAACATCCGAGCGTAAGAATTGGAGGAAATTTTGGCGTACGCATTTCGCTCCTAGGCTACGTCGAGCTTTCGTGCTGCGCAGCAGAACAGCGGTACCTGCTCTTACGTTGTTTGACTCTGAGCTTTGTGCGGCTAGCGTGTTGGGTGTTGCGTGCCCTTTGCTCTGCCTCCCTTTTCTTGTCGTTCTGAAGCCGCTGCATTAAGCTAGTGTCGGCGCAGCCACAGCTGTGGCTCGCAGGCGGCTATCAAGTATAAAGCGAAAAGCTTCGCTGACTTCGACCAGGGGAACTGCGTTGTGGAACTTGTTGCCTATTTCGAACTGCAGCTGTTGCGGTGTCGGTCGTTAGTCAATACGCGTAGTGCCATTCCTAGCATCGGTGTCCATGGTAGCCATTGCTCTGCAGTGTACGCCACTGTTTGAAGAAATTGGCCAGGTTGGCTGCAGCAGTGACCGCAATTCCCAAGCGAGCGATGTCGATCTCTCTTCGGCATTCACACACTCTTCAAGCTGGGGGCCTATCGATGACCACAAGAGGCTGCGACCAGTATAAAATCAAATTTTAAAGACTGAACCCATTAAAATATATCAAAAACAAATTCCCAATGCTTGCATTTGGTTTGCATTTCTTAAAATTTTATTCTGAAATTCGAAGATTATGCCGAGCTGGTTTTCAAATTTGAAACCGAAAAACAATAAATAATTTAGTGAAATAAATAGTGATCGACAAAACACAAAGAATATATAAATCTAATTTTTGTTATTTTGATTTGATTTATGTTTTTGTGTTTGTTATTGATTATTTATAAACTATATTATTAATGTATATTTCACAATTCCTTCAGAGTATTTACTCTTCGGTAAACATTTTGGTTTCCTTTACTCCACAGATGCACAGTTAACCTTGGGACTTTCTCTCGCTCTCTCTCCCTCCCTCTGTTAAGCTCGTTTCTCTTTAATATTTTCAACTCAACTTTTCTATAGCATAGTGAAAATACCCTTCATATTAACTAAAGCTTACACCTGTTTATTTAATAGATGCATTTTCATTTGCCGTACTACACTGTATTGTAATTTCGAAAAACATCAAAATACCGAGCTTTGTTTTCAAACGGCTTATGCTTATAATATAAAGTAGACTTCTGTCACTGATATATAGAAACAATCATATATTCATCTCGGAATGTTACCGAGCTCACATCATCAAAGAATTTACTTATTTGGCACGGTTAGAGCTTTAATCTTTTGAATCGCAATACAATGATGATTAGCAGTTGTGTAAAAATACATAAAGCTTCAGCTAGCATGATATATTTGTTGGATCTTTAACTACTAAATACTTATTGTTTGTCATACATCTAATTGTGCATTTTTATGATTTCAGTATGCGGTCACACCGATTGTGAAGTTAATCGATTCACTTGTACAATCGACATCCCACACGGCTACTAAATAAGCTATTCGAATTCTCTCTAAAAATCAATGAAATCAGTAAGAAATTAACGTAAGTATTTGTTCCGTGAATGATTTATAGTAACCTTACCTCATATACAATGACCTTTTGTATTAATGTTGGTTACTTTATTGAATTTTCCACAAAACATGACGCATCTGCATCTGGATACGCCTTTCATTTATGCCGGACACACACGCACACACACACATGCACACGCGCATACACATAACAACATTTGTAAAACACTCGCACACGTAAACACGCAGTGCGTATAGCTCACACACACAAATACTAGCAGCCATAACAAAAGTCAAAATAGATACAAAATAGTTGCCACAAGCAGCAGCAGCAGCAAGTGCACCTCCTACACAGTCTAACACATTTGGAGACATGGCACACATAATGGAAAATCAATTATATGCGGCTGCGCAAGCGATTGAACAGCAGTTGGATCAGGAGATCGATCGCTTGGATAACTTTGACTCGGATGATTTAAAGGCCTTGCGAGAGAAGCGTATACAGGAAATGAAAAAGTTGAACGATAAAAAGCAAGAGTGGACGAGAAACGTGAGTTAAAAGCGAATGCCCGAGTGAATTCTATTTATTTTGAATTTAATGTTTTTTTTTTAGGGCCATGGCACATATTCTGAGTTGGCTGATGAGAAGGAGTTTTTCGAGGTTTCGAAGAAATCGCCAAACATTGTGTGTCACTTTTATAGAGATACTTCAGAACGCAGTCGTATTGTCGATATGCATCTGAAAATTCTCGCTGCCAAGCATATAGAGGCCAAATTCTGCAAAGTGAATGCCGAGAAGACGCCATTCTTGACACAACGTCTACGCATCAAGGTGCTGCCAACAATAGCTCTGGTTAAGGACAGTAAAACCAAGGACTTCATAGTGGGCTTCACCGATTTGGGTAACTGCGATGACTTCTCTACAGAGATGCTTGAATGGCGCATCGCCCACTCGGGCGCCATTGAATACAAAGGCGATTTAATGCAGCCACCAGATGTTAAACGCAAACCATTTATAAACCGCCCACAGAAGACAATACGCGGCGGCTATGACTCCGATGATTCAGATATCGATCTTGATGACTAACGTGGTGACAAAATATTATTAAAAAATACATCCACAGAGTAAACGCTAGCTGCTTGCTACTTGGGAAAACAATAATCAAAAAAAAAAAAACAAAAAAAAAAAAACGAAACAAAAATGAAAAGAAATCAAAACCTAGCACATGAATGTAGGAAACCAATTAGGCATACTCTATCGTTATTTATTAAATTGTATAATTCCAATCGAGCTACCGCTACTAACCCTAACAACCTTCACCTAAACACATTGGCATAGATGGGCTCACACAGAGCTTATTTGGTTGCCTTTCCTCCATTTATATTTAAACACACTAGTGCCCAGCTAAAAGCCAGACCCCCTCTCTATGTTATACGTTCTATAAAGGCCTTGAAGCCTTTGGCACAATATGAATAGCACTTCGCATGGCATTCGTCGCAAATGAATGTGTATGTGAATATCTTGAATCGTGAATATAAAAAGACATAACTGGCCTGCAAAAACATGCATATATATATATATATATATATATATATATATATATATATATATATATATATATATATATATATATATATATATATATATATTATATTTTTAACAATATTTGACATTTGGCAGTGATGCATTTCCTATTGTAGAAATAACTAACTCACATGTACAAGTTTTTTACATTTATTTTTGTAATTCTACGAATACATCATGAAAATCGTCTTCACATTAAATGGCAAGTACGGAAAAGAACTTTCAAATCTGAGTTTCTTAGTTTTCTTTACGAAATTCTTACCTATCGATCGTTACAACTGGTCGCTGGCTTCGCGGGTGGTTTCTAAGGAGATCGCACGATGGACGATATGATGGTATAAGCCCCAAAGCCCTATATGATTCACTGGTGTACTACATCATCGACCTCAGCACCTTTAATTTTATATACTGCAATGACAATTTTTGAAAAAGGATAATTTTAAGAAACTTTTGTTAACAGCCACAAAATGCACGGCGGCAACACAGGGTTACTTTGAGCGTGCTCAGGTTTGCATGGGTTAATGGATCTCGTTATTACCTGCATCATAAAATATGTCCTTAATCCTCAACAGCTTGCACGTCATAAACCCAAGCAGATGCAAGGTAAACTCAAGTTTACCTGCAGCTCCATGCCTACATACATATGTATGTACATATATAAAGCCGCTGATTTTAAAGTTAACTTAGTTGATCTTTGATTTTGGCACGGCCAACAAGTCGCGATGGTGCTCGATGCTGTTTTGAGGAGCATTGTGAAGAAATTGAAGGATAACTATAGCCGCGAAGAAATAGCACAAATGCTGGAATGTGACGTAGAAAGCGTGGCCAGCTGCATTACAGAGACGGAGCTAAATGTTGGCAAAATGCCAAAGTTGAAGCTAAGGCCGCTGCCGGAATTGCAGAATAGACGAGAGGTTGGACGGCCAAAAGTGTTTGAGAATCGTCAATTGGTGGAGCAGATGCTTTGCGATCATCCACACTACACGTCCATGGATGTGCAGCGCGAGCTAATGAATCAGTTTGGTATTGAAGTCAGTCGTCGCACTCTACAAAGACGCATCAGTGAGATTAGGGCTCGGCAGTCGCCACCAAAGAATGAAACCCTGAGTGCGACTATTCGGCAACGGCGCTTGGAATGGGCGCGCGCTCACGCGGAGTGGACTGTACAGGACTGGCGCAATATCTTTAACATGGACGATCATAAATCAATGATGGACAGCTCAACGCATAAAGAAATCTACTTGGACACATTGCTGGGCCCCGATTGTAGCGAATGCAATGATTTGAATCTGTTGGAGCAACTTATGGACATTTTACAGCCCAAGATACAGGACCAGGCGCCGCAAAATGTGAACGAATTCCGATCGGTTCTCTACGACATCTGGCACAGCGATCAGGAACTGGTCAAGCAGATTGAGCAGCTATATGAGACAATGACGTGGCGTGTGGAAACAATTTTAAATCGGCAAATCGGTGGCACTGAAAGTCAATTTTGCTGAACACTGCAGCTATTTGAGATAAAATTAAGACTTGTGATAACATAAAGATACAGACAAACATCATAGGCAGAGTAGCTTTTATTAAATATTTTAGCTTAGATAAGAATTAAGTTTTATAAGACATACGAATGAAATACATATATGACTAAAACAGGTTTGCAGGCGTCATACATTTACATTTCAAATTAAACTATCTACTGCTTGCACAAAATTTAAAACGTACATAGTATATTGGAATTTAAAATAATTGTGAAATAGGAAAGTTGCGTTCCACGTTCAAAGAAACTTCGAATTTCAGCTACGACTCCATTTACTAGAACCGAACTATGTCTAAAGAATTAAAATTATGTCATTAGCTGACATGTGTTAAACCTTTCGGTTAGCTTGATAATCTTTGGCGTTTGCTGGGTGACAAGAGCACAGCTGCAGGCTGATGCTGTTGCGCACCTGAGATTGCATCAAAGATGCTCGTCTCAGAGCGCTGATATTCGCTGCCAATGTTTTCCAAATTAAGATCGGCATTCAGCACAAGAACCTAGAATAGAATAGAGATCGTTAAGCAACTCTTGTGACAACTCGAATTGATTCCTATTAAATTAACCTTGCACTGTTGTGGACGGCGTTGGTGTATTAGCCAATCCTCATGCAGTTCATGCAACTCTTGCAAATACTTAAGGGGTACGCAGCTCTCCTCGGAGCGTGCACGTTGTCGTATGCGTTCGTATGCTACTTCAGGCGAAGTACGTAGATAAATAATCAAATCGGCTTGCACGTGTATAGATTCGGCAATGAATTTGTACCATTCCTGCAGTGTATTGTACATGCCCAATTCCAAAGATCCATTGCGATACATATTCTCTACAAAACAATACCTGCAACAGGATGAAAATTCTGTTAGTTAAAATTCTAATTGAAGTTAATCTTTAGCGCACCGTGAGCTGTAAATGGAGCGTTCAATTATTTTCAATTTTTTGTCCGTGGCTGCCGTGTGGGCTTGGAGCATCGTTAGCGTGACGTATGACTGAAAGGGCATGGCCCATTTCTGTGGCTCTTTGTACATTTTTTCGAGCAAATTAACACCGTTGACATTACGCCACTTCTCAACGGGTTCCGTGATCAGGCAGACATCCTTATCATATTTCTGAAAATGGTTCAAAAATGTTGTCTTGCCGCTGCCAATATTTCCCTCAATTAGCACTGTGAAGGGCTGCGTGCCTTCGGCGAATTTTCGGCCATTGGATACGCTGCCTTTTGCTGTGGCCATAATTGCTGCCAAACTTTTATCTGTGCGTTAAAAATGTATGTATTCTATAAGTGAATTTATACACAGATCGAGATAAGACGAACAGTCAATATTGCTATGCTATTTCTGAAATTGCCTAGATATTTGTGAATGCAACTGTACAGAAAAACCGAACTAACACGACTGATCACGATCTTAATGATGAAAAAAAATAAAAGAGCGGGAACTATCTTTGAAATGGCGGAATTTTTTATGTTTGTTTTGGTTGTTGTTAACAGCTGTTCGATTAACAAATTTTATTTAAATAAGAATCGATAAATGAACAAAAAGTTAATTACATATGTGTTTGATGACTTTATTTGATCCCGGCATATTCAATAGGACTATCACATAAGTTAGCAAGTAAGAGTTGTTATGTAGTATATTTTATTTTTAGCCACTTTGTTTTTATTTGAGCCGAGTGTGGTCGCAAACAAGAACACTGAAAATACCGAAGCCATTTTTTTGACTGCCCAACACTAGAAATTGTTCAGCTGTTAGCTATTTAGATATAAAATTTTAAATATTTGTTGGCATCAAGATATGTTAATAATTTGATTAGTTTATATGACGAATAACATAATTCAAATCAGAATTAACAAGCTGAGTAGATATCCCACGACTATCGATAAGTATCGTTGAATTTCAATTTCTCAACAAATTGAAGTAGCACTAAATGTGCTGCACCAGACATTAACGTGGTCACACCTTTTGTTATATTATAGAAGGAGAAAAACGTAAATTGGCCTAATTTTTGATTAAAACTTTTCGTTTAAACTCAACGTGGATCTATTTCCCCCACGAGTTTGCCCTTAATCATTGATAGTAGGGAAAAGGGTAAGTCTATAAAAAAAAGAAAATCATTTAAAAAAAATTCTATCAATAAGCTTAAGTTATAAGATCGAGTTTTAAGTCCACACAGTCTGTTTTAGTGAGAAAAAATTGATATGGCTTAAGCAATATCCATACAATAGCTTTTTCTAAATTTTCATATGGGTTAAACTAATCTGGGAATGAAAATTAAATATCACAAAAAAATATTTGTATATTTAAATTAACTGCATAGTAACGGTGTGCCTTCTTTTCCTTCAATTTTCTTCAACCACCTGGCGCACTTGGCGACGCAAATTGTTGAAGGTCTTATATAAAAGTTTAAGTACTTTAATTACCACTTGTCCGCATATTGTATAGTTGTTTTTTGTTGTTTGCCCATGCCTCACTCCACTTTCCTGACCGCCCAGACCACCATTATTCACACAAACACACACACATACACATACATGAATTTGTGCACATATTCACGGATACGACTAACTATAGGCGGAACAAAGGTCGATTGGTTGGAATTAGCAGTGAACAGCTGTGTATTAATGACTTCAACTCTCGATTTGGAGTGTTAATGCAAATTGTACGTGTGCTCTGTATAAACGAATTTCTAATAAAAATTTTCCATTTAACATTTTGTCTTAAATTTTAATAATACCTATATTCATATATATATTTTTGTTCTGTAGCCCATTCGTTTAGAGGCTAAGACAATTGTGATGGAGTCCTCTACAAATCTGCTGGAGCGCATTAGCACAGGCAGCGATAAGGAGACGGCCAGCAACAGCATCAATGCCAGCGGCAACGATCAGGATTCTGGTTTGCCCTCATCGGCAGAGATGACGAATACGCCTGTGGCGCAGAGCACCGCTGGCGATGATGAGGATGAGGATATTTTTGAACAGGTGACAATGATATTGCGTAAACGACGTGGCTGGGGACCACAGGATTCTCTTAGCCCCAGTGGCCTTGATCTAGATTTGCTTGAGGACGACGACGAGCTGGTTGAGGAAGATGATGCCGGCTGTCCGCTACCCTCAACGCCAGAGGACACTCAGCTCATAGAGGCCGAGGTAAGTTGAAAGTCACAGCCACAATCAGCTGTATGCAAGACTCATTTGCCCCAGCACGCGCTCTGTTATCTCAGTCTGACCCAGTGGCCAGCAACCTATACATTTGTACAAAATTCAATGTTTATTCGCATTCACATTCACATTCGCAATGCAATCGATTGCTCGCACTTTGAGTGTCGCGACCGAGCTTATCATATCGTTGAACTCGCCTGGCTGCCACCTGTGTGTTCTCGTCAACGTAAAATGTTGACGAAGCACCCACCCACCTATCTACATAGTTAAAAATATATATAAATGTATATACATTTATGTATTTATAACTTATTGCTGTCATTTGCGTCTGCGTTGACTATTAGCACGCTTTGTGGGTTCAGGTGCGCATTGGGCTATGAGCGCTGAATTTGGGCGCTCGTTGCCGACAAGATGGAATAAAACTGAAAATAAAAACGTATATAAATTATACAAAAACAGATGTGAGGCTGATAAGCATTTTGCGTTTGACTGTCAATTTTGCTTACTCTTATCTTATCGCGTGCTTCGTTCGCCTTTCTCTTGTTCCGCTTTAAGTTTGTACACAATATTAGAATACAGTAGGCGAGCGAAAAGCGCGTCAAAGTACAAACTTGCCTTTTCGTGCAATTTATATTCTATTTATTATTTTGAATTAAATTTTATTGGTTGCCAAATGGCACAGTCGCGGGTTGAATTTGATGCTGTCATAAACGTGAGCGGAACTCAGGAATCAGAATCATTTAAGCAAGAAGCCTATGAAGACTCAATTCAATTTCAATCAAGCGAGATCACTGTTAGTCAAATTGCTAAAGTTAATTAATGTTAAGCTTTTAAATCCGCATTCGAGTGTGCCAAAACTTAAACGCATTCATTTATTTTTTAGATGACCGAAGTCTTAAAGGCAGGTGTACTCTCAGATGAGATCGATCTGGGTGCCCTGGCACACAATGCCGCCGAGCAGGCCGAAGAGTTTGTGCGCAAGGTAAGCTGAAAGCTAAAGAACAAAAAACTGGCCTTCTATTATTGTCTTTTTTTATTCAAATGTATATTTAATCATTATGTATATACACATTTAACTAACACAACTCAATTAATTTTTAAATAAATGCACTTGTTTCTTTGTCGATGAATCGTTCTAATTTATTTCCTAATCATTTGTTAAATAAATATGTATGTGTGATTTGTAATGCAACTTCGTGAAACTCATAAACATTTTGTTTGTTCACAGGTCTGGGAAGCCAGCTGGAAGGTTTGCCATTATAGAAACTTGCCCAAATGGCTGCAGGACAATGATTTCCTGCACCGTGGCCATCGTCCGCCTTTGCCCTCGTTCCGCGCATGCTTTAAATCAATATTCCGTGTGCACACGGAGACTGGCAACATCTGGACGCATCTGCTCGGCTGCATTGCTTTTATTGGTGTCGCACTCTATTTTGTGTCTCGTCCCACAGTTGAGATACAATTTCAAGAAAAATTGGTTTTCGGTGCATTCTTTATGGGCGCCATCATTTGCTTGGGATTCTCGTTTGCTTTTCATACACTAAGTTGCCATTCGGTAGAGATTGGAAGACTGTTTTCAAAGTAAGCCATCGACACTTTCGCTTATCTTTTAATTTTTATTAATTGAAAACTAATTTGTATTTAAAGACTGGATTATTGCGGAATTGCACTACTCATAATGGGCTCCTTTGTGCCTTGGCTTTACTATGGCTTTTATTGTCACTATCAGCCAAAGGTGATATACCTGTCTGTGGTTTGTGTGCTTGGCTGTCTGTCTATCATAGTCTCGCTGTGGGACAAGTTTTCAGAACCCGCCTTGCGCCCGTTACGTGCTGGCGTGTTCATGAGCTTTGGGCTGTCTGGCGTTATTCCGGCCATTCACTATAGCATCATGGAGGGCTGGTTCAGTCAAATCAGTCGCGCCAGCCTTGGCTGGCTTATACTAATGGGTGAGTAATGGAAATTGCATCGTTTAATATCGTTTACTCAATTCTTTGTTTGATTTTAGGTTTGCTGTATATACTGGGTGCATTATTATATGCTCTTCGCGTGCCTGAGCGCTGGTTCCCCGGCAAGTTTGATATTTGGGTACGTGTTTTTTCTTATTTTATGGTTAATTGATGTGTTGACCAATGAATTCCCTTTACAGTTTCAGTCACATCAAATTTTCCACGTGCTCGTAATAGCGGCCGCCTTTGTGCATTACCATGGCATCTCGGAAATGGCTATGTATCGTGTAACTGTCGGTGAATGTACCGTGCCAATTGAGCCTATAACATTCTAGAGAATCTAGCGCCTACAAATATACAATCGTCACATACAATCATACACACGCACTCACAAAAAAGAGAACCATCTGCACACACCAGCACTACACATAAGAAACGTAGCGCCGTTTGACAATGCAACCACTTTAGCGTTTGGTACGCATTTGTTCTTAGTTAATTGGATTCAAACAAAAAGCCAACAATCTGGATGGATGAAGAATAATCTGTTTCCGGAATAACGATTGCAAAACTTACGTTATTAAATACTTAGAAAAACCCCGTTTATTATAATCGAATGAAATCTGCAGTAGCTTAATTAATATAATTATTTATAAAACTTATCTTTTATCTATTTTTATTTAGACTTATGCTATAATCTTTGAATAGTTCATACACATTGCTGATAAAGTTATAATTCGTTCTTTTCTGTTTTTTTTTTTAATTTGGAGATATCACACAACGAATTGAGAAAGCATTTAAACATGCGTTGCGATCAGGGGTATAAATATTATCAAGCATCTAAGGCCAGTCAAGCAATTTAACTTTAAGCTTTCAAATCGAGTAATTTTTTGGAATATTTTTTGAAACATTAGTGTTTTCGTGAATCAAAATATATAATAAAACTTGTTATCAAAGGTCTTGAATTATTTTTTTATAAATAGAACAAACACATAAGCAGTGTATAACTTTATTCTATTCCATGCCTTGACTTATTAAAAGAATACATTTTGTATGAAGCGAGGGATAACTTTGTGTGCATTACTGACTCACTGTCAGGCCAAGGTCTGGATTGGATTGCTTTGCTCGGTTTTGTTGTCAGCCGAATGGCACTTTTGTAAAAGTCGCTTAGCCTCTCAAGGCAACGTATACCTCGAAGTGTTTGCAAATATATTGATTCACGTGCAATCATAAGGGCCAGAACGCAGTGGAGTTTCCTCATGTGATGCTGTTGCTCTTAATTGATGCTCTTCATTACCTCAGCTTAATGCGCATCTTGCAGCATCGTCGTATCGAAATCTGTCTTTGCATGCGACCGGGTTATTAGTTTAGTTCATATGCTAGCTGTTTGATTTGGTCTTGGACTAGACAGCGAGGGCAAAGCGCTGTTTGCTAATGACTGGCAAAATTTACCCCAAGATTTGACTTTGACCCGCCGGATCGACACGATCGACTGCGTTAGCTCTGGCTTGTCTGTCTTTTATTATTCAGCTCTTTTTGTTCTACTGCAAGTTTTTGTCTTTTTTGACACTTCAATAGATCATTAAGCATATGTATATTTATTTCGAAGCCCCATTCTTAATTATGCAAATATTAATGCGTTAGTAACAACTACTTATATATTAGAGAATACAAATTGTATTTCATTTATATTTCAAGTTCAAGCTTCAATTTATTCGATAGAAACAGAGAAAACAGAGGTGTTGTGCCGAAAAGCTAAAGGCTTATACATATATATGACATTTGTTTACAAAATACAGTTATTCAAAACGATTGAAACTCTTTTTTTTGTATAATATAATCGCAAAAGACTAGCCGCATCTATGCATAAAACATTTTCGTTTTGGCGTCTTAGTTTTTTCCTTTCTTCACTTTTACACACAGGTCAAACATGAAGCTAAATTTAGAGTTGTGTGTGATTGTTATCTGGAACATCACTTGTAGCGAAGGGCGAACTTGTTCTCCTTTGAGCTATTTTAAGCATTTATAACTATAATCGTTATAGCTCATTTTAATAGACCTCATCTTGTGTTGGCTTAACACTTAACACTTTGTAAGCTCCCAAATTTTAGGGCTTTCACTTTCAATTCAGTTGTACGTGATACTCGTGAGCTATAATTTTGTTCATTATATTTAATGCGACAACCAAATGGGGCTATTAAATAGACCTAGCATTGGACATCAAGACTTAGACATGAAAACGTAGATGGGTGGAGTGGTTATCAGGATAACAGTCTAAGAATAGTATAAAGTTTAAATTAATAAAAATTAAAATCTTATTCTTTTACCATGCAGACATAGGAATAGTTACTTTACCTCTTATTTCATACAAATTTTGTCTAAATGATTTTAGTCTATTAAATTATATGTTCGTTATGCTTAAGTTTGATTTTCTTTTGTGTTAAATATGCCTTCTGAGCAACTCGGAAGCTGTATAAATCTTCAATGCGTAGTTCAATGTCAGTATCCGTGCATGGAGTTCAAGACCCTCTGAATTTGTATTGATTTTATGATTTTATTAATGGGTTTTCTTCAACCGATTTCATGCGTCTAAATCAATAATGCAGACAGTCAGAGGCAACGGTAATCAACTTGTGTCTTTGAAGGCTGTTGGCGTATAAGTGTTATGGTCAAGGCTGAACAGACTTCAAAGTCTTTGCATGTGTATGAATGTATGTACGTACATATATGTCTATTTACTGAGTATGTGTGATTTCTAATCAGCGTGACAATTGCCAGTTGCTTTTTTCTCTCAATTTGTTTCCCTCGAATTGAATCACGCCATCTAATGTGCCTCATAAATTGAGTTTTAATGTAGACTCAATTAGTAAATGGGAAACAAGAAGTAAAACGAATAAAACAAATAAAAGGTACAGAATTTTTTGTCGGTCGACTAATGAGCAGATACTGTTGTGTTGATTCTTGCAAGCATCGGACATTGAATCCCAATCATTTTCATGCAAATTATGCTATCTTGTCAAGTTCAAAAACATTAAAAGCGTATAATAGACAGACGAAGCAGTAAAAAGAAAACGCCTCGAAGCTGGTTTAAGCTTGGCAGCATGCCGACTGCCAATTTTTGCCTGATTCGATGTTTTGTAAAGAAACTATAAGGTAGGTGTGTGTGTGTGTGTGTGTGTGTGTGTATTTATTTAAAAAAAACTAAAAAACACTAATCGTATGAGTCGTTATAGCGGTGTACAAAAACTACACACACACGCAACACATACACATACACATGTGTATACTGTTATGCGCAAGTTTGTGTCTTCAGTCTTTTGTTTCCAACATGTGACATTGAGTTGAAAACTGATTTAATTGATGCTCGATAAAAGCACAACATATGCAAATGTTGTAAGCGATTTTTAATTTTTAACTAACTCGACAAGTTTCGGTGTCTGTGGATAGACGTTTATATTATATTATTGGGCAAATGATGCTACCAGTGGCACCCCCCTAAACTTAGGCGCATCTGCTGCTTCAGCAGAGGCACGCGTTAAAATGCGTCCAACTTTACATAGTATTATGCGCAAATTGGTGGCAAAAGTGTGACTAGCAGCTGTTTGGTAATTGAAATGAAACGCATGTACGATGCCAATGGCCAGCACCAAAAGCGACGTTGTTCTCTGAGCTGGGCAGACACACGAAAAAAAGAGTAGAGAAAAAAACAAACGCGCCTGGCATAATTAACTTAGGCTTCACCTTCAAAATTGCGGAAGCTGAAACGTAACCGAAATCGCATTTGGGCGCTGCTCAAAAATTTGTGAATGAATCGTTAATGAAATCGAAATTAAAAGTAATGCATGCATATTCTTATTTGTGAAGTAGACACATCACATCAATCAAGAGCCGCTAGCCGCTGCTCTTAGCTCTCGGAGTTATTAACAGCAGCGACCAAGGCAACTGCGGCAAGTGCCAAATTGCAGCTTGTGCCACATTGTGTGGCTGGCAAAAGTCAGCCAGCTTGTCAGTCACTGGGCGCTATTGTAGACTTCACTTTGTTTCTAGTGTGCTTGCTTCTAATGGGCTAGGTTTGAGTACTCAGAGTCGCAGTCATATTCATGCCTGCGCCTACATAATGACACCATGCCCTAGCTTTATGATGACGTTGCTTAAAGTTGCAAGTGGCCACTGGAAGTTTTCGGATTGCCTTGTCTGCGGTTTCAGCCAGTCGCAGTCGCAGTCATTTTGGTTTGGTCTTGTGGCTGTGGCCTTTTCGTGCCATTAAATTGCACAATAATTTGCACACTCAGCGTCATATGGGTCGTCTGTGGGCGCTGCCTAGGCCAGTCGATTACAGCCCAAGAGTAGTACTCGGGAGCTCTTTGCTGCCACTTTACCTGCGAATATATATGACAAAGTTATGCCATATCCAATCAGTCAAACGAAAACAGAATTGCAATAAAATTATACGAAAAAAAAACTTATCAAAGGTGTTGATAATTACAACGTTCAGCCACAATAGATACAAATTATTGCTTTTTAATAATAACTTATGTATGTGCATATATTTAGCGCTAATCACCGATCGATAATTAGCTTATAATATTGTTTGTAGCGTAGGGTCTAATCGTTTAATATTATAAAATCCTAGAACACATGCCCTCAAAAACATGCAATGGCAAAAGCATAACTAATACACACACACAGACAAACACATACACACGATGATACAATCATACGATCAGACACATACACACAAACGATTATTACCTGTTCGATTATACAGAACTGACGCGATCGACACATACATTCTTGTGGCTAAATTAACGAGTTGGCTAGAGATCGCGATCGGCTTCGGCACTCGTCTCGTGTCCGATCGATCGAGTCGTTACTATGGATGTGTATGTGTGCCTGTGTCTGTGTCTGCAGCGGCGCATAGAAGACGGCTTGTCGCGTCCGGATGTCGCTTAGTTTGTTGCCGGCGCTTTAACCGCAAAGTAAGCGCAAAAGCGTGAAGTTGGCCCCACTGGCAAAACTAATATCCCCCACATTGCTGCTTTTGTTGTGAAGCGTCGCGTGCTCCATAGAATTTAGAATAGATATAAATATAATATAATATTGTGCGAGGATAACGGACGACGCGCTTAAGGATTTCCTGTGCTCTCGAAAAGTGCCGTGTGCAGTGTCGTGCCACTATATATAAATCGATATATATATATATATATATATATATATATATATATATATATACACATTTATCATAATATTCCAAATACAGCAAAAGGCAAGTGCAGAAGAACTTAAAACAAAAAACAAATAAAAATATTATTCATTTTGAAGAGCTGTTTTTAATATGAATATCAAATGCGTTAAAACCAAATTTCATATCAACAATGTTTCAAAACTGAGCCAGTTTTTTTTTTGGTTCATTGCGAAAGAGTCGCGCGTGTTTGTGGACCAATTCCGAGCTCCCCTGAAAATGTATTGTATACAAAAGAGAAACAACAAAAATAACTCAGCATGGGCATCTCAAAAACCAGATTACAACATGAACTAAAGTTTAAGCTGTAATACATATGTAGTCGAGGTGGGCATGCTCAGGGCCCGAGTCGTGAGCTGTAGCTAAGTCAATCACTGGAGTCAATCACTAATATGTAAATGGTTTTCTTTTTTCTATTTGGTGATTGATCAACTGAAATAAGCAACGGCAGATGATCGTTAATCGTTGATCGTCGATTGTTGATTTATCTTGATGGAGCCACGCAACAGTAACAAGTTGATGCTAATGTCGTAAATACATACTGCAATTTACGTAGATGCAAATTTCATTTCATTATATAATCATGAAAAGCGACAAAAGAAATCATTACGCACTTTTTTTTGGGAGCAACCTGGTCGAAGTTCGTGAAAACAGCTGCCAGCAAAGTGCTAAACGACCAGATACACTGTTTATTCAGTACGCCAATACATACACGCATGTCTTGTGTGTACCTGTATGAAATCAAAACTTTTGGGCCCGACTGTAACCAATTTCTCATATTTGTAAAATCGGCCGAATGCCCTTCAGAAAAGGCGCTGACGTCGTGTTGGTAACGCATGCGCGCAATTTATTTATTTATGATTTTATAGTTGTTGTCTTGGCGTAAACAGCACGAACACCAACCTGACGGGCTAGTAAAATCATCTTGCTATCAAGCAGATGGCAAGGAGGGAGAAAGAGAGAGATGTAGAGAAAATGAAAACAAAAACAAAGACAAATAGCTGACACCTAAGATCTGTGCTGCACATCCGTTCGCATCGTTGGCCAAGTACTTTGCAGGGCGACACAGTTTCTTATGTGTAGCTTGTGGCCTTTTTGGTGACATCTGGCACTGGCTGTGAAATAGTCTTTTTAATTTTGCGTCCAATTGGGGTCACATGCGTGGTCGGTCACACCTTCGCGCAGAAATCATCTGCATTTCAACCAAGTTTGAGTTTCTCAATTTTCTTGGCCGGCTGATTTTCAAACTCGACTTCATTTGCCTAACTGGCCACGGTCGTCGCTTAACATTTTGATAATAATGGCAAGGTGAAGCGGGCAAAGAGAGCAAGGGAAGAAGGGAGGCTGGCTGGACAGAACGTCATGGCAACGATGACAGCGGCAAATATTGGAGGCCAGAAGTTTGGCTAATCTCTGAAGTACATATATGTACATAAAATTATTTATATATATATATATATATATATATATATATATATATATATATATATATATATATATATATATATATATATATATATATATATATATATATATATATATATATATATATATATATATATTGAAATTTTTTCTTTTCACTTAACTACGTACTGCGAATGACATGGCCAATCTGTGCACCCTTGGTATTGAGCAAATGATTTGTCAAAATGCAACTGCCATTGCAATAATATAAAACAATAATAATCATAATAGAGTTGATGATGATGTCGCCAACAGATGACTGTTCATTAAAGTCACCTTTTGATTACGGCTGCGATTTGCTTTCGTAGTCCCTTTGAAGATACTAATAATATTGTTTTCCTTTAATTTTCTGATTTAGGCACATCTCTGCTATTTGAGTTTCACTATGATAATTGATTGTAGGTTCTAGTTGTTTGCCATTAGTTGTGTCGCAATTAACAGCTATTCACTGTTAGCTTATGCAAATTTACAACTAAACAATATTAAACAAAAGACTGAGGCAACGAACTCTGAACTTGGTGTGTAGTCGCGATGCAAATTTGGATTGTTTGCATATTTATAAAACGCTGCCGACATTTTTGACAACAGAAATTTAAGAAATTTTAATTATATATATAAATAAATAAATAAATATATATATATATATATATATATATATATATATATATATATATATATATATATATATATATATATATATATATATATATATATATATATATATATATATATATATATATATATATATATATATATATATATATATATATATATATATATATATATATATATATATATATATATATATATATATATATATATATATATATATATATATATATATATATATATATATATATATATATATATATATATATATATATATATATATATATATATATATATATATATATATATATATATATATATATATATATATATATATATATATATATATATATATATATATATGAGGCATCGAACTCAGAATTTATTGTGTACGCGCAATGCAAATGTTGATACTTGTTCATATTCATAAAACGTTGCCGATATTTGTGACAACAGAAATATAACAAGTTTAAAATTTATATATATATATATATATATTTATATATAATCCTAAGCTTGTTGCTTGAACGATTGATGGAATTAAAATCGGGCAAATATCTAGTTATTATTTAACTGGAGTCACTTAGCAAATAATTAATGCAAATTAACATTTAACAATTGATTTTGAAGGTGACAAACAACAAATGGCTTTAACGAATTGCTTCTAATGATATTAAGGCACAAACCCAGGGAGTAGAGAAAAAAATATTGTAAAGAAAATTGCCAAGTTAAGAAGTTGAGTTCCGAAACTTTGACAGATTTTAGCCAATCGCCAATTTCGTACAGACTTACAGATAAGTAGGCTATTAGTTAAGCTACATGTGTTTACAAAGTGGAGTTTTGCATAAAAAAAACAATTTCGAGATCTTGTCTTACGAAAATCATAAGATTATGTTAGCTATATTCATAAATTTCAATGAAAAGAATTCTAAAAAATATAATGTAATAACTTGATTTGTAACTGATAGTTCGCATGATAGCTTTATGATATATGCTTGAAACTAGTTTGTTTTTTAAACAAAAACAGATTGGCAGGCGGAAGTGTCAATTCAATGTCGCTCGTCGATCGTAGTTGACGAAGTTTCCCTGCATCCATTTCACATTTTTTGAGACAAAAGCTAGCTGAAAAAGTTACCCAAATAAATATAAGGCTAATTAGCCTACCTTAGCTGGCAACAGTTAAATCCTCGTTCTACTGCTTTTGCTGTGAACAAACCATATAAAGCATGGAGTGAAACATAAATAAAAAACATACATATTTGAGCACTGACTAACCAGCTGTGAGACCTTGCATCCATTAGGAATTTTTCCAGCACATTATAAATACCATTTAGAGCTAATGCAGTAGATAGCTACTTGGCTAAAATAAATGCGATTAGATTGTTGCATTTGCTTAACCCCACACGGAAGTGCTTTAACACTTGACATCGGTTATGGACTGATATATATGAGTGAAAGATATGTTTGTATTTGCTTAATTTATTGTTATTTATTATACTGGTTTTGTTTTTGTTAACGCATACGCACTAGTTCAAGGCGAGGGCTGCGAGTTATAATAAAAAAAAAAAAACAGAAAAATACTAAGCTAATCTATATAGTAAATGCTATAAAAATCAAGTTTCAACAAGACGCCAAAAATTTGCATACAGAGTTGGCATTAAATTGATTCTCTTTGTAGGCTGCCGAGAGCCAATATGGTTCAAAATGACGTTGTAAATAACATATGTATGATAATGCTTATAGTGAGATCTTAGCTATGGAGTTATCTTTGGCAAACGGCCATTGGCCACACATCAACGGGCGAGACACAGATCAGTTTGATTCGATTGTGTTTTGTTTCCTCAAAAATGTACGACCTTGTTGTCGATTTTTAGTGCGTTGCCATTGCTGGTGCTGTTGATGTTGTTGTTGCTGTTACCCATAGGTCTTGAGGCATCAGCACCAAGCTGTGCCTGGCCTCTTGATCATTTCATATGCTGCTGCTGCCGACACTGACATTGTGTCTGTTTATTAATTTTATGCGCTGCACTTGTTCATTTTGTTGACTATTTTATAATACCCTGTACACATGGCAACAAGAGGGTATTGATTATCAGCTGATCAGCATCACTCATATCTGCTCTGTCTGCCCAACGATCTTCAGCTCGACGCTGGTTACAGGGTATTATCAGATCACCTTCACTCATAGTTGTTATTGTTAATTTATTCAGAAAAGTAACAGCCAATGATTCGACGACTTTTGATATCAATAGAGAGCGACGAATGTAACAGATATGCAGCTTTCGTTTCGGGCTCTTATCAATTCAGCGCTCTAAACATCAGGCCTACGTCAAAGCTGAATGGCTGAAAGCTATTACGACATGTGCGCCACTTCCAAAACTGGAAGCATACTTTGACTATGCATAAAAGTCCGAGAAAACGAGGAAAAAATCAGAATATTAATAAACGTGTGGCTCTTTTGTGTGAATGCGTGTCTAGAATTTATCGGTCGGTCTGAAGCCCACCTGATTCTCGCATAATAAGAAGCGTTGATGATGACGTCAGCAGCCGCCGGAGCGGGAGTTTGGTATCGTAAAAATTGCTCATTTACTTACATTTTCGAGATTAAGCAATAGCCTTGCTAATTGACAGACCAATCTCTAGACCGTGATCACCTCGTGCCTTGTTTGCAACATTATGCAAAACACCTGCAAATATTTATAGAGCATCGTGTTGTGGGCTGGTTATCGCATTGGCCCTCGGGCAGCACCTTTCGAATATGATCGGGATGAGCAAATTATAGAATTCATATGCAAAGCAGCAGCGCTGACCATTTAAGTATTCGGGAACGACATACATACAAGCAGACAAATACATAGACACATACACATACACACAAATTGAAGCTGATTTGCATGTGAACGTTGCTCAGGTTTAGGAAATTAATAGCTGAATAAATAAATATGCAAAATTTACAGCATAAGTTCACCGAGATGTTTGCCTAGAATGAGCCATCCGTTTGTATATTTACTGGCAAATGTGTGCAGCAAATATAACACACATATATACGCTGTGGACAGGTTTGTACTTAAAGTATATAGAGACAAATACCGTCAGCTTTGTCTATAAATAGCTAAGAGACAAGGTCCAGTCCCGAAATCAATAAATTTTGCCATGTGCAAAATAGTAACAGCTTGAAGCTTAAGGCAGTAAACGACATTTAGAATGCTCTGTTTTATTATGCAATGACTTTTTTAACATATACATACAAATTGGCAAGATTATTTAAGCCCATTAAGGCTTTATATAAGTCGCATCAAATACTAGTTTATGAAAAAAATATATACATTGCGCGTCATCAGGATAGTGCACCTTTCACGTTCTCCGTAAATGTTGAATATCTTCTATATCATAATATAGTCTCGACATTTTTTTATGAGATTGTTTTATTCTTCTTAAAATAAAACAAAAGTTACTTCAATATCTTGTCAGAAAATATTTAAAAAAAAAAAACTTGAAAAAAGCTAACAAACAAATCACCAGGATAGCGCACCCAAATTAAATAAAATAAAAATTGCTATAAAAGCTGACAGACATAGGAAAGCTACTATTTATTTGATTGGAAATTACAAACTAAGCTGAAAGTTTTCATTGGCAGTTAGAGAAAGCTGAGGTAGGCGGTTTACTAAGAAGAGCATCTACTTGGCACTACTTGTCTTCAGGTATTGAGGAAAGAATAATAATAATAATAATAATAATAATAATAATAATAATAATAATAATATAATAAATATAATATAATAATAATAATAATAATAATAATAATAATAATAATAATAATAATAATAATAATAATAATAATAATAATAATAATAACAATAATAATTATAATAATAATAATAATAATAATAATAATAATAATAATAATAATAATAATAATAATAATAATAATAATAATAATAATAATAATAATAATAATAATAATAATAATGATAATAATAATAATAATAATAATAATAATAATAACAATAATAATAATAATAATAATAATAATAATAAATAAATTATAATAATTTTGTATTTCCCAACTATTAAAAAGCTGTGAAATAAATATTATATTTGCTTATTCTTAATTATGTATCTTAACTTAAAAATGTTTCAGCTAAGATTTGCATTTCACTTAATATGCAAAATGTAAAATGTAAAATATAAACACGAAAAACTTTAGCAGTCTTTAACTATAAACGTGGTTTGACCACGTTGTAGATATATATATTTTTTATTTATTTATTTTTTTTTTTAAATATCGTCAATTATGTAAATTATAATTTGCTATCGATGCATTCATTGACATGCAACCAATCGCTTTATCCACATACTACAATTATTATTTACTTTGTTTAAAGATGACTTTTCGAATGCTCAATTTCTGTTGAGAGCAGTGTAAACCATAATTTGTATAGTATGTAATTCATAGGTCGTAAATATACTAATAGAAATTTTTATTTCATTCGTTTCACTGTCTTCATTAAAATTTGGTAAAACGAGTTAAAGTTCATATGTGATACAAAACACGTCAGGTTTCAACAAAGAAATCAAATAATAGCTTGAAGACAAAGTTTAATCTGTGATCATATATATGATTCCGGCTTAGGCATGATAGCACACATATTCTACACTGACGAAAATAGACAAGTAAAAATAAATATATTGAGGCGTATACTTTTTCGAATATGTATTTTCGCAACATTTAACTAACTGATTATCGACTAACTCTTGCCAAATATGATTTGTGCTCGGCAGCTGCCGAAAGGTGTTTGCAGCGGAACAAATTAGATCTCGGATAGGCTGCTCATGCTGTTGATATCCGATTGAAGACCAAACCCCTTTGTGGCAGTATACCGAAATGTAGACACAATGCACGTGTCGGATCGGGTTGAAAGCGTATGAAAACAAAGTTCTCGCGGCTTGCCAAACAAACGATGACTGGACACAAAAATGGGGGGCAACTCGTTTTGATTTGGCTACGGTCTGATACATTTCAGATACAGAATGACGAGCAGATTTGCATGAAACGCCTGCCGAGTGTCAAGAGGCAAGCTGCAAGCAGCAAATGAGCGTGCCGCGTAATTAGAACGGCAAACGTCAGCAGCCGCAGCGGCATGATAATTTCTCAGCAAATATAAAAGAGACTTGTCACAGCTGATGTTTACACAAGATGCACGGCAATTGTTAAGTGTGTGCAGCTCTTGCGCCATGGAATGGTATTCGATGTGCGCCTCCAAAGAAAAAGAGTAAGCAGTTCAAGGCTGCGGCAAGCTCAACTGCGTGCTAGCTGGAAATTTTGGCTGCCTGATTGCAACTGCTACCGCAAATTACCAGGCTGGCCAGGCCCTTAATTACAGTGCAGCCAGTGCGTGCGAAACTGCAGGCAATCAAATCTGTTTAGTCATCGAGACAGGACTTGTTTCAGCTCATATCTTGTTTCTAGCCAGCTTATTATTATGATGCCCTTTCAGCCACATATAGATGTGCCACCAACAGGTTTCTGTGCGCTCTCTGGCAACAATGCCTCGAGGCTGTCTGTCCTTGAACTATCCTGCTTCTGATGGCTGCTTCTGCTACAGTTGGCTGGGTTATTCCAGCTTACACAAAAACTAGATGACAATAAAAACCGACAACAATGATAATTTGGCATACGACTTCAAACCAGTTTTGAACTCAATATTGTGCCCTGTAGATATGTAGATAAAGGGTAGAATGGTTTGCTGCGAATAAAATAACGTCAAAAGTATCCAAGCTAACTTGAGTATGACGGCAATTATAGTTACAATCAAAGCTAGGGTATTTAGTCGTCCATATGTCTTACATAATAGTTTATTCTTTAGTGGTTATTCTGTTTTGTGCATCTTGCATTCCTGGCTGCGTGTAACTGTAGCCTATAGTTACAGCCACAAAAAAGCTTTTAAACACTTTCGTGAAAAGTGTATAAGAAAACAGAAATTGTTTATTGTGCTGAGACAGACGCGGAGTGTAAAGTTTATGCACAATCAAAAAAAAAAGGACTGATTAAGCATAATTTAAGTAGGGTTAATGCCACAAAACTCTGCGACGTTTTGCCTAATTTACATGTTCATTTATTAGCTAGAAAATGTGCAGTAAATACATATTATACATATATAAAATTTATATGCATATATATATATATGCATGTATATAGATATTATAAATGTGTATAAAGCGTATTTATAGCAAACATCCCATTAATAGTGTCGCATGGGTTAAGCGAGGGCGCGGCTTCGCCTTGGCGTTTGGACTTTTGTATGCCTTTATGATTAACGTGCTCGTCAGCAGTATATCAGTATATCAAATACTTTCAAAGACAGTTCAGGTGCTAATATTACAGCGTTTGCTATTTGTTTAAGTTAGCTAATCCCAAGAAGAATCGTCTGATGATATTTGTTTGTTTATATTTTACTTGCAGCTGGCAAAATGTCGGTCAGACTGAACGAGACACAAACCATTGTTGACAAGATGGTCAACTTCTTTGTAGAGCACGAGGATCTGCGCACAAAGGTCTGTAAAAGTGTGTAGTTAGATCAGTTGGACTCTTAAAGTCTGATGTATCAATTTATAGAGCTGGTTCCTCTCGAATGCACCTGGACCGCTGTTCATGATACTCGGAACTTACCTGTACTTCTGCCTATATGCCGGGCCACGCTACATGCGCGATCGCAAGCCATTCGAGCTGAAGAACACGCTGCTCATCTACAATGCGGTACAGGTGCTGCTTAGCTGGGTGCTCTTCTACGAGGGCTATAAGGGCGGGTGGGGTGGTCACTACAACTTCAAATGCCAGCCCGTCACCTATGCCACGGATCCCATCTCCATGAGAGTAAGCAATTATTAAGCTAACAAGCTGTCATTTGCTAAATTGTTAAATTGATGTTTCTATTTAGATGGCGCGTGCTGTCTGGCTGTACTACATTGCTAAGATTACGGAGCTGCTTGACACTGTGTTCTTTGTGTTGCGCAAGAAGGATCGTCAGATCTCATTCCTGCATCTGTACCATCACACCCTGATGCCTGTGTGCGCCTTCATCGGCGTCAAGTACTTTGCCGGCGGCCATGGCACACTGCTGGGCTTTATCAACTCCTTCATCCACATCATTATGTATGCCTATTATCTGCTGTCGGCAATGGGACCCAAAGTGCAAAAGTACCTGTGGTGGAAAAAGTACATCACCATCCTACAGATTGTAAGTTAGAAAGCTATTCGTGTTAAATATGATTTGATTATCCAATTCTTTAATTGTCTCACAGGTACAATTCCTTATCATCTTCGTGCACACACTGCAGATCCAATTCCAGCCAAACTGCAACTTCCCCAAATCGATTGCAGCTCTACTGACCTTCAATGCCGGCCTATTCACCTACATGTTCAGCTCATTCTATGTGCACAACTATAAGAAGGAAGCCAAGCAGGCGGCACAGGCCAAGCTGGCGGCACAGGCCAAGTTGGCAGTCAAACAGGAGTAGAGAACGAATAGAGTTGATGTTTTTATTTTTTGCCTTAAGATCACGATCACCAAATGTGAATGCGGCAATCGTTAGTTAGGTTTATAGCCTGTCTACTGTGAAGAGTCCTTCTTTAACGGGTATAGCACACACCCTTTTTAGGCATATAGATCAAGTTGGGTGTATGTACATTGGATATTACATTTTCTAGCAGTTAAGGTTCGTTTCGTATTAGTATTTAAAGTCAAGTATGAGCATGTGAACAGTCTTTGAACAGTCGCCATTGCGCAGTGCATACATACACAATGCACTTCACGTATTGGCCAAGTATAATAGAACCAAATATTATAGATTAGTTCATCGATACGTATGTAGTTTTTATTTTATTGATTGGCGTGCAATAAAAATCTAAGACATACAGCAGATGGCAAAACACCAAATTGTCATTATCAGCAATTTTATTTGCCATGTTTTCTTATTATTATTAATAAAAATTGAAAAACTGTTTATTTGTACAAAATATATCTGTATATATATGAAAACAATAAAAAATTGAAGTAAAATATGCAGTTTTACTTACGCCTAAAAGTCTGCTATACAAATTTCAAGATGTATAGTTAGTATTCAATATTCTCAATAGATGGCGTGTGCGTGACGCTGATTCAGTTAATTGCTTTTAATGCATTGAATCTTATAATGGGAACTTGAATACCTATTTAAGTTTAATGTTGCAAAACAAAGAATTTAATTTGGATACACAAAGGAACAGCTACATTTGGGTTTGTCAGGCAGTTAAACTCTAAATGTTTCTTTATTTCAAGTTAAGCATGAAAGCAGTGGCTTTCCATGACAAATTTGGAAAAACAGGATTCCATAAAACAACTTTTACAATTAAAAAAACAACTTTAACATTAATTAACGTATATCTCTTTTTTTACCAGAAATTTGGAATATTTCATTAATAATCTGATTAAATAAAAGCTGATAAATTGTAAAAAAATAAGGGCTAACAAACAATCTCTTTTACAGTTAATGGTATTCGGTACTTATTATGAAGAATATGATAAGTATGTATGTATTTGAATTTAATTGTATCTGTATGATCTATAGGTACATTTGTCATACTATCTGATATTTTGCAATCCAATTTTCCAATTTCAATTTCGTATTTTCGTTGCTGTTTCATAGCTAATCAATTTAATGCACAGACTAAAAGTATGCCAGCAAAATGATGTTTCTGTATATATCTATATCTATATATGTACATGAGTGTAGGATGGTATGTAGTATATATATTTATATATATTTACAAATGTACATATATGTATCTATATGTATGTATGTATGTTGAAGTTGCAGGCAAATTGTATTTCAAACTAAAACTCGCCTCGCAGTGTTGGCGAAAATGTGGTGAAGTACAGACGCGTCCCTTCCGCTCGTTGGCGCGTTGTCGTTTGCGTTTTGTTTGTTGTAAGTGACACAGTATTGTTGTTGTTGTTGTTATTATTATTATTACTATTGCTGTTGCTGTTGTTGTAATTGTTGTTGTTGGTCTGGCTGCTGTTGCCAGGTAGTTGTATATAGGTTTTCGTTTGGCTCAACTGTTGGCGTGCGCATTTTATTGTACTGTATTTAGGTTAAATTCGCGTTCGCGTGTGTATTACAAAATGTTGGAAAGTGTGTGAGAAGTAAAGTACATTTAAATTAAAAACACAAACACATACACATACATGAAAAAAAACAAAAAACAAAACAAAACAAAAAACATTGCTAACGAATGCTTTGTATTGTGTTGGTGACGTTGGAACTTGTTAAATGAAATCTGTGCGAAAAAGAAAGCGTTTTACGAAAAAACTCCAAAACAATTCAGCTCGTTCGCAGATGAAAACATGAATAAGTGTTGAAAAATCTTTGTTTATAAATAGATTTGATTAAAAATATACTTAAATAAATTTCGTGTATTCATACATACATATATCGAATGCTAAAGAAACGCTTACTCATGCGCAAATACACACAGTCAGCAAGACTTTTACACAGACACACACCAGAGGAGTTTTCCCTCTGTCTGCTGCCTACCCTATAGATGCAAACGTTGCAGACTTTGCATAGCTGTTTCTTGCTCATCTGGCGTTTCCTGTGATGCCGCCTGGCAACAGCCATGCCAAGCAGAGATACACATATGGACGCTATCAAAATGAAAACAAAAAGCAAAAGCAAAATCAAAGTAAAGTCACGACGCTTGGAGTTTTGAGCTCAGCTGGTCGCCAAGGGGCAGCAGCAGCAGCACCTGAGTCCAAGTGTGCGAGTGCCGTTAAACAAGATCTTTCAGATACATTTGCGCCAGTGTTTGCGAGCCACACACACACACACATACACACACGCTAATATGTGCACACCTTGACAATAGTATCGGTATTGGCATGCGAATAAATACACAAAAAGAAATACATAAAGAAACTCATACATACACATAGATATGCGTGTGTGTTTGTGTTTGTATCAGCATTCAAATGTGTGTACGCGTACCTGAGTAGCGTGATTCGCAAGCTAGTTGTCAGCTACCTGTTGATGAGACATGAGACTGAGGCCGCTGCTCATGGTTTTGGCAACGCGAAACTCAGTGCAAATATCGTGCTTAGCTAATGCACACCTCTCCCGTCGCACTGTCTGCCGTCTGTTTGTACGTCCGCAATGCACAGACGACAAGTGCTAATTTACTTATCACAAATTTGATTTGATTAAATTTTATCTACTTTCGGCGCACATGCGAGAGTGCGACGACACAAACACATACACAAAGTATGTGTGTGCTTTGCTTCTAAAGGTTCTCTCGCAGCACCAAAGCAAAAGGTGCGATAAGCAGAGGCAGCAGCAGCAGTGACAGCGATAGCGACTGCGGAGCGGCAGCGTTGAGCAAAAGCAACTTGAGGAATGTTCAAGAAAACGCCAACTCGGTTTTATACCTGATCAGTTGAACAGAGAAACGCGTCGTGATCGCAACGTTGATATTCGTTTGGCGTCGTTAAAGCAAACACGCGCGGTTTTTCACGAGGCATACGATAGGCGCCCCCGTCCCTCATTTCCAATTGGATTTGATAGCTATACGTTTCGTTTGGCTTCGATTTGTTTTTGTTTTGATATAGGTTCTATATATATTTATATATGTTTATGTATATATAGTATATTATAGTATATATAGTATATATATTGCCAACA
Organism: Drosophila anceps; assembly: GCA_035045945.1. Lineage (NCBI taxonomy): Eukaryota > Metazoa > Arthropoda > Insecta > Diptera > Drosophilidae > Drosophila > Drosophila anceps. The sequence goes on from JAWNON010000225.1 coordinate 16,170,347, forward strand.
CTTGACGCGGAGCTGGCCAACAATCACTTGAAGCGTGAACAAAACGATAATAATAATAATAATAATAATATCAACAACAATTATAGTAAAACTATAGTTGCTCGGTCTTCAAGCTGAGTAACCAAAGATAATTCGAGAGAGAGAGAAAGAGAGAAACAAAACAAACAATTATAATCAAAACTGTAAGAAGAAATAAATATTGATCAGACGATCCAGCACAGTTAGTGATAAAGTGAACCGCAAACTGCGCCAAGTGCTGTTCGGTGGGTCTCCAAAACCAAAGAACTGCAAGACTTTCATATCTTAACAAAATAAACACACACACACACAAGCATAATGCTTAAAACAAAATCAAGCGACGATAAGCTGGATACGCTGCTCTCGAGGTCTGCAGTGCCAATCATTGATCTGGCGCATTGCGGTAAGTGCGACTCACTCATGGAATTTATCAATGTACTTAAATTTATTATGCGAATTGAACTTTTCCTCGAAACCTGCTGTTGTTCATATAGTTGCTAAGCTAAACCTTTCGACACAGCAGCTCCAACAATGGATTGGGTAATTTGCTACAGCCCCTGACTCATTGCTTGATAATTAGCAGTTGATGTTGTTGATGTTGCTGTTGTTGTTGCTGAGATTTTTTCGTAATTATCTCTGTATCTTGTAATTGCAGTTGCTAAATTTTTTTCAATGAGTCTACTTATTGCAGTCAATCTTAATAATTGACTTGGGCAACTGACACCTGTTCGCAATCAAATTAAAAAAAAAACGTAATAACATATTAAGTCAATGTTAACATTGAAGTAACACAATATTTTGTCGTCTATTGCCGCCTATATTTAATTCATAAATTTGCAAATGTTTATCAGAAGGCTTAGTGATAATAGAATAAGCCCTAAAACCTTTATGGCCACTAAAGAAGCTTTAGCATGTTAATGGCTTACAATTATTTTTATGTCATGGTTAGTGAATTTTGATTAATGTGATTAATGTGGACAGCAAATATTATCTCTGAATATTATCATAAATATGTAGCTGTTATTTGATATAGTACATCCTATAATTATGTAATTACTATAATTTGCGTATAAATTTGATGCCAACAAAAAGTTGTTGTTTTTGTGATGATAAAATTTATAGCTATATAGAATGTATAGCTATTTGTCAAATATATATATCATGTGTCATTATATATATAAACAAATTTTTATAATAAATATTTGAGTTCCTCTGCTTCATGGAATGGAATGCATGGCAGTTAAATGGTACATGCTATGCTATGCTATGCTTACTAGACCAGGCTGCTTCAAAGCTCTTGTTTATTAACAAAATTCAAATTAATCACCATAATAATTGGCAAAAATCAGGCTGACATCTCAAATGCTATTTGACAGTTAGCGATAAAATACGACGCATATTTCGAACTCTAACAACAAAAATGAGAAATATAAATATGCTTTATATTTTGGTGTCACTTATTACAGGTATTGGTATGGTTGATATGTGTATATGTTATATGTCTCATTTGCTTATGTATTTAGCACATTATGTGCTGTTACGCCCAGTACATTCTTTGCTAGACAAATTGACAGCTTCTGTGCTTGGGGGAGCTTTAGACGCAGCCACACGCAGCTTGATGTAGTATCTGCACCATGCCCAAGCGATGCCCAGTTGACCTTGTGCTTAGCACTTGACCTTCGTGCGGCGACGTTATTTCCAAACATTTCAGCCATCGACCTCCAAAAAGCGAGTAAATAGTCGGTCGAAACGCGGTTGCAAGCTGTGCGGCGCAGTTGTGTCAACGAAACTTAAATTGCTTTCAAGCTGGAGAGTTTTTTGAACTATGTATATAACATATCAAGTACTCCTCATAGTTTAGCCAATGCCAATGCAATCAAATTTAACTTTGTCCGAACAGTGCGGAAACTCAAACAAATTGCATCACAATATTTACATTCAAGTTTTATTACGCTTTGATTTGGGAAACTTGATTTCTTTGGGATTTTTTTTTATATCTTTAAGCTGTTGAGGGTTCATCGCTTTTGTCACGAACTGTGTAACGCATATTGAAAATATTTGTAATTATCTATACAGCTGAGTTTATATGTTATATAGTTTTGATATAGTTGCTGGTTGGTTTCTAGGTAATTACATAACTCAATATAAAGATTTACTTGATGGAAATTTGCATTGCTGCACCATAATATCAGATATCTCGATTGTTGTTTAAGAAAAAGCTTTCTTATCAGATCTTCAGAGTATTTAGCAATCGACTTGGCAATCTTTCAATTGATTATTTTGTGTTGACATATTTACATAGTATATCTGAATGCGATTTTCGCTGCACTTGTTTACTGCTAGAGGATAAGGGGCCGTCGCGCGGTCGGGCGTTCGGGCTGTCGATTTTGGTGCAGTGGTTTGACAGCATTGTTTGATTTGTTGTTTAGACTGCTATATTTACACACTGCTCAAGACAAGCCGAATAACAAACTGACAAACAAGCCCGCTGCTCGTTTCAAACGACGTCAGCGGAAAAGTGACGCATTTGGCAAGTGAATCCCCAGCAGCGTCACCAAGCCCGCGCCCATTCTGTCCATTGTCAACTTAATTGAAACATGCGGCATCGTCACAACAGCTGAGTATCAAACAAACACATCACCAACAGCAACAACAACGACAATAATAACAACAAACTGCTCGTTTTATTAACGACGCGCTTTGAATCCGAATAAATCTAGCTTTAACCTGTATTTTTGACTAACTAGGCCAGTTTATCTCAGTGGCCACAGTCCAGCTGCTAAATGAAATTTATTTTGCTGTGGATTCTCTCTAAAGCAACTGACGCATCCAAATGGCCAAAAGTTAAACAGCTGCTGGCAGAAGTTTCACATAAACTAACAAGGTTAATAAGCAGCAAGTTTTAAACAAATGATTTAGTTTATATAGAAAGACTTTTAGAAGTGATCCGAATCTCCTAAAGTCATAAAGTTTTCTTTAGTTTTACGGCACAGCCGTTATGCCCACGCACAGATAAGTCTAGTTCAGAAGCACTTGCTGAGTAATTAAAAAAAAAATATTCTATTTTTTGTGGTATTTATCATATGGCAACAGCATGTTATCATCAAAGATAAAATTTAATAATAATAGCCCCCAAACAATTATGACAAAGTGATTTTCCTGCAAAAAATAAGTGCGCAGTGACATTGACTCAAGGGAACTTTAGCTTGAATAGGATGTCAATTAGGTCGATTCATGAATGCAATAACCATATGTTGCCTGACAGACAGACAAAATGTATGGAAAAAACTTTGAAAGGGTTGGAGTGCCTGCATGTCTTATCTTACGTCTGAAAGTCGATTTTTTATTTTAAATTTTCGAAAGTAGAATTAATTTTCTCTGCCGTTTTAGATTTTCGTTTTAAGTTGAAATAAATTTGATGTGTTTTTTTTTTCGAATTTTTTTTGTGTTTTCGAATGTTTTTTATGTTCGCCATTTCAGCTCTTTCAAGTATGCAAACACTTTAAATATTTATTCGAATCATCGATATTGGATCAGAGCATCAAAGCAGTGCACAAGATATAAAAAAAAATAATGTTCGAAATCCATTTCATACAGATTTGTTTTTTCTCCATTAATTAATTAAATAAATAAATATTTGATTAAATAATTGCGTTTTCGGCGTTATGTATTTGACCCCGGCAATTTCAAGCAAATCTATGCTTTTAACTATAATAATTCATACATTTTTTACTCGCTCTCAGCTATGTGGCCAGAACTATTTAGACCAAACCAAACTTTTTTGTCCATCTGAATTTTTTATAAGTATAGCCAAAGTTGTGTGTATATGTGGTTTTCCCCCTCAACTGAATTGATGCTCTTTAGCTCTATGTGGGTATACATATAAATTGTGCTTTATATATATTTTTAATTAAATGCTTGTATTGAAAATAGACACGCAGCAAATCAATTTTTAGCCTTTCGATTGACTAAAGGCAAAATACCCATTAAACTGGCAGATATGAAAGATATGAATTCGGCTATACCAAAAAGATAGTTATATAAATGCATACATAATCCGTTAAATGCCATGCGTGACTCATAATGTATATGAATAAAGTATATTATAAATTTCCTTTATATATGTATGTATATACCCTTTGCTAGAGCCATTTGCAATGGGTATCTGTTAAAAACAGCAGGCATCGCGCCAATAGAAATTCCGCACATAACATACACAATGATTTGAGTATACAAAACAAAGCCAAACGCACAGACGTTTGTTTATAGATCGGCGCGAATTCAAAGACCATAAATATCGAAAATGTTTATGGCATATAGCAATTTGTAAACACAAACAATTTGGCAACGTATCGAACTGTAATGCCAATCAAATATTTAGAAATAGAAATTCGAAGCCATCAAAATCAAAAACATTACCTCATGTGGCAAACAGCGTTTGCTGCGATGATCTTCAAATGAATGCGACAGAAGCGGCCTCTACGCTATGTTGACTGGTGACTACTGACTCAATTAATTAGCCTCAATATAGATAAATTAGCAGCAAGTTAGCAACTAGCATGTGAGCTGCACCAAATTGTAAAATTGCAAAAATAAATGAAACGCTAACAGTCGCAAATTGAAAAGTGCCTACAATACAGTTGGCGCCTAATTGAAGTGCATGCAAACAGCAAATATTGGCCACAATGACTGTGTCTCTGCTTCCTTCAACTCAAACGACACTACAAGTCTGTATTATATATATATATATATATATATATATATATATATATATATATATATATATATATATATATATATATATATATATATATATATATATATATATATATATATATTTATATATATACATATATGTATGCATACACATCTGTACTTCTAATCAAATGAAATCGAAAGGCATCGTTACGCTTCAATTGATTCCATTCAGCACGCTGCCTGCCTGACCTCTCTCTCGCATAGCTCATAGCTATCTCATCATCGTCATATGCATACATACATTATGTGGGCCCCACTGAAAAAAATTCCATAGAATAGTGTAGAACTGTATTTGTCGCCTGGTGACAGAAATCTGTTTTCTGTCCAAGTGAAGCACGACACGCACTGATAACTCTGCCATACATCGTAATTACTATTAACCGTGAATTCTCTTGCTTATCAACTGGAAAACAGTGCGTCATGGTGTTGATTAGGTTGCTGTGGGGCTTTACGTTTGGGGCTTAGGCCAGCTGGGTGGTCGGACGGTTCGTCGGGTTGTTGAGTGGGCGGTGCGGTGTGCGTTCAATTGAAATTGACAATTATTTATTTATAGATTGCTCATACGCCGTGTGTGCCAACGTGAACGTGTGGAAATGTATTCTCAATTGTTAATGTTCATTCATGGCTGGCGCTGAATGAATAATTAGCATATTGCTATATTTCTCTCTCTCTCTCTCTCTCTCTCTATCTTTCTCTATCTCTCTCTCTCTCTCTCTATATATATATATATATATATATATATATATATATATATATATATATATATATATATATATATATATATATATATATATATATATATATATATATATATATATATATATATATATATATATATATATATATGTATATAAAATGTACATAGCTAATTTAAAATTCGAAATGTCTCCTCAAATGCAAAAAGTCATATCTGAATGCTATTGTGGCTTTTGTTGTATAATGAGATAAGATTTAGTATTAACTTTGGACTCTAAGCTGCTTCACACTGTTTGCTCAAGTGCTACACAGCTCTTGAGTTTCTTCTCTTTATAAAGTGGATTCTAAACTCGATTTCCACTTGTGGTTTTGCTCGTTATTATACCTTTATGGCGGAGAAAGGTGTTTTGTCACGTATTATGAGGGAGGCTTCTATAGCTACATGAAGCTAGATGCAATCAGTTTCATCTGTAAATGCTATATCACGCCATACCATAAATTTGGGTGGTCTTTATAAAATCGTATAGCGGTTCTAGATTCTTTGCTCAATCTTGACATTGGCTAGGCTTTATATAGATTCCAGAACTATTCTATCTTTCGAGGATTGCACCTACGGTCTTAAATAAAGCTTCAGTTAACTATATCATTGGATTGCTCTATATCTTAAAGGGTATTTATTCTTCGACGTAGCGCAGATAGGTCTTTCTTTTTTATGAAGGTAGTTTTATTTTTCTATATAATTTTCCGGCAGGAAAAACCAAGTGGCTGTCGTTGCTGTGGCATTGAAGTTGATTGCCTTTTACTATTATTGCATTTGCTCGTATTGCATTTATTGAGTCTGATGCATTGCCTGAACTATTCATTCGATTGCTTGAATCGCATTTATATTATTGCCTCCATTATGGCAGCTGGCAGCCTTTTGAAAGTTCTGTTTATCGCTTGGTAAGACTTAATTATAAATTCGAATTAGCGAAAATTGAGCTGGCACGTGGATTGTTCGTTACTTGGCGTGTGGCATTTCGCTTAGGTATTTATTGCGATCCACATATTCCTCATACGTTTGAGTTTTTTGTTCTTTAATGGGAGGCAATAAATTCGATGGCGATGTGCGAGCGTTTTATTTATGGTTATTGTTAGCAGCTGGTCGTGGCTTTAGCTGCTATTATTATTATTTTTTATAATTCTATGAAATTTTTTACGGCAATCGTCTAAAAATATAACCAAATAGTTAGTTCATAGAAATGCAATTGCGCCCCAATTTATCCATGCATTGAATTCTTGATTCTAATGAAAATTTTATATTTACAGGTATCGAGGAAGTGCCCGTCAAATCGGTGGTGAATCGTGTGGGTCATCAGCTGCAGAAAGCTTTATCCGAAAAGGGCATGGCACTGCTGGTCAATCATGGCATATCTGATGAAAAGGTGGCTACAATTATCTCTCTTGCTTCAGTCATGCTTAATCTGACTCTGTTTTGCTTTAGCTGAAAACGGCTTGGGACCATCTGGACGACTTTGTCGATTTGGCAGCGGATGTCAAACAGCTTTACCTACGTAACGATGGCGACAATCATGGCTATGTGAGTCCAGGCATAGAGCGCTTTGATGGCAAGACACCGGAGCTGCGACATGCATTCAATATTTGCACACTGAATGTTCAGAATCTGCCGGAGGAGCCGCTGCCCGGATTTGCAGATCATATCAGCACACTGGCCAATGACTTTAAGGCGCTGGCAAGCTTTATACTGCAGGCGCTGGCCGTCTCGTTGGACATTCCGCCCACATTCTTCCTCGAAAAACATTCACATATGATGTCCGGCGATCACGACAACATGACCACTCTGCGCATGCTATACTATCCGCCCATAGTGGACGATGAGCCCGGACAGGGTCAGAACGATGTCATCAAGGGCCGCTGCCAATATAGCTACCAGCGTTGCTTATCAGATCAGCCAGATTTCCGGCCCGAGCACAATCCGTTAGAAGACGAGCCGGATAACGTACAAGGCAATGGCAAGGATGGGGAACTCTGCGAGCACAAGCTGGCCAACGGCGAGGTCATTCGCTGTGGTGCACATGTCGACTACGGCACATTCACGCTGTTAGCGCAGGACTCTGAGGGCGGCCTGGAAGTGAAACTGCCGGGCAGCGAAAAGTGGACTCGTGTGGGTCACTTGCCGGGTGCCATATTAGTCAACTGTGGCGAGATCTTGTCTATGTGGACAAGGGAACGTTATCCTGCGCTGGTAAGCTAGCAACTTTAAGCAAACCCCAGGTCATGCAACTTAATTAAGTGCTGTCTTTTGAATCGAATAGCAACACCGCGTCGTCATACCGGAACAGGAACACATAAGGGCTCGTGGTCGACACTCGATTGCATTCTTCTGCCATCCAGACAATATTACAATGATATCTCCCAACGATCTGCCTCAAACCGATGCCGAACAGAATTCAGCGTGTCTCAAGCAGCGGAAGAAGTCCTTCAAAGCGGCGAAAGAGCGGTAAGCTTTGATCTTACACACATAATCGTTGTTTGCCAAATTTACTGACCTGATTTCTTTTATGGTCTTTTATTCGTTGCTTGGATTCAATTGCTGTTATCACAATGTGGCTGGCCGTAAATCTATCACCATTTAAAGCGTCTACAATGCATATCAGCTAATACAGAAAAAGTTTAAAGAAACGTACACCAATAACAACCACTCGCAATGACGTTGCGTCACGTAGTCGCCAGTTGCCAAGATCCTCATCTCTACTCCTGCCACTCTGCCATCCTTTCATCAGCCTGTGGGGAGAGTTAACGTCGTATATTAGAGTTGAACGTCAACAACACACTTGATGTTTTAAACTTTTTATTTTATTATTATATAATATACGATTGTAATTGCTTCATTTCTTTAGTTTGTATCATATGTATTTGATATACATACATAAATAATATTTATATACAAATACAATACATACATACATACAACGTTTTGCATAATTTGAGTATCAACATCAATTATACACTGAGAGAAACGCACATTTTAACATTTTTCTTACAGCTAGGCGCTAGACACTTATTTCCATTCCTTGTCAATGCTTATCTAAAACTCGACCATATCGCAATTTCCAAATTGACCGATGCTACACAAGTGAGATTAACTCTTGCCGCTGTAAACATTTACAAATATTTTTACTTTGAGCTGATGTGGTAAGTTTCTGCTTGCTTGTTTTACATGATTACCATACACATATGTTTACAGTTTCAATTATTTCAACATTTTTCAATATTTGTTTTTTTTTTTATAAATTCTTCATATACACATATATATTCTTTTGTTTATCTTCAATTCTGCACAACAAATACATTTAACAATGAAATCTTTTTTTGTATCTTGTTGTAGTTGGTAAATATTTTTTATTTTTTACTTTTAATCTATGTTGCACGTAAGCTATTGGACATTTACGAGAGTATTTGGCTTAATTTTTTTTTTTCAAATTTATTTTTTTTTTGTATGCTTCTATAGCGATTGACACTAAGAGTATCCGAGGATAATGGGAAAGGGAAATTTAATTTCTTATTTATCATGAACCAAATCTTAAACCAGAATTGTCAAACTTGTTCCACAGAGATTCAAAACTTGAGCCCTGACTTCGTAGCTTTTAAAAACCAGCACGTGATCTCTCAAAAATTGTAGTCTAGCTAACAATAATAATGCTAATGAAAATATTAAATATAATGATAACAACATGCATACACGAATGCTAACGACTCTTTTGAGTCATAGTTAAATAATATATATATATATATGTATGTATGCAAGTAACTTATAGACTTATATAGTTGTTTTTGAAAGGGAAGAAATTTACTAAATTTTAATTTTATCTATACAGTCGCAAGCAAAACTTTAACGAGCTATAGTGCTTATCAATTGATGGACGGCGCGCACACTTTTCAGCATTACTCTGATCGATTTACAGTGTGTGACTTGTGTGTGTGTGAGGCATAACTTAATTATTAACCCTCATATTTGCACAAAATATTTTATTTATAACTGAAAGTCACATGCGCAACTGTCAGTTAACATGCCAACTAACAATAACAATAATATTCTTGTGGCAGTAGTTGTTATTGGTGTAGCTGCTGTTGTTGTTGTTGTTGATATTGTTATTGTTGTCGTTGCTGCTATTAACCAGCGGATTTGATCAATAGAACAAATATGACGCGCATGCTTCATTCTTCTTTCCAAATGCCACTCCACGAAATCAGCCCTGTCATAATTTATGCAATTGCATTCACACTCTGAAGTGCTCATCAAAGTATCGGCGTATATTCTCAGTTATGTGTCATTCAAATTAGTTCTATTTTTTGTTGTTGAAATGCTTTGTTTGCAGTGGACAACAGTTATCTGTAATAAGCCTGTAAAGCCTGTAAGTGATTAATGTACTGCATTAAGTATACATTGCACTTGAGAAAATTAATGAGAAGCCTGTAACAAAAGTTTTTCGTAATATATAAACCAGGAATTCATATAGGTGTGTGAGGTGTGCACTGTAAATCGACTTTCAAAACTAAACAAGTTATCCAATCAAATGAAATGTCTGCTGCAGCAGTGGGTTTTAAAGAAAGTCTTAATATGGAAAGAGTTTCACTTTGTGAAGAAATGTCATCATCAATAACTTTTTATATTACATCATTATATGCTATGTGTCTAAGGGAGTTTATTATTATTATTTTTTTATGTAAAGTAAATATTAAAAATAATTGAATACTGTTGGAAGCTGACGATCTTTTTTGGGCCAAAAAATTTACAAAGGTTTAGTTAAATGATTTTGATTTAATTTAATTATATTAATTTTTAATGATTTTAATTTAATTATATTATAAATATATCTATTGATTTAAGGGCGTGAAGGTTATAAAGCTGCTGCGCGCTTGATGACAATTATTGGACAAACAGACAACGGCAAAGAATAGAAGTTCTAAGTAGGAACTAGGGTTATGGCTTATGTGTTAGGCTAACACAGAGTGAGAACTCAAAACTGAAAATAAACTTAAGTAAGCTAATTAGAAGAGTGAATGTTAGCTGCTGCTATATTGCCATTCACCATAAATCATTCTAACATTTTGTAATTTTTTTTAAATATATAAATAGTACTATTTAACGCCACATGTATGCACTTAGTAAAAAATTATGAAAAATCTATTATAAATTAAATTAACAGCTGTCGATGATGATATATGAATAGCTACAGTCAATAATCGTAGTCACCTGGCTAATTACACAAAATTACTTAAATGTGGCTGCATTTTGGTAGTTTGAAATTTGCAAATGACAATAGAAAATTAATTTTTCAAAGTAGAAAAAACTGTGTGTGTTTTTCTTGAACTATTAATTGAATTGACACCATTCAGTTAGTCAGAGTTTGAGTTTTTTGTAAACATTTATTTAGCTGGCGTTCGATTTAATTTTTCAGCGCAATAGCAGGTCGGGTGGGTGGCTCTTTGTTTAATCAAAGTGTCAAAGTTAAATAAAATAAATATTGACAAAAATATTCAAACAGGCACGCGGGCAGGCTGACAGAGAGGTGGACATACAAGGCGGGTGGGAGACTCATTTGTCTAGTGCGTTGAGCCTTTAATCTGGCGCTTTAGATAATGACAATGATTTGCCTTAGATATTTATAAGCGATATATCTACATTTGAATATATATATATATATATATATATATATATATATATATATATATATATATATATATATATATATATATATATATATATATATATATATATATATATATATATATATATATATATATATATATATATATATATATATATATATATATATATATATATATATATATATATATATATATATATATATATATATATATATATATATATATATATATATATATATATATATATATATATATATATATATATGTATATATATATATACACATATTAAATATACATATATAATATACCAACAACAATTTGATATTTAAGGCAAACAAAGCGAACTTTTTGATAAGCTTAACTGTGTAAATAATTGCTTTGCTTGGTTTAAACGAACGCGACAGGCAGTTGAAAATGAAAGCTAAACGAGAAACCGCAAGAAAAGAAATGAAGTTTACAACCTTCCTAATTTTGGGTGGTAATCTAAAATATATTGAGATAAGATTGTCTGGGCACTGCAAATATTTGTCGATATAGAAGTGACAAAAAAACATGAAAGATACAGATTAATGCTATAAATACCAACATATTGCTAAATATTAAACTGAAATAAAATTAATGAATATGTCCTAAATCAATACAACTATATTATAATTTTGTATTTAAATTGTATATGCTTATAAAAAATATTTTTTTTTTATAAATATTTAAAATAATATTTTTAAAAACTTATAAAAACAGAATGAAAAGAGTTAATTCATATTATGATTACCAATATAATATATTTCACAAAAACATTTCTAAAATTAAATCAAAAATTGAATTTCTAAATATATAAAAACTTAAATTATAGATATGAAGTATGTATCGTATATTGGTAGAAAAGATTGCAGTAGAAAAAATTACAATTAAGTCAATATTTGCCAGTTGCATAAGAAACGAGTTGTTAAACGGAATATCAATAGCTTTCAGTAGAGTATCGACATTTGTCTGTCGTCTGGTACTTATATACTTATCATCTAAAGGTTTACTTATGTAGTATTTGAGCGCTACTATTCTACAACAATTAACTAATGCGCTCAAAAATGCTACGTGCTCAAATATATATATATATATATATATATATTGTTTAACAGCTTTGTTTTGATGAGACTTTAAGTCACACTTTACATATATATTTTTTTTGTCAGAGACTACAAGTACAGTGGCTAATAGACCCAATGGATATGTTACTCATACAAATATGGTATTGTAAATATATAGTATATATATATATATATAGTATATATATATATATATATATATATATATATATATATATATATATATATATATATATATATATATATATATATATATATATATATATATATATATATATATATATATATATATATATATATTTTTATATTTAGTACATGTACTATCTTAATTTGAATATGATTAACCTTCACTTGGGAAAAGCAAGTTACTATCATGTTAGAAGACATTCTTCACTTATATATTTAATTTCACACGTATGTATCAATATTTATGGGACATCAAATAGCAATACGTATATCAAACATTCAATAGGTAGGTAAACTATATATAAACACTGCACTAAATGCCAATCAAATGTTGCTCGTGAAATCGTTGCTGGCAATTCTAGGAATTTGCAATTCTTGTCTTTCAATTGTGTTGCCCAACAATCTCGGTTTAAATTCAATTTGTAAATGTTTCAATTTGTTGTATTTATTGTACGTGTTCATATTTTATGTTTCATATTTCATTTACTTTAAATATATTTTTGCACATCAATTACGAATATTTTTTCATTTTTGATTTCTTTTGTTTTTTTTTTTTGTTTTTTCTTTGAAGGCTCAATTTTTACTGTGGGATTGTCGTGTTCGTTTCGAACCCATTTTTACTGTAGCTTAGCGTGGTCATAGGTTTTGGGCATAGATAGCTTTATATTTGTAATACATATATGGAATACCGATTTGCCTTTAGGCAGCTAGCATAGATTCTGTTGCACATATGCACACATACACATCTACACATAAGCAGAAGAAGAGCTGAAAGAGCGAAAAGGTTTCAAAGGATTTAATTGGTGTAGAGCGGATGCAGCTGCAGCGGCTCCTGGCTGGTCGTTGTGGGCGTGCCAGCCGCATACTGTCGAGCACGCATCACATTCATCTGTATCTCCGATGAGGCCGTTGAGTTCATACAGTTTGGCAGCTCAGCAGATCCATTCCTGGCAGCTGTAGCTCTTCTCTGGCCGCCGCCAGCACCGTGCCCACCTCCAGCTGCCCGAAAACTGGTGCGACAATTGATGAGCGCATTGGGGCAACAGCTCTGCAGAAAAAAAGTAAAAGAAGAGAAAAGCGGGCACATATAAAAACAAGAGCAGAGAGCCAAATGAGGCTAAATAGGCGTAGAGAGAATGCTGGCTACGTAGTCAAAGGTTAGGCATATTTAAACGACGTCGGGGACAGATACAGCTAGCGAGATAAATAGATAAAGACAGTGAGATAAAGTGTCACATACTTGGAAGTTTGGGGCTGTGTGGGACGTGTTCTGTTGTGGGTGTGGACGGCATGGCACATGTCTTTCGCAGTTTATTTGTGGAAAACAAATGACAAAAAAATAAAAATGCAAAAAAAAAAATAAAATAAACGAGGAAAAATTCCGAGTGAAATACAAAATAAAATGGCGAATTCATTTAAAAACAGGGACTCGTAATGTAGATGTGGGCGTGTGCGCTGTTAAAGAGTAGTCTGTGAAATACAAAATTTGTGAGAAAAAAAATAAAACAAAACCCAGAATTTTACCCAAAACAAACTCAGAGCATCAAAATATGCGCATTTGTAAGTGTTTGTTGTTGTTTTGTTTGGAGACCGTTTTGTAACAGGTGCTGTGTGGGTTAAAGTGAGCAGTATATAAATATGAGTGTGAGTGTGTGTATGTTGGAATTGTACATATTATGTATAATATACTTATATCAGCCAAAAGCTTTTCAATTTGAATATTACATTTTTGTTTGTTTGTTTTTTTTTATGGCATTCTTAGCATTTGTTGAGCGTTAGGCAACGTTTTAGAAGGGCAAAAGCCAGCTGTGCATGGAAAAGATGAATAGATGAGATTAAAGATTGAGAGATAGAAAACCAATTTACAATATATGTATATGCATAAGATACGCTCGAGACCAAAAAAACTGATAGAGATACGGATGGAATTGCTTTAAGAAAGATAGACAGTTAAGAGAGCAGAGGGGCATACATAGATAGCTCAGGCAAGCGGTCGTGCATAGAAATCATCAGGCATTATATAATTTCGCAGCAATGATAGATGTGACATGGACGCAAGCAATTGCTATTGCAGCTCGAAATTTGCAGTTGCAGTTGAAATTCAAGTTCAAAGTTTAAAGTTTACTGTTGTCTCGGTCAGCTAATATGTATGCTACATTTTACTTTTTGTTCAAGCTACAGCTAAGGGGCACTAGTTGCCAATGCAGCTCCAAGAAAACTTATATAGCTACCACAATATGCGCAGTCTGGCTTAAGTCTCTCTGAATGCTGGCGCTGTTAAAGTTGCAGTTGCAGCTGTGTTTATCGTTGTTGCTGTTGCCGCTGCGCTTGTGCTTTCCATTGTTGCCGCAGCTGTTTTGCACTAAGTCTAGGCGAGAGATTAAAGGCGAACGGCGTTGGGGTATTTTGTTCGAAGGTTGATTTAAAAGCAATATGTATTGATAAAAGGTCTTACTTGGCTATTGGCAACTAACACAGAGTTCCCGCCCAATATATATAAATATTACCAATTTCTCCCTTAGTGAGCTTACCTTGAGAGTCTTTTTGAAAGCGGCCCTGAAATCGCGATTGAAATATGCATAAATTATTGGATTCAGCGCCGAGTTGAAATAGCCAATCCAGAACAATATTCCAACCACAATTCGTGGTGTTTTGCAGCTGTCACAGAGAGTGAATGTGATATACCTGAAACAAGAATGGGCAGAGATGTGTATATAAGCGAATATAAGAGACCTGCTGACTGACTCAATCATAATTTGAAAAACAAAATAATGAGGTAATTAAATAAAAGTATATAAACATAGAAAGCTTGTCAGGCAT
Source organism: Drosophila anceps (assembly GCA_035045945.1). Classification (NCBI taxonomy): domain Eukaryota; kingdom Metazoa; phylum Arthropoda; class Insecta; order Diptera; family Drosophilidae; genus Drosophila; species Drosophila anceps. The sequence continues at coordinate 16,185,602 of JAWNON010000225.1, forward strand.
AAATGAAAACAGCCTCAGCAATTGTGTGCCCTTTTACTTTTGGTATAATATCTGTTGGGCGAATTTTGAGTATAATTTCAAATGTCATTTCCATTGTCTTTCAATTTAATTATTATGTTTACCCAGGCAAACATTTTATTGTAATATATTATTCTATAGAAACCAAAATTAATTTATATTCTGTTAACTTCGCTTGAATTGCAAAAGCAGCAGAAAGGATCAAACAACGACTTTCTACTTACATAGAAAGACACTCAAAGGACTATTAATATTCATAGTTGGTTCTTAGTTCCTTTTCTTTTATCTTTTTAGTTATTAAGTGACCTCGGTCTGCCAATGGCCAGTTAGTTCATAATTGCGAACTCATAATACCGAAGCAGGGAACTTTTCTTAGCAACTTTTTCTTTTCAACTTTTCTTGTCTTGGCTAAGAAGTAAGAGACAAAAGTTGCATAAGTTTAGGCGAAGCAGAAAAATTAAAACAGTTTTAGAGTCGTGTAACCTGAGGCAATGTACATTTAAATTAAAAAGTAAGATGCAGGTGTAATTGCTGATTAAAAAGAGCTTGTGAGGACTTCTCATTTAGTTCGATATTTCCTTTTTTTTGTGTATATTTGTATTTATCAAATCTTCGCAAGCTGCTGACATCCTTTACGCACCATAGGAAGAAGGGCAGCCAGCAGAGCAGAAAGGCGCTCATTATGATGCCCAATGTGCGGGCTGCCTTCCGCTCGCGCCTCATTGTCGTTATGGTTGACTGCTCCACCTGTATGCTCGGCCGTGGCTTGGGTATTTGGCTAATCTGCAGGTGCTTCTCCAGCAGAAGGGCGGCTACTTTAGATCTGCGTTGAGCATGTAATTAGCGTTAATTGCGGCAAATAAATTAATTGGTTTACCTGTACACCAAGCGCTCCTGTCGGTCGGCCTCCTGGTAAATGCGGTAGTACATGGACAGCATGACAATTCCCGGTATCCAGAAGCTCATCGACGAGCTCACAATTGCATAGGCCTTGTTCACTTTGAACTCGCATATCTGCAATTCAATTAGATCATAATACACTCCTTGTTATTTAGTGTAGCAATTGAAATTCAAACGATGTAATTTCATCAAATAAATCACATTAAATACATGGTTGAGCTCATAAAATAAAACAACCCCAACAAATTGATGATGCTTTTATAGCCAGCAGCCATTAGAATTGGAATATAAGCGATAATATGCAAAGTGCAGTCAATTAAGTGCAAACACAACCGCAGCTGCAACTGAAACTGAGACGGCACAGACAATGGTAAAATTTGCGGCAACGTTGCGTATGCGTAATGCGATTATTGCACTGAGGCGAAAGCAATAAAACGCAAACCAATTATAGCATACATTAAAGCTATGATATGACAGGCACCCACGCCCCAGGCACTTAACGTTGTCTCAAGGCCATCTAATCAGATTTATGTGAGAGTTGACGCGGCGTTGTCGCTGCCAGTTATGAAGGACAGCAACAACATCAACAACAACCACAACAACAGCAACATCAACAAGCACAATGACAACCACATTAAGTTAAACTAATTAAAGCTCAACTTGAATGCCTAATGTATGCAAAGGGCTTTCAGTGAGTCGACGCTTTGTGTGAAGTCGAAAATTATGCACAGGCGGCACAAGCACAGTCCCAGCACCACCAGCACCGGCACTGGCACAAGCCCAAGACACCAGGACCAGGCACCACAAACGCAAATATAATTACATTTATTTATACATCAGCATTTGTATTGCGCAATAACAAACCCGCAGCACCAACAACAACAAACACTGCTACTTCCCAGCGACACGTCAGCAGCTGGCAACAGTTGTTAGGGAGCAGACGCAGCAACAGAGCCAGGTATTGAGCCACTTTCATTCATGCCGCTGCTTGAGAAGTTAACAAATATGTTAGCTGGTCAGGACGTGCTCATGTCGCAAAATGGCCAATAAAGCAAACCCAGTAATAAATATGCCAACTGTCGGCTGAGCACCTAAAAAGGCATAAAAACAGCGCAGATGCCTTTGGTCCCCACATAAATCAATTTTTCTTGCAACGACTCCTAGTCTTAGCCAACAGAGCTGGTCGCGTGTCGTGTTTGCCGTCGTGCAAATAACACCTGAGTTGAATATGAAACATTTTCATAACTAAAAGCCTCTAGACAGACACAAATGAAATAGATACGCTCAAAAACACTAGCTGAATTCTTGATCTGTCATTATATAGCAGCAGCACAATATACAATAACAAAGACTGACTAATCATAGTGGTAATCATTATATAGGGTTTCTAGTCCACTTTAAAATAAAAATCCGTATACTACAAGATATACATTCATAATATAGATGTATGATACAACTACTATCTATAACATAATGTAATCTATATGTTCATTATAATATTTTTTTTAAACTACATACTCAACTAAACTACTACTACATACATCTTGCTTATACATGTTATTCCGAAGCTATTTACATAAAAATTGATAAGCCCACAATAACTTTTACATGTCAATATAGGTTCAGGTTTTGATATTACTTAAAATATATATCTAACTAACTTACTGACTGACTAGTTATTGTTAAGCTGCTCCTATTCCTCTCGTGCTAAGGGATTTGAACACGCACTCAGCTCAAGTCTGGCATCTAAACCAAAGTCAATGTGCCAGCAACTTGCAGCAGTTGGCAGAATTTATGGCACACCTTGTGGCCAATGTGTGGCATAAGCAAGCAAACTGCATGTCTAGCAGCCAGCCCCTAGCAAACACACATACACACACACTCACACTCGCACAGACACATGCACACAAAGGCAGTAGAAACTGTTGAAACGTTGAATTGTGATGCGCTCGAAAATTAAGGATATATATTGTCAGCTTACATGGGGATTGGATTTGAGATATTTCCAGTTCTCGTTTGTGGTATACCAGCCCGAGCAGATGGGTAGGAACGAGAGCAGCGCCGGTGATAGCCAAACCATTAGCAGCATGATGAAGACACGACGATGCGTCATTATGAGTGGATAGTCCAGTGGCTGGACTATAGCATAGTACCTGAAATGAAAGAATCCATCAGAGAATATTTGCCATATCATTTTTGAATAATTGATGACTTACCTGTCTACCGAAATGCAACATAGATGCATGATGCTCGCAGTTGAGAAGTAGACATCGAAACTGTTCCATATATCGCACATTACCGTCCCGAACATCCATCTGCCCGATATCTCGACGGAAGCATTAAAAGTCATTGCACAAAGTGCAACTAGCATGTCGGCCACTGCCAGTGAAACCACAAAATAGTTGGTAATGATGCTGTAAATGAAAGTTGAACATGACTAACTTCGCCAGAAAATGCCAGAGGGAAATGTTGACAAATTTTTGAAAGTTTTACAAATCAAGTTTTGCGCAATGCACATTTATGGCATTATGTTCATAGTCTGTTGCATAGTTTTCTTGGCAGCTTATCGAGTTAATAGCTTGTCTGTTTCTATGCAACAGAAACTTGTGCTTACATTGCACATACGCAGCATGTGACTGCAGTCCATCGTTCAGTCTGACAAGTGGATGCCAGTGGATGCATCATCAATTAATAGATTATGTGCTTTATTTTCGCAGTAGTGCCGCAAACTCTGCACACTATGCTCAACTCAATTATGGGCACATGGCGTATGCGCAACTCTAAGCCTCGTTGCAGCTTTAATGCCCAAAACTTTAAGCGAAAGGCAATTACATTTTCATATCTCACAATTTACACTAGGCCAATGAACCAGCCTCACGTCCAAACTCCCACAAACTTAATTACAACCCACAGGAACCAGCCGCAACCGTGTTGGCAGTATTCGGAAGACAGACATCGAGGAGGTGTGAGGTGGAGTGACGAAGGCAGCCCTATGGCAAATAACGGACAGTTGTTGGCGAGCCTTAACTACCACAGTAATGTACAAGGCATAAGGCAAAATACCAACCAGCGTCAACAACAGAATGTAAGTAGCAAAGAGGCGTCGCTTTAAATCCGATTAAATGCTGTAGATGAGGGCAGAAGAAGAGTTGAACGCGGGCATGTCGATTCCGATAGATGAAAAGTTTAATTAGATTTATGACTTGTCAGGACTTCAGAACTTCAGAACTTTAACTCGGCTCTTTAAAATGCCAAAGTACACACTTTCAATGGCTATTAGTAAAAGTATATTGATTGGAAGCTCGTTATGACTGTCAATGCCAGCTCGCTTCAAGTCCGTTTATGTTTTGCTTTCGAAATTCATATTGGATTTCGTATCGATAGCCATTTTGTAAACTATTAATGGTATCATGCTTTAAGCACTCGAAGCTCTAGCAGAGGCAACAATGGATCATTATAATCTCTACTGATTAGTGAAAGTAATTTATTATCTTGTGTATAAAAATATTGAAATGACTCATGACGTGGGCTAGATAGATAGTGGAAAGTAAAAATGTTTGTCGCTTCACAAGCTACTTAGATTATAGATATCAATATCAAGGAGGTAGAGCATAAAGAAAGTTACATAACTAGTTTCATTTGTATATTTCTAATATTATGGTTTCACTGAAGGCTTTTTTTTGGGAATCAATTAGTACTCAGATTAGACGACGTAGGTATTGACTAGCTAGAAGTCTGTAACGCACAAGTAACAAATTTACAATAGACAACTGTCAACTGACTTTTGCTTACTCTCATACAACCAATTTTATCTTAATTTAAAATTGAAGTTTTTGTAATTTTAAGTAAATTTACAAATTAAGATGCTCGTTAAGGTAGATTGGTATAAAATATACTTGCAGTATATATAATTTGTACATATTTTTGCGATTTAGCGTTTTTTTCTGAAATCTGCAACGAAGCTGTGCCAAATCGCGGTTTTTATATTAGAGGGAGCATTTTATCTTTGCGCTGCACATAACGTATATAGGTTAATTTCGACAAGCTGAACTTTTAGTTGGCTCCACCTTAATGGGCCATACGAAAGTTGCTTCAATTAGTGTACCGGATATTAAGTCAGCCAGGCGCACAAGCACAATCGTCCATATATCTGGAAGGTTGACCTGAGCTGTGAAAAGAGTCCGACACGTTTAGGCTCGGTTAAATGAGGCTCAAATTATCGCATGAAAATTTGGTTAATGCGAAGATTGAGTTGGACACACACCTGTGATTTGCACGCAGGCACACAAATAGACATACACACACTTCCACTGGTAAGGGGGTAAAGTAGGAATGCATGTCAAGCATAATTAGGCCTAATTTGCCATAATGATTTAAACTGCGCAGCGACGCAAAACAGTTGAAATGGGTCACAGGCAACATCAAGGAAGATACAAATTTTTATGCACCTAGCAATAGTCATCAGTAGCTTCGTTCCCTTCATTCAGTCCTTTCACTTCTGGCCGGGCATGAGCATTACACAGCTTCTCAGGCTACGCAAGTTAAATGAGCCCCTTAAATGTCAGGTGCCTGTCTGTTTTGGCTGTCGCCAAGGTGAGCATTTTCTTGGGCTGCTTTAAAAGTTTTATGCCTTGACATTGAGCGCCTTAAGGCTTCTTGCGTGGGCGTGACTGGGCGGTGTGTGCGATTTATGTAGCTTAAATGCCAGCCAAATACAGCATATGAATTTGCGCCTGAAACACGTACGAAATTATGAAGAACTGTCGTAACACCCACACTCACGCACGCACGCACATACACAAACACACACAGGCCACAGGGTGACATCTTCCACAACAGTATGAGAGAGTGTTGAGTAAGTATTGCTGTTAATATGCCCTGATCTCAATAAAGGATGGTTCAGAGAGGATATGATGTTTATGTGCAGAGTTTATGTGTCAAACCTATCAAAAAATATATGTTTGCAGGGTTTCTTCTGTTTGAAATTACAAAACCCATAGACCGAAAACCTCAAATTAATATTATCCTGTATATAAAAAAAATATTTTAGATTTTGTTAATAAATTAATTTTGACAATTACTTAAAATTGATAAGATCAGGATATATATCTATGTATATATGTTATGCACTAGAGCAAGTGAACCGCGCAGTCGTGTACTCTCGACTTAGTTTTTGTTGGCGCTGCCACAAAAATGTATATGGACCATCGTAAATAAAATGCCAAACCCGGCAGCGTCTGTCTGTGCGCCCTTTTAAGAAGGCCACAATATTTAAATGCGTTCTTCTTATTAACATATTCGATGTAATTACGCACGTTTTCGACATTTGACAGTGCCGCACAGAAGTATGCCAATGGGTGGGAGCAGACACCACCCCTCCACATGGTAATGGTAATGGGTGCGAGCTTTAGCAGAAAAGTTGACAAATTTCTTGACACGCAACGCGGCCCAAATATAATAAATGATGACAAAATAATGGACGCTAAGGCGCACAGGATTAACGCGCCGGCGGTCAAAGGCTGTGCAAAAAAGCTACATAGACAGAAATTTCTGGCCATGTCTTTGATGCGCACGCTGACAATGGCGCTTTGTGGCCAACAATTGACTAATAAACGTGCAATAACGATAGAAACGGGCGCAACTGACAGCGGAATACCCGTTCACGTGTATTCTAGCTACAAAACTAATCAGAACTTATAATAGTTTCGACTTATCGAGCTGTCATATACAATTTTAACTGTTTTATCTGCCACTAGTGTCTACCCTTGCACGAACAAGCGAACATGGGAACAAACAACAGAACGAATATACGCTTCTATCTTAAAGTAGACGAGCATTCGACAGCCCGCCTCGAGCTAGTCGGACCATTGAAAAAGAAAATAAATGAAACACGCTAGAGCATTGTTTTTATTGTTGTTGCTATTGTGCTACCCCGTATTCAGAGCAAGTTTTAACATAATGCTTGCCAGAATTGACAGCAGCCTAGTAAACCACACATATGTGTGTGAACATAATTCAGAAGATGGGGAATTAATATATATTTCGAATAAATTGGCATCGATTAATATTATAGTTTAATCAATCTATAGAATCGAAAAAAACTCGGTGTAATGATTGTGCTTCGGATCATCTGGACGGACTTTAAGTATCTATAAGATGAGCAATCCAATAATATTTCTTAGATTGCGCATTTGACCATATCTCGCAGTCGCATTCATATCTTATTCAATGGGATACTAGTACTGAAGCTAATCCAACATCTGATTCGCAGAGAAAAGGACTAAAGCAAAATGATAAAAGAAATAGGTAGTTATAGGATATACGTATGTTTGACTGCAGAAATCAAGTTTGTTTTAGCTATAGCATCTGGCATGTGATCACAACTCACCGCAATTTCCTGTGCCGCATAACAGACACAATCACCAGCATGTTGCCTAGAATGGCGGCCAGTATGATGAAACCAATAATGAAACACTTGACGATGACAAATGTCAAATGCGCACTGCCCGTTTCGGCGGCAGCCGCGGCGGAGCTGCCATTGTCCTGTGCCTGTCCACCGGCAATATTTTCCAGGGAAACTGAGCTACTGCCACTGTTGCCTATGCCTTCATCAACATCGATGAGTCCATCGGCAACGAAATTCAAATAACTCGCATGTGAAGCCGCAGCCGCAGCCGCAGCTGCTGCCGCTGCCGCAGCCGCCGATGTTGATCTCGCTGCTGATACCGTGGCCGATGCCTCCAGGAGCAGCGGCATGTAAACGGGTTGTGACTTCGACCCTACACCTGTATCCTCCAGCAGGGTCCTTGCCGCCGTTGTAGCCGTTGCCGTTAGCCTGCGTATGAGTGTCATGGTGTTGGGCGAATCGTTATTGTTGCTGTCGCCTCAGTGGTGTTCTGGTAGAGTTTAGTCCTTGAATCCAATGCAATTATTGGCCTGCCATTCACTGATGACTCGTTGCCCTATAGCATTCACATAGTTAGGGGCGCTTGCTGTGCAGGGCATGCTGATTGTAACTGTCATTTGTCGTTCTTGCCTTTTATTGCTGACAGAAGTTTGCTTGCCAAGCCTGCAATTGAAATGATATCAACGATTTATTAGTGCTCATATTTCATTTATTTCCGCAGTGGGATCTACATTTTTACTATCCTTATTCGATTTGTATCAATTTGGCATTTGTTGTGCCAGTTTAATGAAGCACATCGTGCCAACAATTTATCTACAATCTGCCTGCGGGCCACGCCGGGGACTTGGCCAGACGCTTACAATTTGTAGAAACATGCAAATGCTAAACCAGCCCCATAAACACCTTGTGCCTTTGATGGCATTGTATAAATTGTATAACCCCCCAAGCATTTGGCTACCCAACTCGCACACAACAGCAACTACACAAAAATAAACTTGAGCTGAGCTGAGCTGAGCCCTTACTGAGAACAGCCAATGAAATTCTTACCTACACAAAGATCTCAAATTGTCGGAGTTGGCGTGGTCTACAAACGCCCAACATAATCTCTCTCAACTCAATTGGCTTAATTTGCCATAAATAGCGCCAATGTGTCTGTTGGCAGAACATTTTTGTGTGGCGCCAGCAAAAGCGACAAAATTTTCGTTTCCTTCCGCTTACCGACAGCTGTTGCCTGTCAATATTTTATCCTTATCATTAGCGTACGTCAACTTTCAAATAATCTATGTACTTCAACTCAGACTCGTATGTAAACTTTTACAATTTGCCAAGTTGCAGGCTTGTAATCAATTCTTCGAAATTCGACCATGGAATGGATAGGCGGAAAACGAAATATAAACTTTTTTGCAACAAATTAATGTTGCCAACAAATTGCTTTAAAATGAAGGAAGCAAATATAAGGATACGTATACTCGTATATTTATTGAGCATAAACTAAATGAAATTTACTTAAGGTAAGAATTATAGTTGATCATAAAACTAATTTATATAATATTCGGATTATAGCACGCATATTATTGTAATACGTCAATAAAGCAAAACACCGAAAAGCAATTTGTTCTTTTTTGTGTTAATTAATTAATTATTCTGATATATTAAATTTTAATATTTTGAGATACATTTTATTTAATATAAAAGTGACTTCTACTCAATTTTATATTTTATATTTATATATTTTATGTTTTATATTTTATATTGTGTGCTTTCAGAATCAACTTACTTTTGAGGTAGAAAAAGTTTGATTAAATTGTATATTTTTAAAAATATATAGTAAAATAAGATATAATAAAGAAAATAAAACTTTAATCCAATATCCGGAACTAATAGATAATAGGGCTTCTAAATAAAGCATATGGAGATGTTATTAGGCACTGAGAAGGCCAAGTTATAAGCCGACAAGACGTGCGTAGACAAATATGCTATTGCTCTTGGCTAAAGTGTTGCGTGTGTGTGAGTATGTGTGTGTGTGCGTATGTATGTGTTGGGTATCTTTTGATTTACTTCCGGTTAAGCAAACATTTGTGGCTTTGACTTGGGACTCCCTTAGGTTTAACAAACAGAACAGGCTTACAGGCTGTGTGTGTGTGAGCTAACAAAATATAAAGCTGATGGGAATGCGTTATGTGTTTTGGGTGCTCTCTACCTTTAGGTAAATGAGTTTCGTGTCGACACGCATACAACGACACTTGTACACAAAAGCGCGCGCGCACGCTTTCATTTTCCGTTTTCCATTTCCACATCTGAAGTGAACTTTAAATCAATAACAAAAAAGTACCGAAATGAAAATCTTGAAATATGTCACGCGGTGGTGCTCTGTGGTTTGCCAAGTGCTTTTGTCAACCACATGACAATGCTTCACAACAATACAGGAAGAACAACATAATAGCTGCAGCTGCCTCACAAGTGCCTAGTGGCTTCGGAGGAGAGACGAGTTGTCGCTGGAGGAATGGAATATGTATGAAGTCGATTGAGATTGGTTGACGTTCGCAGGCCTGGGCATATAACAACAACATGAGCGCCCAAGGTAAGGATACTCCATAGTCACAGTTGCCATCTCTGCTCAGCCAACTCACTCCGCGGCCGTAGTCCACTCGTTGTCCCAGTCCTAGTCCAGATTGTTAGCCAACTCGCGAATGCTTTTTACGCTTTCTATTCTTTTTCTTTCTCTTTTCCTTTTTTTTTTGCTCCTCGTCTTTTATTTGTTGTTAAAGTATCTGGGATTTGGCAGAGCTTGTTTGCTTTTGGGATTCATTCATTCTATGTATAGAAGGTCAATGTACAATGGGACAGATAAACATTTTTTTAGCGTAGACTCAGTAAAAATGAACTAATTAGTTATAATATCATACTATATAAAAACTATTTCTATTAAACAAATAAATGAATAAATTAATAAAAAATAAATAAAAAATAAATTAATAAATAAATAAATAAATGAAATAAATTAGCTTCCACATATCACACAGATGATGATATGTTCAATTTATCTGTAGAAGAAGGTGAGAGAGAGAGAGAGAAAGAAAAAGAGAGACAGATGTATTCGTTGCACCTCTAAAGTAATTTAATCCTTATTATTGTATTATCTTCAATAATCATTAATTAATATTATTATATTTTTTTTGGTTTCACTTTTTGCGATGCGCTCCATGTTCCATTTGTTGTCCGGAGTGTTTTGGGTTTTCTTGAGTTTATGGGCGGGTGGGTCAGTGGGTCGTTCACACGACGCTCCACTCATATTGTGACGGGATGTGATTCATTTCATTTGGGCTCCGACTGCGCCCGGGCTGCCCATTGTTGTGGTGCAATGGCGAATGACTCGCTGGCTGGCCGAATGGCTGGCTACCTGCGTCACAATTGTTGGATATTCTTTTTCTTGTTGGCTTATAAGTTATTTATTCGTACTTATTCTTGATTATTTGAATTTGCCGGTGTTTATTTACAGGTGAGCATTGGGCGAAACCAGGCGGCAGCTGTTTGCATTGGATATCAGACGCAATTCACTTACACACTTAAACACACCCACACCCACACCCACACACACATAAAGACCTACAGATCAACTGAAGACATTTTCAAAGGCACCAAACTGTTGTTGGCCTACTTTATATTGGGTTGTAATTACTTGCTTTGTGTTTTTGGGGAACCTTTGGGTTTTTAAAAATACTTTTCGACAATTTTAATTAACTTTTTATTTATGCAGGCCACAAGATTTTTAACCAATTTCTCTTTTCTTATTTGCGCTAATTGATTTTACTCTAAAAGTGGGGCTTAGCTGACAGACCGATTTGGCAAAATACTGAAGTACTGATCAAGCTGTGCGCCTGGAGCTCTCGAACTTGGGTTATTTATCACAGCAGTATTAATGTAGGCGACAGCAACAAGGACGCAGACACACAAATACAAATATATTGCTCAAGTCTTTGTCCAGATACGAATTAATTGAGTGCTAAAAATGGCAAAGACAAAGGATGAGTCCAGATAAAAGGAAGAGCAGAAGGACAAATGAAATCAAGCGAACATTTTTGCTTACCAAAACAGTAAATCGAACCAGAAGCGTAAACAAATCGAATACCAACGAATCGAAACTAATTGGGCGCCTTGAAATATGCAAAGATAAAGCCCCTGTGGTCAGCGGACCGAACGGTCGCGGCCACTAAAGAGAACAAGTCGAAGAAATTTCTGTTTATAGCAACCATTTGATAAATCAAATATAAAAGGGAATAAGGAAAATTTGGGCTGCCCATGAAATACAAGAATTACAACAAAGGCTCAACATCGCATGGCGTATGTGTTACTCACAGTGTATATGTGTGTGTGTGTGTGTGTGTGTGTTTGTGCCCCGTGACCTTGCGAGTGCTGCGAACTGTATCGGGCAATCAGCTGCCAGTGCGGAAGTAGCAGTTCAATTATTCATCTACCCACAAACATTTTTTTTGCTGCTTTGCTTGATTATGACGGAGCCGCATGCAATATGGGGCACGGCATCTACAGCACGCACACACACAACTATGTAGATTGCTGACCAACTGCAAATTGGCCATCTCCTTGGCCTCGAGCATTTACATTTTAAATTGCAGCAATAGGTATATTTGCATTTGCCAGCAAAATGGCCTCAAATACGCGTTACAAATTTCTGAGCAACATTTTTTTTGTACACAATTTGAATTTAGTTTACATAACTCTGACACATGCACAGACACACAAACACACACACACGAACAAATACACACAACAGGCTGCCAGTGCTGAAAAAGACATTGAGACATTTTGAGGCTAACATTTCAGTGGCTTACCACTTTCGCATGGCTGATGACAACGATAACAACATAAAGTTCTGCAGCTGAGGCAGTTTTTCAATGTGACAGGTAACCACAAAGGCCACTCAGTATATGACAAATATATGTATTAAATAATATATATATATATATTTAGTAATAAACCTGACTATCCTTTGCGATACAGTTCTCCTTTAGTGAGCAGCTACTGTTACTTATATATATATATATATATATATATATATATATATATATATATATATATATATATATATATATATATATATATATATATATATATATATATGTATATATATATATATATATATATATATATATATATATATATATATATATATATATATATATATATATATATATATATATATGTATGATATATATATATATATATATATATATATATATGTGTATATATATATATATATATATATATATATATATATATATATATATATATATATATATATATATATATATATATATATATATATATATATATATATATATATATGCATATAACAGTATATGTAGTAAAATATATATAATAGTATATTTAGTTATATCAGGCAGCTGACCAATCAAGTATCATCTGAGCATTAATGTATAATATAAAAGATAAGAAAAGGATTTAAGGCAAATCCTCACTATTGCAAAGGAAAAAACTTTTGCTGCCTCAGCCAATGCATCTTAGCTTTAAGTTATTCTTCGTATGATTGATTTCAGGTTCGACATTTATTGAAGGAAAAGTTCATTCAAAAGGTTAAAAACGAATTCAAATCAGTTTCTTTCTACTGTTAGCGAATGTGACTCAGAATGTGACATTTGAACTTGATACGCATGAACGAACCCACGTGTCGAGATTTAACAAGCATCACAGAATCAATCGCAAGTAAAAGAGGCTCTCACATGCTTTCATCCACTTCCAGAACAAAAAATCAGCTACAAAAAATAAAATCCGAAAGAGCCCCAACCGACTGCATAATACTTGTTCACTAAATAGATAAAAGATTAAAGGACCGAAGGATTCAGTAATTAAGACTTTTAAAATTTAGCGTAATATGAAAAGTATCGAATCTAATGGGTTAGAGGGCTAGAGGTAGATAATATGGACTCATTTGTAAATGAACCTGCAACATTTGGTTATTGGCAGAATACAATGTAGTCTTCGTGTTGGGCCTACCTTATAATCTAAATGTATCACCTGATGATATAAGATCTGCTTTCATGACTCAGGTGTGCATACAAATAATGTTCATAATATCAAGTCTCTAGCGAATTATATTCAAGGCTCTTCAATCAAACAAAGCATAAAAAACGCATCTCACATTTGACAAAACAAAATTAATTAAAATTACTGTTGTTGAGTTAAACATAATATTACATACATACTCATTGAAATGTAACACACAATGAATATCTCACAAAAACTAGAAAGAAGAAAAAAAGTTATAAAACTCATATACTCCATTTACTTTTTGAACATGTATAAACATTGTGTACCACTTTTTATTTATTTCAAAAAGCAGCTTGCAAGTACTGAGCATAACAAATTGGTTTTATTTATTTAATCCTCCATATGCACATGTGATTCTTACGTTTCACGTAAGAACACTAACGAGAGGCAGGAAAAAATATTTAAATATTTTTAAAGTAGGCATATTTCACATGACAACCAGTCGTTAGTGGTTAACACAAAGAAAATAACTGAGTAATAAAATTTTTCAATAAAAATTGAGCCATGAGCAAAATAAATTTCTTCTTATATTCATGATTTTTGAATGAGATAAATGCTTATTTGAGCACTTAACTGAGCTGACAGAATATAGTTTAAATTATGTAAAAGCTTAGCAGCTTACACAAATGTTCATTATCAATCGCAAAAGGCTTATTAAATTTTTATGGAAACTCTGAAAGAGGACAACTGTTATTTTAAAACTAATATTAAATATTAAGCAAAATGCCGCTTGTGCAATTTTTAATTAATATCGCCTGTTGCAGCCGCACAAAAACAATTTTTAAGCCCACATATACTTTTCTGCTAGAGATGAGCGCAAATTTGATATGAATGTGTGCAAATTTTTGTACCCGGAGAATAAATGTTAATTTAGTTAAAGTAAACTTGTAAAGCCAAGGAGGTGAAGTATCGTGTGTCGTGTGCCGTGTGCCGTGTGCTAAAATACCATCTCAAACTTTCCCTGTTTTAATATTGCGCGTTGGCTCCTACCTTTTTTTGTATAGCATTCTTTTGAGCGCGTCGTTTCTGTGCCAACGCGCAAGCTGTTGAATATTTCAGCGTGTTTGCAGTTTTTATGCTGAGTGTGTGGGTCCAGTACACTGGACAGCGTGAACATGTTTCCCAAAAGCAGTTGGGGCTCTTCTGTTTGTTGTTTGCCGTTTGCTGTTTGCCGTTGCTTATATAATTTGTATTATACATACATATTTAGCCGCCAGCGGTGGCATTCATAGTTTATTTGACAAATGTTAAAGTGCAAAGAAGTCAGCGCCGGACACTTCGTCAGGTACAGATGTTTGCACACATTCCGTGTCATTGTTGTTTTGTAATGTTAATTTAGTATTAGTGCTTTTTTTATTGTTTGCATTTTATTTGATGTTGTTGTTTTTTGGACAGCATTCTTCGTCTATGACCACAAAATTTACGCACGTACGCGCGCACGCACGAAGGTTTATTTTGTGAAATTTAATGCATAGGAAATTATATGCATTTAATGATGATGAACGCTAGAAATTGTGATATTCGAAATGCTTAAAGTAACTGCCGAAACGTATTTTCTTTATGCTTTAATTTCAGTGTGAATGCCTCGGAAATATTTCTCTAACAAACAGATGACGGATTATTTGGCCATGAGAGGGTCACATTTGTATATTAACATGGATTCCCGTATGCTTGTATACATATATGTCAAACACACGACCACAAGGGCAACAAAACAGCAGCTGGCCCCGTTCAATGTGTCCGCCACACTGGTTCTGCCTTCCGCATGATTTTGTATTTTTAAATGCACTGGTGCAGTCAGAGGCCAGGGAAGGGAAATGCGGCAAAGACAAGGCAGACCTGTTCATACTTTAAAAGCCGCTGGGTTTGAATGTGAATACCAAAGAGAAAGCATTTTGTTTTAAATGCCATGCTAACAATAGAAAAGAAGCATCCGTATCAAGGACACAAACAATTGCACAGTGAGGCAGTCTCTGTTGCTCTTATTATGTGGGCGGATCTCTGGCAATGGCAGAGCGAAAAGAGCTCCTAGTACAGGAAAGTACTTTCCTCAATTGTTGTTACTTTGCTGCTGATTGTGTGTACGTGTGTGTAAGCGAGAGTGTATGTAAAGGTACACGGTTAGACTGCATAGAGGAAACCACGAGAGGTTGGTCTTGCTGCTGCAGACGGAATGCTTACCTGGCTGCAGCTGTGCAACCTATGCCACGTGACTGAGAACTGGCGCCTATCAGGCGCACACACTTTTTGGCTTTTGTTTTTTTCCCCAAGAACACGACCTTCAGTACCGGCGCTGCTTAGACGGTCTGCAGCTGATTGCAATGCCTCAAAGTATGCAATTCAAACAAGAACTTTAACACAGACACTCTCACACAGACACACACTCACTCAACGTGGGGCAAACAGAATGCGCAGCTTCATTAGTGTTAATTGATTACATGGCCCCAAGAAGTAAAAAGCGAGGACAAAGTTACCGCGACGACATTGACAAACGAAGCGCAAAATTGCAGACAACCACAAAGGACCCAAATAATGCGGAGTGTTGGCTCGCCACATGGGTTGTCGTGCTTGGGCTTCGCAAAACTTTGCTGAGCTGTTGATGCAGCTAAGCTACAGCAAAACTATGATTATCGAGGAATCACGTACACGACACGGTCTGGATTTCGTTCAAGTCAATCAGATGACGGCGAGGGCACGCGACCTTCGGCTTCGATTCGGATTGACATTGTTCCCTCGCCGGTCGAAAGGAATGTCAATTGCCATTTGCATTGCACATAAAATACGCTCATATATATAGTATATATATAGTAATATATATATATATATATATATATATATATATATATATATATATATATATATATATATATATATATATATATATATATATATATATATATATATATATATATATATATATATATATATATATATGTAATAAATTTAAGTGGGTTGCCCCCAAAAAACAAAAATAAAATGTATGCCCTGTGCCTTAAGTCAACCCAACATGGGAGTCCTTTTGTTCTTTCCGCAATGGCCTTTTTATGGCAGTTGCGGAACGCAACCAAGTACACTCGAGTGTGTGAACTCCGGCACATTTTATGGCATTTTGATGCCTAATATGACTGCAATTTTATACTTATTTTATTTACTTACACGCGCACTCATATGTGTTCACATATGCCAAGTATGTATATGAATGTCTGATTGGAAGCTGATTTCTCCGCCCTCTTTCTGTTCTGGGTTTCCTCCATTAGCGGCAATTACGTACTTTTCAGAAAATAGAATTTGATTACGGATCTTTCGCTTCAATAAATATTTAATTTTTTATTCGAGCCCAGTGGAAGTTAAAGCGAAGCGCCTCTGCGCCACCTTGGACTATTTTGGCGTAGCCAAATTGAACACATTATCGACTTGTGTACTTACATACCCATAAATATTAATATATATGTATGAGTGTGCGTAAATATGCGTATGTTTTTGATTATATTAGAGTGTGTTTCGTTTTATGACCAGCGCCAATAAGCACAGCCCACAAAGTTTGGACGTAAATAGCATATTTAATAAGCCAAAAATGTTGTCTAAGCAAAAAAAAAAAAAAATAACAAACAACGCAGACCCAAACTGAATTTATTAAGTTTGAAATAGGTAGACAAATTGATGACTTTTCACATAAGCGTTTTTCATCTGTTATAAGTTTAAATGCTCTTAATTGATCTTACTAAGTAATTCAATTTTAAGTTATATATTGAGCAATATAGAAATGTGAGCTTTATTTTATATAATATTATATAATATTTATTATATAATATTATATATAATAATATAATATATAATATAATATTATATAATATTATATAATATTATATAATATTATATAATATTTATATAATATTTATATTATAGTTACACATCGTCCGGGCACCGTATGTTCTAGAAAATACCATCTTGACACAGCCACTCACAGTTGTTCTCTTGTTTTTATATTTAATTAGAAATGATAAATGAAGCCAAACGTAATTTTAGCTTCCGCACTTCAAATCAACATTGAAATTTAAGTGCGAATACTTATGCTGAGACTGTTGCCAACACTTATGTAGAAGTTATAAACAAATTTTTAATTTATCTTGAAATGTGCATAAGTCTATCCGATCTGTAACAAAATATGGGAAGTTTCAATGTTATAAAGATTGAATCAATTCAATAAGCAAAGCAATTTTAGTGAGTTGAATTCTTTGTATGATGCGAGCACAATCTAATTTGGTTTCTATTGTCCATGGGGGAAAGCAATTTGAACTTTCGATGTGTCCGGTGTCCTGTAACTACCCTTTTCACGGCCCTGATGAAATATTAAGGGCACAAATATGAAATCCCATATTGAATGCTCAGTATATGGCGCACAATTTAACTTTTATTGGTGCTCCGTATATGTATATAATATGATTCGGTCTCGGATTGTCAGCAAAGGTCATGCCTAACTTACTCCACCTCACCGCCCGCATTCAGTGTCTTTCGACCTTGCAAGGTCTGGCAAGCATATTGAGCGCAGACAAAGAAGCATTTTGTGCAAAATGCTTGTAAGAAAATACATACATATTTGTTGTTTGGCTGACAGGCGATGGCAACGATGAGCTTCAAGAAAAATCACGTTATTCTCAGCTGTAAGGAAACGAAACACGTCTGTACAAACATATATCAGTCGAGCAGAAGACCCGCTGGGCTGATGGCTTTTGTCTGATATTCGATTGGCGGTCTCTATTTCCTGTTATATAATAAATAAATCAAAACCGCAAATTGAGATATTGAAGTTTTTTTTAAAGAATTGTAAAGGGAAGTGTGTGATGTGTGAGCGTGGCATAAAATGGTATGTGAAACTAAAGTGATTAAATTAATATTGAAAAAATGTGACCAACTGACTAAAAAGCGGATCAATGGGTCTCTCCATGGAGCTGAGCGACCGTTAGGAAGCACCGCACGCAGCGCTTGTAAAATGTCCACAACACACGCGCCACACAATCACTGAATGTGTGTGCGTGTGTGTGTATGCGATTATGTGTAGGGCATGAGCTGGGCGAACACCCGCTGTTTTGGCCACGCATCATAACATGTCAATATACTTTAACTCCCAGTGCCATTAAAGTCAAATGCTCCGTGGGGAATTTCAAGGTAATGACTGTTGAGTTGGCCCAACGTCTCGAGGACCAAGAGCTTACTCCACAACTATTATAATGAATACCCTATGATTGTGACACAAATTGCGTATTCAATTTCTAAGGGCAACTCACTGAGGGAGTGATTTTTTCTTATTGTTTCAGTATGTGTTCTTTTAACAAATACAAAATCTGATTTACATTAAAATAGAATTAAATATTTTTCTGACTGAATCAAGTTTATTAACTTTAAATTTATGTTTTACAAGATGTTGAAGTTGGCTTTAATTACAGGGTAACTAAAGACCTTGTTCAGCAAAAGCTGTCAACGGTCCATTAAGTATTTTGTTTTGAATTTTGGGTGCAAAGTATAATAAAATCTAGACAACAACAACAACAAAAAAGACACCATGAGTAAAGTGTGAAAAAAGCGGAAAAATATTGAAAATCGAATTTTCTCGCATCGCTTGTTTAGATGAAGAAGCAGGCAGCTCCCAGACATGCCATTGCCGTTGCCGTTGCCGCTGATGTTCCGTTTCTGTTGATGGTATATTAAAGAAGTTGTTTATATTTGCATGCAGGTGGGCGACATTTGTTTATATTTGTATTCCTATTTGCATTTGTATTTGTATTCAATCAGCGTCAAGCGAGGCGCCAAACACACAAAAAAAAGAGGAGGAGTTAAGCTAAAAAAAATGGACCAACGATTTAACAATAAAAGCCAAAAGCTGAGCAGCTGAATCTGTGATATGTGGGGGTGAATCAAATAAAATAAAACACAAAAAAAAACGTGGAGAAATATAACAAATACAGGCGATTGCAGGTGTGTGTGGGTGTATGTGCTGTCAGCCGTCATTTGAGCTGCCATTTGCCAATGTAGCCAAGGTGAGAAAAAGCTTTCAATTTGAGGGTGTTGATGGCTGACTGCAAATACTTATGACATCGAAATTTCAATGGTAACAAAAAATATATACACACGCACACACAAATATATATATATATATATATATATATATATATATATATATATATATATATATATATATATATATATATATATATATATATATATATAAACACGGCCTAGCGTTGAGTTAACGAACCCAATTTATGTTGACTGACAACTATAAGTATGGACTTATTATTTAATGAGTGTTATTTGACTATTGGTGTGTACAGCCATTGGGTTGAAGCTCAGCCTGATTACAATATCATTAGAATGTCATCAGCATCATATCATACAGAGAAATGAGTATGTATGTCAGAGCTGGGATAAAACTAGCTCACTGTCATATTGCCAGCAATAATGATGAAAATAAATAAACTGCCTAGTTACCAGAGTGGAGTCGGTAGCTAGCCACATGTCGCCGACCTTCGTCGGCAGCAACAGCAATAATAACAACAACAGCAGCAGCAGCAGCAGTCTGTCGAGCCCGGTTGGCTAAGCTCAGCTACCTACGAGCGCTCGCTCCATTTACTCGTTAAGTTCATCACAGTTGCCTTAATGAAGCTATAATTAGATAAGCGCTGCTGTTCCTACTAACCGCAGCAGTCAGTCAGTCTCCTAGTCAACCAGCTGCTACTCACAATGCGACAGCAGATCACTGCTCTGGTTATCTCTATGCATAAGCAAGGTAGCCCGTCGAGCTATTCATTCATACGCCAGGTTGGCTACGATGATGAAGTGTATCTAGCAGATACACAAACATGTTGGCGCTATGGCCTTGTATTTTTAGCCAGCAGCCAGCATCGAGCAGCCAGCAGCGGGCGGCAGCGAATAGAAGCAAAAACCGAAACGTGCAGCAAATGTTGCAAACGTTTGACTAACCAAATTCAAACTGACAAGCCATTGGGTGCGCAACCATTAGAGGCCATACGACACGGACGCCCATGGCGACACATTTACAATTGGGCCCGAGTATCGCATTGTTCACATTCAGTTTCTTCCCGACTGGCTGCTTATCATTCAGCTATTCAGTCTCTCTGCTTGTGTCTGTGCGTGGGGCTGTGCGACATTTCGTGGCGCACACACATTAAGAATGCAAACCGAAATGTCGTGGACTACCGTGCGTATGAGTTATGCGAAATGAGCTCTGAATTATGTATGTACTAAGAGTACGATTTTGGTCTGTGGGAATTTAGCCAGTTGTCTAATGAAAATGCAGAATGGCAACTAACTAGTTACTCGAAATGACTGTTTTACTAATTAGCTAGCACGTTCTCTAGTTAGTTTGATTGATACCAGATGCATATTATAAAAATATTTGGCTTAAGACTCAAACTTAATACACATATATTAGGGAAGTTTTTTTTAGTAGATTACTTAAGCTAAACTCAAAGCATTCTTAGGGAATTGAGGGTATATTGCAGTTGCTAAAATGTATGTCACAGGCAGAAAATACATAACAAGCTTCATAAAAAGCTGAGTGTGCCTGTGTGTGAACCCGCCTTGCCTCTAAGAGTAACAGACATCACGTGAAATTCAAGTTTGCTTTGTGTGATATTCATAAAAATCAATATTAAGCGCCAGTTAAATTTTGCTCTCATATTTTAAGACTAACATTTGTAAGCCCTGTTTCTTTTCCCTAAAATCGAAAATTAAAAAAAAAAACTGTTTGCTTTAGTTCAAAAACAAATTGTTAAGTTTTCACTACCTAAAATTTTTGACCTATATTTATTTAATTTGATTAAGAAATAAATCAGCGTATGCTTCAGCGTTATACTTATTTGTAAAACGAGAATATAATTGGACGATAAATAGGTTAGTTAACGTCAAAGAGCTCATTTGTAGAGTATTGCGGTGCACTTTATACATAAAGAATGTTCATTAGCCATACAGTAACATACATGTTTATTGAATAAAAATTTATGTCTATTTATAGCTTGAACACAATATTGAATTAAACGACGCACAAGTCCAACAATATGTGCATTGCTCTTCCCCAAGTAACCTTGTTATCCTTGTCATACTTTGCACTTGGCTCGACCATCAATCAAAGAAGGGAGCACATTTATACCGCTGGCTGCTGGCTGCTGGTTGCTTGCTAGCCTGTTCCTGCTACTATTTTACAGCCATTGCAGTGCACACTTATCAAGGCTAATTTTGTTATGGGTCTTCTAATTGACCCTGGCACTTGCAGCCTTCAGAGCACTTTACTCGTAAGTCCCCTGGATCAACAGCTTTAAGTTGTTTTTGCTGTTTTGCTGCTAATAGCTTTGTTAGAGCGTTTCCTCTTTCATGTTGTGGCCAATTAAAAACCAAAGGAAGACGAACTAATTACTAAATACTCGATACAATGAAAATCAAATCAGCAGCTCGTGCTGACGTAGACATCCTCTTTTTCTGCTCGATTCGCCAGGCGAGTCGTCAATCAGGCAATCACTTAATTAACTACTTCAGAGCCAACAATTGGCAGCAGCAACTCAAACAAACCCAGCTCAACTGGCCAACCTGTTATGTTTCTTTCTTTTCATAATCTTTTACTTAGTATAATTAAGATGTAATAGCTTGTTCGATACTTTTACCAATTGTTGCCAAATCAACTTGTTTTATAGTAAATCCTAAATCTGTATTTAGTAAACTTTTCATGTAGTGAATAAAGACGGGATAACATTTAAGATTTGTTCTTTATATATGAGCAAAAAGCTATAATTTTCGGAATATTATATCATATAGAAGTATATAAGGACGATGCATAATAACATAAACTAAGCTGGTGAGCATTAGCGTTAACAAGAATGTCTTTATAAATATATATTTCTTATATACTAACAAAAATTCGTATAAGCGGATGCTATTGGTTGCTTGCTTGTATGCAGTTTTCAGTAAACTTGTAGTGATCAAATATTATTGCATTAAACTAAGCTTCAAACTTGTATTGTTGCAAACACAACCGATTTGTGTCAAATACATTTGTAGGTACTCAGGTGTCTTAACAACATCAGCAAAACTTCGAGTTTGGTTGCGGTAGAGCATGCAGACAGGTGGCCGAACAATTTTGAGCCACAATTTGCAGTCGTATTTCATTTGCAGTTTGTATGTGTGTGTGTGTGAGTGTGTGAAAGTGTTTGTGATTGTGTGCTTGTTTGCTGGGCTAAGCGGCAGTCAATTGCCCGAAAAACTACGAAGTTTGTTTAAGTTTTCAACAAGCTTTTGGCCTCTCGACGAGCACAGGTAAATAACAATCAAATAAAACTCGAAGATAGAGAGAGAGAGAGGTATAGCAAGGCAGTGAGAAGTAGAGCGCGTTGCTCTTAATGCAAAATAAATGGAACGAAAGTGCAAAACACTTGCCAGATTAATTAAAATGAAATGTGCTAATGGAAAACTCTCTTTCACACACAAGCAACCAATTGAAAACTGATAAGCACGTCCCACACTTCGGGGCGCACGAATAGAAGCGCTTCGTACGTATGTAAATTGCAAAAGCCGATTAGTGTTTTCTAATAAGATTCAGATACATGTACATGTGTTGTGTACGATGAGTATTATATTATGCTGGTTAGAAAAATATCTATTTATATCAATTTCAATGTTTCTTATTTACAGTTTAATTTGTGAGCTGTGAAACAAATTAGTAAAGAGCTCACATTAAATTATTAAAATTTTTTGTTCATAGTTATTATTTTTGGAGTAAAAATATACTGGAGTAAAAAATATATAGAGTTAATTTCGTAGTCAGTAAAGGTTTGTGTATGTACGTAAATATTTAATTAAATATTTTAATGTCAATATAAGTTAATAAAAAATATGTTTGTCTTCAATGGCACGCTTTCTGTTGGATTCCATAAGTATTTGTTAATTTTGAAGCATTCACAGCATGGGTTATTTGAACTGAACGCATGCTTGTATATACAAACGTGTCCTGCCTACTATTCTCTTGATTTACAAGTGTTAAAGCTAACTATTTGTTTAATATTCGTTTAGCTTTCCTTTACTCATAATCTTTTTTTTATTAATTGAAAATTTTTACATTTTAATAAACAAACTCTCGTTACCTTTACTGGTAACTTACCCTAGTTTTACATTTAAGGGAAACCATAATTGACCACAGGTGATACATACATAAATTTACAATAAATTTATAATATTTACAAAAATTAATCAAATATTACTGGATGAATTTTGTAGGGAGAGCCAATGAATGACACATTTTGAGCCTTCTCTTATTTATAATCTTAGTCTAAATTATTCTCTACTTGTCGACATATTCCCCTCTCTCTTTATCTCCCTCTCTTTCTCTAGCTCGTCTTTTTTTAATATTTTCTTTTTTATTTTTTGCTTTTACTCTTTGTTTACTACCCTTGTTCTTTTATTAATGAGTGAACATAAAAATCTCTCTCTCTCTTTTCTTTTCACTATAGTAAAATCGTATTAACTTTTTGGTTACACATATTTTTATTATATATAAAGATATATTATATAGATCTGGGCAGAGATAATCTCCATTACTTATATATGTAATCTCAAAAGCATAGTCTTAATTATATTTATATAATTAGTTTTGAAATAAAAATGCTCGTTAAAGTAAACAAAGTCCCCAAATGTAATTAATGTTATTCGTTTTATCTGTTTATTTAGTTTGACTCTGTGACCCATATCAGTGTGGTTACACGTATCTATTTTCGGCATTTCGAATTGAATATGTTTTATTTTTAAGTTTCCATTCGATGTCAAGGATAAGTACATGGCGCGTGCTATTCTTAGGCAATGACCACGAAATAAATTTATTGACAGCCAAAATGGGCAGGCTTCAAAGCAGACAGTAGACACGGCAAACAAGGTAGACAGACATCCGGACAGACATAGAGACACAAATTCAGTTTGGGGGCCATTTAAAGCATAGGAAAACTATTAAAGTTCATGCGTGAAAATGAGTAAGAACAACATGAGCCGCACAACGGAACGGGACTACTTTGAAAGTATAGAGACGAGTCGTGGATAGCGGCCTACACCCACGCAACGGTCACAGGCGCTTAGCAAAGGAACATGTTAATGCTGTCGTCGCCGCAAGGTAGAAAGCAGGTGCCACGAGGTGACGCCTCGGTGAAGTCAGCTCAGATACTTCGGAAGTTCCTTAAAGGCGGCATATCGTTAGCTCGAGGGATGAATTTCACAAATCCCAACCACACACTTGAGCAAAGCACCAAAATAGATTTTAAGATAAGGATACAACAAATCTATATACATTTATAAGCGCTACCCATTAAACCGCACAGCGTAAACTTATTTAAGTGCTTACACACCGAGTGTTGTGTATTAAGGTTTAATAAACGCTTAATATTTCATGTAAACAATCAAAATTGTATTTGAAACCAGAAACTTTTAACAATTAAAGGGCTTCGGGCCAGAAAACAAAACACAAATGCTTACCAAGATTTGTAGCGTGGCTATTGCGGAGACCCGTAGGACACAGAACGGGGCAACTTAATGCCTTCAAGTTGTAAAACACTTAGCTGAGATTTTTTTTTATTTTGCTTTCCCTTCCTTCACGATGAAACACTCGACAGCAACAGCAGAAGCAGCGGCAGGCAACACAACACACAAACTTCGCGCGTGCCAAGTTTTGTGCAGATAACTTCAAGCAATTTGGGTGAAAATTTAAAATGTCTTGTGCCGTGTGAGTAGGTGGCGGAGCAACAGCAGCTAGTGGCGCGCACAGGTGTGTGCGCTGGACGTGTCGCGCGTCTAACTTAGCAAATTGGCGAGTAGAGCAGGCACACCAGACTGCTGCCAAGCACAACCGTGCACAACCGACAGGAGCAAAGGATAACGCACGACTGTGCCACACGAACAGCGACAATGATGAAAACGCCGACGTCGTCGAAGACGACGAGGACAACGACGCCAACGCCGATGCCAACGCCGACGCCGGCGCCGATGGTGACGAGCTAGAAAAGCCGAATACCAAAAGCATCAGCCGCAGCACCAAAGACAGCGGCAGCAGCAGCGGTAGCAACAGCAGCAGCAGTTGCTTTATGGCCCATTGCCACAGCGTCGGTTGGCATTAGTTGAAAGTAAGTAAAAATATGAAAAAGAAGTAACAAAAATAGCAGCGGCTATGGCTGCGAAGTCGACGTTGACTGCGACGGCAGCAACATATAAATCGCTAGTAGATTATTCGTGCTGGCACCCATTGCCGGAGCCAGCCGGCGCACCGATTCGTCCCGCCTCTCAGCACCGACGCCCACTCCTTCTTGAAGCGCGCCTGTGTGTATGCCACAAAAAATTGACAGCCAAAGCAAAGGGGACACATTTGTTGCTGGGCGGCCTCTTTTTGGGTAAGTAATTTTCGTTGTTTCTATTTAATTTATGACTCGTGTTTTTCTTGTGTGTTTTCTTCAGCTCTGTTTGTCGTGTTTTTGTTTTTGTTTTTTTTTTTTATTTGGCTTTTATTAATTTGTTTATTTGCGCGTTGCGATGCTCCTTTCCACGCTGCTTTTTAAACGTTACTTTTTATGGTCTTTTAATACGAGCTCAGCATCCCATATCCTAACAAACAAAGTCACTCACACACACACACACATACACACACACAGACAGATAGTCTTAGATAGACAGCTTTATGCACTGTGGCACGCATCCTAACCTAACCATTCACATACATATGTAATTGTTTGTGGCTGTGTGTGAGTGTTTGTGTCTGCGGCTTCCTGTTGCTTTAGTCCAATGTATATGAAAAATTGTTTGCGCGTGTCCGGGTGCACTGTAAAAATGATCAAGGTACTCAATGTCAAATAATAAAACACATAAGAATAATTTTATAATAAAATAAATGATTGCAGATTAAAGGGCAAGTTTATATATTTAAAATAATAATAATTGATAAGCTGCATCAAAACTCAGTTTTTATTATATATAAAATTTATGTATGTATATAGCACATTTTTCATAGTATAAGTGTGTAAACACATTCTTCAAGTATATTTTACTTTGCTTGCTTGTCCTTTCTATCGTTGACAGCGAAAGTATCTGTTGCTGGCACTGTTGCATGTCCTTTGGCTGCTGTAAGACTCGCTTCTCGTTTCTTTCTTAGCCATAATGGACTTCGGTTTATATTGCTTGCCACTTCTTAAAGCTCATAAATCTGTTTGTTAGCACTTTGTGTAATTTTAACAGAAAACGTTATACGAACGCTTGTTGCACACTTGAGGCAACATTATGTGCTTCAAATAACCCATACGCCATGTGTTGCACAGGCCACAAAAAGATTATGCAGTACGCATTTTGATTTACTCTTGCGGCCCACTTAATAGACCGCAAAAGCTGCAAAACTCCATAAAGCAAATGCTGTAGCAGAGACAAAGCAGAAAGGACCATCAACGAGCAAATGGCCACAAATGACACGTTTGGTGTTAAATGGAGGTCGCCAATTGGGTGCGTGTATGTATGTGTGTGTGTGTGTGTGTTAGTATTTGAATGTCACAGTTACAGTAAATTGTTTGTACAACATGCATGTACAGCAAACATAAATCCCACATCCAGGCAACAGTGCCTGCCAGACGACTACGTTAACTAAACGTGCGACGCCGAACGAGACAAGCAGCGCCAAAAAGACCGACCCACCACACTGGCGGTGTCTCTGCCTCAGTTTGCTCAGAGGCAGGGCAATTAAAGCCACTACGTGTATTGTTTGTTTGCGGCTTTGTGCGTGTGTATGTATATATGCGTGTATGTGCGTGTGTGTGTGCCTGCGTGTGACTGTGCGTGTGACTGTGCGTGTGTATGTGCTCGGCTTTAAGTTAAGCAAAGGCTTTATCAGCTCTTGCGGCTCTACAGTTTACGCGGTTTGCACAGATCATTAGCGCATTGTTGCTGTAACCAATGGAAAGCTACTTAATAATACATTTTACAGCTATTCATGTGTCTATATATGTATGCAGTAAATTAAATTCAATGTATGCATTTCCATTCAGACATAAACTTGTATGCATGCATGAATAATTACGCACACTGTAAGCACCACACAAACACATACACATATGTACACAGATATGCACAGACTACAACAGTATGTTGTTAATTTGCCGTGCAGCAAGCTTTATGTCAGCAATTATCAGCTGCGACTATTTATGAACATATATGTATGTATGTATGTATATGTGAATGCTTATGTGATAATAAATCACTCATTTGTTTGGGTGCTTGCATTGAAGACAATTTGTCACCACTGGAACAGCCTTAATTGTAGGGCAACTCTGGGCTGAACCAAAACAATGTCCTATCAGCATTTCACTCACACAATCAGGCTCTCTTTTTCCCTCCCATACTATCGGGCAATTAACAAAAGCCAAATTTACTTTTGCCTTTCATATGCCCGTTACTACTTTGTCCGGTTATAAATACAGGGCAACAGAGTGAAGAGTAAGTCTAATTCGAATGAAAAGCTGAAAGCTCTACTAAAAGCACTTGTGACTGCCGTTGTAGTTCAAGAGCTGCCAGATGCTTTCATTAAGAGAACTTCGAACTTTGAAATCCAAAAAGCTTTATTGACTGTATCTACTTTATATAAGCAGAATTATTAAATTTAATTAAATTTGTCATGCAAAGTTTAACTCATCTATTCTAAATAGTGAGTTTCTAATAATGGCTAATAATAATGATTTCATTGTATTTGGAAACTTTAAACTCCATTTACAGTGCCATTTGAGCATACCAGCAGTTGCATTTTAACATAACATAGTCCGCTAACAGTTCAAGCTGAATATCAGTGTCAGTTGAGTAAAATGCCTTGCTTAATAAAGAGCGCGGGCGAAAGAATGTATCGATACTTCGCGACTTTAGTTGCAGTTTAAAAGCGTAAAAGCTATTAAAGGTTTGCGGAAAATTAACTGATATCGTTGACAAATCAGAACTTGCCTTTTTATATAGAAATTGAAAGAGTGAGCGCAGTTACTCATAACCGTAAGACAGTGACCTTTCATTTTGTAGAATTCGCGACTATTGTGGTTTTTGCTCTTGCCTGCGGGCTCGTGTTAAGTGAACAACCGTTATATCCGCCATTTTTTTTCTGTATTTCTGTATTTTACGCGTGCTTTCTCTTTTGCTTCAGCAAGATTTCTTTTTATGAATAGCGACTTGAATCAATTATGAGTTTGGACGTTAATAAAATGCTGTGCGCAATTTGCGGAATTTCTGCCAATTTTATGTGTCAGCGTTGCGGTGAGCCCTACTGCAACGAGGTCTGCCAGCGCAAGGATTGGCAACGGCACAAATACGTTTGCACCATGATGCCGTAAGTATTAAAAAGTAGAATTGAACAAAATTGTTTTGGTAATTTTTGTGACTATAATAAAAAAAACAGTGATATGTAAAAGATATGTAAAAGTGATTTGTTGAAGTTTTAAATTAAACTTCTTTACTTTAAACACAGTTACGTATGTATATTTAAAGTAATTCCTTCCTTGTCCGCACACATATACATAGATATGTATGTAGTTTGGATTAAAAAGAAATAAAAATAAAATTAAAAAAATCACAAGTTTTTAATATAAAATCTTTTCTATTACACGTTGTATTTAAAACCTAATCTGTAGTTTCCTGTGCACTTCTCCAAACATTTGAGAGGAAAATTGAAAGAATTAAATGCTATCATTTTCAGAGTTTTTAATTATACGCTAAACTCTTCTATTCCCATATAGAGCTTTGGTGAGCGTAAAACCATCAAGCCCAATGGCGACTTCTAAGCACAATATTGTTGCTGCCGCCAACGTGAACAATGCAATGGCCACAAAGGAATTGTCCAGTTCTAATGAACAGCTGGCATCAATGGTGAAGGACTTAGCAATTGCGAACTCAAACGAGAGCAAATTGAGCCTAGAATGGCGTGAGTCTGTGATGCCACCACCAAAAGAGTTCTTCGAGTGTCGCGTCACTTACATGGAAATCGATGGGCCCATTTGGGTAATAGACTTGGTCAATACTGCGAGTCTGGAGCGTCTTACCAACAACATAGCGCGCAGCATGCAGCATCACAAATCATGCTCAATTCAGGATATTGCTGTAGGCAGCTTGGTTGGTGTCGCTGTTGATCGTAAAATATATCGGGGCGAGGTGATGGACCTAAATCTGTCCACCCAAAGTGCTCAGGTGCGACTCATTGACTACGGCGCAGTTGTTTCCTGCGATGTGCAGAACATTTATTTGCCAGTGCAGCGTATGGCGGAATATAAAGCGTTTGCATTCAGGGTTAAGCTGCCCACCAACGCGGGCGTACAGATCAACAGGAATCTTAAGTTGCGTCTACTGGGAAGCAAGACAGTCGATGGCATTGAGCAGGTGGAGTTGAAGCCCAAAATGACAATTCCCCTTAATTTGCCGGTTAAATTGCTTGCCAGGAATCCGGAAGTGAGTGCCGTAAAGATTTTTGAAGAAAACGTATCGCTCGGTGAGCCGCAAGTTGCTTTAATGCAAATCAAAGCGATGAGCAATATAAATGATGACTTAAATGCCAAGCTGACTGAAAAGTCTGGAGAGCTATTGACGGAATTGTTGCCAGAGGACATACGAACATTCTGTCTGGCTGCTCGCACTAAGCAGGGCTATCGACGTGCGCTTCTCCTCGACTTTATCAAGCAGCCTTTGTTGTTTTTGGTCTACGAAATGGACGAAGGCTGCATTTCTTTAACCAACGAGGTGTGCCGCATTCCCACTGAGCTACTCAGCCATACATTACGTGTGTTTGCCATCACCCTCGAAGATGACCAGACGGACTCCTTAAAAAACCAGTTAACACAATGTGGTCCCGATCTATCTATCAAGTTCAACATGGACAGCTCGGCGGTCAAAGAAAAAGAGAAGCTGCGCACGGCAAAGGCAGCACTGTTCGCTAACAATGAGCAGGTGTGCGCTGTGCGTGTTAACTGCTTCTTGGGTCTTGTTAACCAACTTGGACACAAGTATTGGCGGGAACCGATAGATAACGATAGCCTGGTGTATATCTCGCACGTTATCAACTATCAGGAAGTGTGCCTGAGTTCTGTGGAGAGCAAGAAATACGAAGATATATTCAAATGCTTGGAAGTCAAATGTCCGCCCCTTGATCAGCTTAGAGCGATGATCATTGGCGACATTGTTTTTGTCGTGAGTTCCAGTCGTGGCAACTACCGAGCCGAGGCAAGTTACAAATATTTATTTCTTATCTGATTTGTTATTCTAAATGTTCATTATTTATCACAGATTATTGCCGTTGAGAGCAATAAGTTTGGTGTGCGGAACATCGACACTGGCTCTACGCATCTCGTGGCTGGCAGTAATTTGCGCCGGCCTTGTCGATTTATTGAGAACTTACCTGTTAGCCAATGTCGCGTTAAAATTAAAACCATCTGCAACATACCACCAGCAGCAGTGCCGCCAAATACAGTTGCCCTACAGATATTGAAGAAGCTGCATGCAGATAAGTCAGAGATGCAAGTGAAGTTTGATGATTCAGCAGATAGCAACACTGCTGATTTGCTTGATTTTACGGCCGAGCCGCATTCAGTGATGACTCGCATGCTTCCAGTGTTGTTTACTCCAGTTGCAATTGAGCTGAACCCGGCTGCGGAGTTACCTAAGGTATCTGTAGTTGAGCCAGAGCCTATCAAATCGGCTCTTCCAATGGCTGCACTACCTCCGTTGCCGCCATCGCCGCCAAATTCACCGAGGGAAAATCAGAAGTCAGCATCCATGCAGGTCCAACGGCACTATTTCAAAGACTTGGAGCATCAACCCTTGCCTCTGGGCGAGAATATGCAAGTTTTAATTTTGCATGCTATTGGAATGCATACGACAGGATACGTAACAGCTTGTTTCTTCGCCAGCGAAACAGATGCTGAAGATTTCCAGAACTTGCTCAACCTTGTTGCCGAGCATGGTTGTACAGACGAGAAACTGCAACCTGGCTTTTTACCTGAGTAAGTAATGCAATGCGCTCAGCAGCAATTCAGTTATTTCAATTGGTCTATTTCGAACAGTGTTGGCGAATTGTGTCTCAGCCTCTTTGAAGAGGACAATTCTTGGTACCGAGGTGTTTGTAAGCGGGTTAGTGGACAGAAAGTTCTTATTTCATACTGTGACTTTGGAAACTTTGAATTGGTTCCCGTAGAGCGGATCAAACCTATTTCCTCTGAACTACTTCATGCTGTATATGCCACAAAATGTTTTATAGATGGTAAATGTTATATGAAACTGTTTTTGTTGTTTTTTTAATAATCAATCCAATAATACCCATTTATAGGCTTCGATAAAGACAAAAATTTTATAAATCTTGAACAATATCTATGCGATAAAAATAAGATTATGTGTGATGTGCTCGATGGACCGGAGCCCAACACTCGTCTGCTTAAAATTACTTTATTGGATAAGATATTGTCGAAGGAACTCATTTAGACTTCGTATTCTTTAAAAACAAAAAACAACTACTTATACTATATAAAAATATAAAAAAATGTAGTTCTTATTTAATACTTTTAAGTTTCGCAGAAACAAAAGAGAATACTTTTAAATTATATATATATATATATATATATATATATATATATATATATATATATATATATATATATATATATATATATATATATAATTTAAAAGTATTCTCTTTTGTTTCTGCGAAACTTAAAAGTATTAAATAAGAACTACATTTTTATTTCTGACTAAACTTATAATAAAATAAAAATACATTATTATTTCTGACAATAAATCAGGATTTTTTATTGTAAAAATCATACATATTTATACACACGTAAAAGTAGTGTTTGATGTATCGTAAGGCAAAAATCCTATAATAATTAATAATTTACCAATCGGTTTTGGGATCTTGACCATTTGCGTGGAAAATAATGTAGCTTGCTTTCCTATGCCCATTGAGAGAAATGAAACGAGTTCGGTTTTTAGTTTTTATAAGGTACAAACATCAACAGCTCAGTTACAACAACAATATCAAAAGGATAAACAATGAATATACAACACTCAGTTTTCAGCAAATTTGTTAAGAATTTCATTTAAGATCGTGAGATCTCGCACGGCTATCAACCCGTTTGAGTTGCGCTTCCAATCGTAGTCGGATTCTGATCTGCTGACATAGTTTATGGGCACAGGTAGCTGCTGTTTGATGCTAGCAACATAGTCGAGCACATCACCTCCAAGTGCGCGCAGAATTGCATGGGGACCACATGTGTCCCAGCGGAATGTGGAGCCTTTGCTGAGTAGGTAGATGTCAGCGTCATTGGAGATCACTTTAAGCGCTTTATGGCCAGCCCCCGCCGAAAAGGCCAGCTCATAATTCAAATCGAGAAAATGCTGAAGTATTTCGGACTGCTCCGAAGTGGAAAATATTCCAATTTTTCTGTTTGCCCGACGTCTGCCTGCGTCTGACTTGCAGTTGTTGGACTTCAAAGTGGGCAAGCAGACTCCCCAATATAATGATGAACTGTACACGTGCTCCTCCAACTTATGGCCAAACGGCTGAGAGACTATGCCGATTACAGGCACTCCGCTGTTACGCTCATAGACGCCAATCAATACGGTCACACAGTCCAGTCCTGTGGAGGTGATGCCAGGAAAGTCGGTAAATATGGATTCACCAGAAATGTACTCGGCAGTGGCATCTGCAATAGACAAAAATTAGACAATTAGCAACACTCCAAAGCTTAAATATATACCGTACCAATAGGATCTATCCAAATGCCCAGATTACTATAGTCCAGTGCTTCTGGTAGCTCCGGAATATCTTCAAGAGTTGTGTCGTAGTCGACGATCTTATGCACCTCGGCTGCCAATGCATCAGCCGCTTTTCTATGGCCATCAAGTACGGCTTCCAATCCTGCAGCAGTTTCGTTTGCTGTGTCGCCCACGGCTATTGTTATTTGCTGGCCAAGTTTGTTGGTGAAATGTGTCGATTCTTCGCCAAGAATAGCTTCACGCATCTCTGGAAACAGTTTGCCTACGTCATGTCTTATAGTCTCCTGGATTAAGACATCGGCCAGTGTCTTAAAATCATGCTCGAAACGTTGATTGGCTTCGACTCCAGTTTTCTCTTGGACGAGCAGCGCTAATAGAATTTCATTGGAGCGACAAACGCGTGCAATATTTGCCGCTTTTTCTGCACAGTTAATTAGAACCCGAAGCAAATTTATGTTGTCTGCCATTTCTAAAAGTATCTTAATTATTATTGCATACTTTTAACGCTTTTGCTTTACTTCGCTTTTAAGGTTTCATTTGAGATGCTGACAAATAACTTGCAATTTTGAGATATCGGTCATCGACTGCCACCACAGTGCAACTAAATGTATCGATATCATGCGATAGTTTTGGTGGTGCCAACTCGTTGCAAAATGAATTTGAATATGTATTATTGGGAAAATAAATAAAAATAAATACATGAAAATAGTTGTAAAAACTTATATCATAATACAAAATATACATATAAATATTTTGCGTACTGCACTTTTAATGTCGAAGCAAAATATTAACTTTTGCCCAAGGACTTGTCGCAGCAATCACATCTTTATTGAGCAAATTTTAATTGGCAATTAATAATTACGCACTCACCGCCCCATTAAGCGTGTGCAGGCAAATTTATAAATAATGTTCGAGGCGTAGTAAGTAGAACGAGTACTGCTGCTGCTGCAGCTGATGATGATGCTGCTGCCGCTGCACAATTTGCACCCGATCTTATCGACGAGCACCGCTAATGATTCGCATTAATGATGCTCTGTCTCGCTCTAGCACTCATCCCGCTATCATCTTATGAAATGGGATCATCAATCAGCTCTCCTGCCGCATCCCAGCGCCTGCATTGGCGCATTTGCATATAAATTGCTGCTAATGTCGCGCTATCAAAGTGACTGCATCAACGTGGCAACGACTACGCATTCTTGCAATGCCAGCTTCGCTTGCCCCTTGCCACGCCCCGCCTGGACTGCAACAGAATTGAGTGCCCTACGGGCCAAGTTATTCGTGTATCGCTTGGCTTATGCTAATTTTCCCAGGCAGCAGCCGCATACAGAGCCAGGCCAAGCAATTGATGTTTGGATAACGTTGACTTGATGACTTTGCATAATTTACGCCACGCAGCGACAGCAGCAACAGCAGCAACAGCAACATGGACTCTCTTTGAGCTAATTTTTCACTCAAACGCACGCGTTGCTTATAATGTGTTAATATTCATGCGGTTTGCAACAACAACAACACAATAGCTGCAACATATGTCGTTTTTCTTTTTGGCCAACGTTTTAACTCTTTTTGACATTTCAATTTCTTTTCCTGCTTCAAACTTTTTGGCAAACGATTTTTCAAGCATTGCTCATTTCATGCAGCGCCAGAGTAGAAATATTCGTCATGTCCACGGCTTTCTCTGCATTCAAATTTTGGTTTCTTTTTGTGCAAATCATTTTCGAGAATGGTTTGCTTAAAATAATTAACTATCAAAATATATTTTGTATTGTATGTGTACATACCTTTATCAAAAACAAATTAAACTCGTGTACCCTTATGGAGATATAGAGCATAAAAATACTTCTGACATAGATAACATATTGCTTATATACAATGAACTTCCTAAAATCACCCACAAACAGATTTTTATCATATTAAAAATGCATCAATACAAAATTTGAAGAATTGAGATCCTTTGAGTTTTATCAAGAGAATTATACATGAATAAATAAAATCCTTTGAAGCAATATTAAACATCCCAATAGACACTTTTATTTATGTTTTGGTTTGCATACTAAATTAATATGCATATACTATCTTGTATTGGAAAATTCTACTTCTATAAGTAACATCTTTCATAATAGAGCTATAAAAATCTCAGGAAGAGTATACAAAAATAAATTTGTTGTAATTGCCGCAACAAGTTTGTCGCCGAAGTCTTTTGTTTTACTTTGGATAAGAGGCCAGCGAAAGATAAGATATCGAAAGCGAATTTCAAGCAAATATATTCATTAGGGCTGTGAGATATGCTACACATGTTTTCTGTTGCTTTGTCCGAATGCTTTGTGTGCCCTTTCCCAAGTCTAACAGCCTTTTAATTAATCGCTTGAGTTAAACAAATTCTTAATGAGTCTTTAATTAATCGCCAAAAACGAAATATATGCCAGTCGTCGCATCTCTCGTTGTGTGTAAATATTTAAATTAGTTGTGACTTGATTTCTGTTATAGCCACAATGTTGTTCGTGTCACTGTTGTTGTTCGTTGCTGAGTTGCGACGGCTCCTCCCCTGAGGCGTTTCAAACGAGTTTGAACGCTTCTCTAAGTTTGTTTGGCTTTTATCATTTCTGTGTGGCTTTCGCCTTGATGTTAACTGGATTATTAAAAAGATACCACACCGAAATTAACAATAGTGATAACTCTTTTTATTATACCAGTATTGCTCCATTGATTGGGGGCGTTGCCAATTTAACTGGACAGCGAACTAAGTCGGAAAACACGTCTCCATTATTTAGCTAAGTAGACGCGACCTGCAAACGCTTGGTGACAATAAAGAGTCTTCTTACCACAAGTTAGAGCTATATGAAAGAGCGAGAGAGCCAGACAGCTGGCTGGAGTCTGTTGCAAAATGTCTACCCATCGAACATAGAACTTGTCTTTACCAGTTTTCGATTGGTGCAATTGCCAACTGGCTGCAGATCTGCACAGAACACAGCACCCACTCGTCCCAGCTGCCAAGTTGCATTTCCTGCGCCTTTTGTGCCATGGACTCAGTCTCACAAATTTCTATGGATTCTTTGTCTCAATGAAAATTATTATTAGGGCACAACACAGAATCCCACTTTCGTAATGTTAAAGTCCCTTTAATGGTCTTGATTCCAGCTCATTTTTTAAGTAGTTATATTTTTGATTTGAATTCATATGTTTTTTAGTGCAGGCCCAAAATTAATAAATCCATATTTAGCCCCACAAAAATTCCTAATAAATTCTTAAATATTTATAACGAAACAACTTTGTATTGACTGATTGGATTTATACAAGAAAAGAGCTCATAAAACGAAACTAGCCGAATTTTTATTTTATTAAAGTAGTCATAGGTGGAGCTTAAAGAATACAGAACATTTCTTTAGAATATTTGCGAAATTTAATTAAATACATTTAAAAAAATATATATTTGGAGAATAAAGAAAATATTGTAAATTTACTTACTTATGCTTTAAAAGTTGTTAATCAGCGCGGCATACTCTTTTTTTCGTAATAATGACTAGGAAATTAGTGAATGTGAAAAATAAATAAAGTATTAGTAGCTATTATTTAATATTTAGTTACCGGTTAGTTTTTCTATCATGTTTAAAAGTATGAATATTTAATAATATTATTTAATAGAATTAAATTTAATAATATTATAGTTTAAGGGAAACAAAGAAAAGAGTCTTACTTTCACTATTAGGCCTGCTGATTTAAAGAATACTGTAAAATAATACTGTAAATTGTTAGCTATTTCTATTGATCTCCACTGCAGATCATTTTCGTATTATTTCAAATATCGACAACTATGACATTTATTTATTTTTTCAGATAGAGCTAATAGAATTTTTACTTTTCTGTCGCACTCTCTCCTTCTTGTTCTCTCTTTTAATCCGATCTATATTTTATGCTTTAAAACTATCATATATTTATGTAGTAAACGATAGTTACAGACTAAAGATGAAGTATAAGTAAAAACATAATTAATTGTAACGTTAAATGTTTAACTGTTAGCTGCATTTGATGGCCATTACTCATACACACTACTCATATTTGACAGGCTAAGAATTGAAATTAGTTTGTGCCGCCGACCCCTGGTCGTATGCATTATCCTAACACTCGATCGCATATCGAGCGGAAGTACAATCGTATGGGAATACAAATGTGATTCTCGGGCGAATGCATATAAATTTTATGGATTTTACGCAACGTTTGCCATTTTGCCACTTTAACATTATTGTTATGATGATAAGCGAGCGAGCGTTGCAGCGACCATGTCGAACGTGCTGGGTTAAGGCTGCCTGCGGAGCGAGAGCAAGATCAGGTCTCACCTCTGGCCAGAGCTGGGTATGGCAGTGGGTAGTGGGGAATGGATTATCTGAGGAGTCTGGGGTCTGTGTGTCTGCCAATGCAGAGGCATGCTTAATGGCCTGTGGATGGAATTGTGGCCAGAATGCATCCTGCCTCCTTTTTTGACCATTGACGTTGCTGTTCTGTTTGCTGATCTCGGTGCGATCTGCTTCATGACTCCGGCTTGTTTGGCTTTCCACCAAATTTAAAACCATTGCATTTTCTGGGGGCCAGAGTGTGAATATAAT
The DNA here is from genome assembly GCA_035045945.1 of Drosophila anceps. Classification (NCBI taxonomy): domain Eukaryota; kingdom Metazoa; phylum Arthropoda; class Insecta; order Diptera; family Drosophilidae; genus Drosophila; species Drosophila anceps. The sequence goes on from JAWNON010000225.1 coordinate 16,223,423, forward strand.
TTAATATGTGTGTGTGTGTGTGTGTCGCTCTCGCTGGCTGCCTCTCGCTGTGTGTGTGCAATTTTCAATAGCGCTGCCTGTCCCTCGCCCCACTTGGTCCACTGGCTGATATTATTTATTATGCTTGATTGGTTTTCAAGTGATCATAAAGTAAATGATCGCCGTTTTGGGTCGCAGACCTGGCCCCGGCCAGTCTGTGGCAATTGTGGCGCTGTCTGTTGCCATTGAGCTGGCTCCGCTGTGGCGTTAATATGTAGATTTCTGCATTGGAGGCGTTAGTTGAAGATTTACGCGCCGGCCAATGAATTGTGAATCGTGGCAGCTTTTCCATAGACAAGCCCGGGGTCCTGACCCTGTCCATAGATGTGCATGCATATATTGTTTGGCTGGAGATAGCTTCATTTGCTGCAGACACCTTGCATTCCAATGCCCATATCCTGCTCAACACCCACACGCAACGCACTTCTCTGATGGCTTCCAACTTGGCAATTTGGCATTAACATTTAATTGACATTGATGATTGCGGCAACGGACAACTCTGAGAACGGCTGGCTACCTGTGCAGCGTGCTTGGCATGGCAATGCGACTGGCAAGAAATTATTAAAAATCATATCGGACCGTTGTGACAGCTGAGCTGCGTATGTCAAGCATACTCATCTAGTCCTTGTCGTATACGCAAGTAGTATACGACAGCCAGCTGACATGAAGAAGACATACAAATAAATTTGTGGCACTTGCAGACATCAGCAGCAGCAGCGGTAGCAGCAGCTACTAAGCGATTTGGGTTGAGATATAGCAGAGGGTGACTTAGGGCAGCCACTGAAAGAGATAGCAGATGCCAGATGGAAGTGCGCTCAGGCAGCCACTGAAAGAGATAGCAGTTGCCAGATGGAAGTGCGCTCAGGCAGGTCTTGCGTTTCTAGAGCCAATCTCTCAAAGTAACTCAAAGTAAATGCTGAAAGTCAACGCCAAGTCAAGTCTTTGGAAGCTACTTTCAACTCACATGCATACATGCAAGTGTGTGTGTGTGTGTGTGTTTGTGTGTGTGTACACTCGTGGCTTGTTTATTTGTTGGAGTGTGTTTTGTTTTCGCTGCTTTAAATGAACGTTATTAAGAGATGCTTATCTTTGAGTGATTTATTCATTAAAAAGGCATTTATTAGTCAGAAACAAGCCAATGCCAATGCGTGCACGCGAGTGTGTGTGTGAGTGCTAGCTACACTCACTTGCACACTCGCACATCGACACCTCCACATGGCCGACATACATTTGATCCGCTGCGGCTCGTTTGCTTGCCCGCTCAGCGCTCGTCGCCTCATTTGTGTGGCATTAAAATGCAAAAGCGTGTTTGTTCCTGGAAAAACTGCAAGCACATATGGCCGATAAGGAGGACGGTGGGTGCAGACGGAGGGGGTGGGGGCTAGGTGTAGATGTGGCCAACTGGATGCCGTGTGTGTTTTATTGACTCGCATATTTCCATAATTTGATGTCTGTGTGCGTTTTTAATCACTTAATTAGAGAGTTTTTTAATTGTCTTTAGTCGAAGTTATTGCAATTTATGCAAAAGGTGTTCGCTGTTTGCGTGCCGGGCAGGAAATGTGACTTGCGAGCCAAGTTCGTGTCTTAAGTCTTTTGTTGCAAGGTGCTTCAAGGTGCGCGAGTCTAGTTGGTTAGCAATGCTACTAACCTGAACTTCAGAGCTGGATAAAGTCACTCGACCATAGTTCTATAGACCATATATAATCTTAGCCATTCGCTGATTGGGAGTACACATATTTAGACATTGATATCAATTTGAAAATTACATAAGCATCGACAATAGCTATGCTAACGATTGCCAGGCCAATAAAGTGGCAGAGAACTGAGGCACAGAGTCAAGGCACGAGGCCATCCCATAAATATTTGCTAGTCCCCCTTGAGAACTGTTGCATTCGAGACAGGTGAAGAGTAGTTGGAACTGCAGTCGTCTGTTAATCACCTCCTCGCCTAGTTGGCCATGTATCATTGGGCGGGCAAGACCGGGCCGACAATTGGTTTGGCTATGCTAGAGCCTGGTGGCTTCTTCGTTTTGGTGTCATAAGGAAGCGTCTAAATGATTCATAATTTATGCCTAGCTCTTTGACTGTCCCTGGCCATGGCCAGGCAATTCCCGTTCCCATACACAGAGTCATTCAGTTGGCCATTCAATGCTTTCGTTACTTAATTTTTTCAACTTAGCGTACTGGCTTGTGCCTGCCTGCCTGAATCATGCCCCCAGCTCTGCCCCCCCCCCCCCCTCCCTTCTTGTAATGCGTTATGGCTGCCGCAATGCGTGGCCGTCGTCGTCGTTGCCGTTGTCGTCGTCGTCGTTTGTCTGGGACGTTGATAGTTGAAAAAATTACTTACAAATTACATGCGTAGCTTATGCCCCCGTGCCGCCTTCAGCTTGTTTGCTTAATGTGCTTTGTGGCGGGTTACGACTGGGCTCATGTCCAGCCGATGTCCGTCGTCGCTGCTGGTATTAGTATTATGTCCCGTGGCTGGGTCGTAAATTGCTTTTCCTAATTGAATTCTGAGCACTGTCAAGGCGAGTGACAGTCAAGTGGGTGTGGGCCTCTACCTCTCAGCCGTGCAAGAATGGTTTTTAAATGCAACAGCTGTGAATGAATAATTACCATCATTCGATTACAAAACAAAATATTTCTGCGCATTGTTCTCATTAGCTCAAAATTCTTAATCATTTTAGTGCTTTAATCTCGCCCAGCGATTGCACCAACAACACATTAATCTACATATTTAATAGAGTGGCAATTACGCCTGTTAAATTATGCAATTTTGCAATAACAATAATTATAATTGAGTTAACAAGCCACAGCAAAGAGGGAGCGAATGCTGAAGGGCTTGCAAGCTAGCTTAGTTTTTAGGTTTTGTGGAATTTTTCGCATGGTTTAAAATGCAGCACGAAACCTGGCCATAAAGTGTAGTTGCGTTTAGCTTAACCAAGTCGACAATTTAAAAAGCCAATTTGCACATAATACGGGAAACGTGAGCGAAAATCTTAAACAGAATTGTCCAAGCAAGCAATTTCAACGCATGTGTATGCGAATAGACGCTAATGCAAATGCAATGTTGTTGCTTTGGCTTGATCAGCTTATTAAGAAAGCATTAACTCGACTTGACCCAAATTTCCGTTGGCATACTAATTTAAATTTGCGCACACTTCCCAGCACTGGCGAAAACATTGTACTATCGATCTGGCAACACTTGTGAAGATGGCGATACACAATTAGATTTATGCTAAGCAAATTCACGCAGTTCTACCCCACTTCATACAAATGGGTCGCAAAAAAAGTAAGGAGCCGAAACAAGTGAAAGTTGGCGACTTTGTGTTCGCCAAAGTGCGTGGCTTTCGCGCTTGGCCAGCGCGTGTTCTGCTGGAGGACAGCAATACGTATCAAGTCTATTTCTACGGCACTTGCAACATCGCCAAGGTGCGTCCCACTCAGCTCTATGACTACGAAACGAACAAAACACGCTTTGGCCAGCTGAAGCAGAAGCAATACAGTTTATTTAAGGAGGCCATGGAGCACGCAGAGAAGTCACTCGCCCATCCACGTGATGATCACGGCTATTTTAAGGCAAGAGCTGAAAAGACCCGCGAGATGTTATTGTCATCCTCGAAACCCAGAACCTCGAAAAGGAAGACCAAAGTGATTCGTCCATTTGTACATATAACCGGCGACTCGGATTAGAGCACATACTTTTTGCAGTTTAAGTTGGAACAAAGTTTTTTTTTTAACTTTTAATGGAATTTAATAAATGTTTTTCATTTTTCCTTTCTTTCCTTTCTTTTCGGTAATTGGTTCCAGCTTCAATTTCGTCGCAATCCAGCGTCACGTGGCAATTAAGGATTTCGGGGCTGTTGTGTTTATCGCGTGGGCGTGTTTGCGCTCGTAATGGCCGCTGCGTGACGCAAACAAACAAAGAGAATATATGTATGTATATATATTTGTGTGTGCGCATCACAGTTAATCAAGAACAGTCTGATGCACGTTTCGATTGCCGCGCAAATGGCAACGCATTAAATTGTGCGCCATCAGCAAACCCCGAGTCACCCTGTGGGCATGGGCGTCAGCCTGCAGAGCGGGCATAGTTTAGCTTAATGGCTATCGTAAAAAGTGCGCTGCCCATCAAACAGGCAGATCCTTGTTTATATATGTATGTATGTACATACATCCATATGTCTGTGTGTTGAGCCACCCTAGTTTGGCTTAAATTGAAGGGGAGCAGTGGCTGCTGTGATCTTTGGCAAGCTCGTTTAATATTAACAAATTATCTGAACCGCAGCAAATTAATCGCTGCGCAGTTGTTGCATTGCCAGCATCTGCGGTGGCAAGATATTTGGGTTATCAAGGCGGATGCTGGGGCTTCTACTGTTGCTGCAACTGCTGTTGCATTTAACCACAAATCAGATTCACTAGCTCTGTAATAAGATTTGGCATTCGGACAAACAACAATTTGACTTTACCACGCGATATTTTGTGAAGCTTTGGGACGTCCAACAGCTTGCATCAGCTGCCTGCGATATCGTTCGGAATTGCAGCATCCTTGACAGCTGTCCTGTGTCGTTGCGGTAGACCGCCGTAACATAACGATTCCTGTAACAGATTTCTTAAGGAGCTAACTATTTACGCATAATTCGTTTCACTCTCTTTTTGTGGGGATTTTTCTCGCTATCCCTTGGCCCACGTCCAGGGCAGTAAAATGTCAAATTAATGTTACGACATGTCCAACAACTTTTGATGGCATTTGACAATGTAGACTTGGAAATTCCTGCAGGTGACGCAGTGCCCTTGTAATTTGTTTGGCCGCACGTACGTTGGACATGATGGAGCATTGTCAGCTTGTGCCTGCCCAGCATAAACAAAAACAAAGCGCGCCAAGGGACCTGCAACTGTAGAAAACTGGATGGCAGGTGCTTACCACGACGCGGTGGAGGAGGAGTGCGCTGCCAGGGGCTCCAGATCTGGAAACCAAAAGGTGTCAATGTGTGGGCATGTCGCACACGTGTGCCTTGTGGCCCGAGGCGATAAATTTACCATGATTATTCGTTGCAGCCACACGGCAACCATGGAAAACAGAAAGAAACAGCTCAGACGCCAATCGCCTTTCGGCGGAAATTTGCTTAGGAAATCAAATTAAAATTCGCTAATTTATCAGCCGGTTTCAAATCGTGCCAACATTGGCAGCTAATTGGCAGCACTCGGTGCGAGCACACATACATACATACATACATATGAATGTTTCTATATACATTTGTTTTATCGAATAATTGGGTGGCTCCACAAATGACAGCAAAACAATAGCATTTTAATTAAAATTCCCAAATGTCTGCAGATTCATTTAGTTCTTGGCCATTAATCAAGCTTAGGCCATTAAATTTACCAGGATTAGAGAGCGCAGAATGGCAACTCAGGGGAAAACAAATAAAAGCACGATTGCTTATTGGATAAAGTCAGTTACCCAAACATCACTATAAAATCATATTTTGAGCCCAATATATGATTCTATAGTGATATTAACACAGTGTAACATAGAACAGATTCCTTAAAAATGCGAAATATGTGATAATTACAAAATGATTATACAATTATTTATTCGATAGGTCTCTAGTTTTTTATAATCGATTATTACCACTTAACATAGACAAACTCAAGAGATTTTATGACTTTTTTATAACGCCTTATACAACACTTAAGATATATGTAATTTGCATTTTGAGAACATTTCAAATGTGTTTATGTAGATCAGCAAATGTCCACTTATTCCTCTGTTTTGCCGAGCAGTGTAACCGCTTCGACAGACACACGCAGTATAATAAACTACAAAAAATTTGATAGGCCAATCAAGGACCTAATTTTGCGCCTTTTTGACGGCCATTGTTAGGCACTCGATGCACACATGTTATTATTAGTGGTTACACGATACCAACCCCTGTATATGGATGCATATATGTACATATGTATGTAGTATATGGACATACCCTCACTTGAGCGCCCTTTGTTCATTTGTTACAATTCATAAATGTCATGTAATGTGCCATAGACGCAATCGATTCCAAGTCGGGTGACATTGCAGTCACAATGCATAATCAAGTCATAAATTTCTTGTGGTTTATGACGGTAGCTCTGTGGGTCAGCAGGTGAAAACGACACGATTCGATGTCATCATTCATAATTGGATGTTAAGCAAAGGCTGGCCATCAAATATGCCACACAAACGAAAATAATGAATTCAATATGCAAAGCGTCTACGATTTTTATTTGCACTCGTGCGCTCAGTGGGTGGCATCAACAATGGAGCACAGTCTCTGTCTCATTCCGTTGGATACTTTACTGGCTGTAAACATTAATTGATTTGTGCCAAAAGCCGAACAGCTTTTTAGGCCGTCTGCCGCGCCCTCATCCCCTAGGCTAATTAAGTTATGCCACAAATGGCAAATTAACATAAAACTTTGCAACATTAAAAATGATATTCACTTTATTATGCTCATATATTGACATTTGAGGTGCTCTTTTTTATGGTTACTTTGTGACAAAATTGATTAATGAACTCATTTATTTGTGTCGATAGCATATGGAGAATTTTTATGGTACACTCAAAGAAATATGACGAATTATTAAATGTATCTGGCCAGCCTGAATTTATGTTTTCCATATCTTTTATTTTTTTTTTTTTTTTTTTTTGGCTAACAGTGAAAGTGGCTTTTGGGAGTAATAAAATTTTGACCATAAATGTTACAGATTAGGCGGAACTATTGTTTAACACTAAGGTATGGGCGGCATAATCGAAAATTTTTAATGATCGCAGTTAAAGCTTTACTCATAAAATGGCTAAAAAACAATAAAATAATAAAAATATTACCTTATTATGTATATTCATTTCTTGCTTATGAACAGAAACTTGAATCAACATTCAGTTTTTGCAGACCCCACCTCAGTACAAATTACTAGATGATTCTCTTGACTGTTAACTGTATTATGTATGCTTTGGGATCATAATAGTTCAGAACAGCCATAATGGGAAATACATGAATAGTTAACAACAATCATTGTCGTGTTGAACAGTCAATATATATACTCGTATAAGCAAATGCATACATTATACTTGGGTGCTATAAAATGCGTTGAAATATCTCTAATAACTAACATAAAACAGGTCGTAAAATGGCAATCAAATTATGGCCTGAGGCATCCAAAAATAGCCGTCTTAGAAAGTGGACATAAAATTTGTGAATGTTAACAACATTCTTAACAAATTCATTTCGGCACGCATTCGGCATTTCGGGTTTGGGCAAGTCTGTCATGATAGACAGATAGATAGATGGATATTCAAAGTTCAGTTGAGTCGAGTGAAACTGTTAACGTGACTGTCGCGTCTGCTCTACCAATTAATTGATAGACCCATACAAAATTTGTGAAAGCCATCGCCCCGGTGTCCACAATGAACGCCTTCTATGCGTTTATAACTCTATTTATAATGTTGGATATTCAGCTTGTGTGTTTCTCGTGGTTGGTGTCAGCTCTCTTTGTGTTTGTGCATGGTATGTATCTTGTTAATGGTCGTTCTTAAAATGCCATAAATGGCTTTATAAGTTCATGATATTAATATGCACGACAATATTGGACATTATTATAATATATTGCGGAGTATCTAGCGCACACAAAAGCGACCCAAATGAGCCGTAGACCGATCCAATCTTTGATTTTGGTTAACACCAAACAACTATGCACACCCTATGGCGCACATTAACCAACTTCAAAACAATGGCAATGGCCATTGAAGTAGCGTGCAGAGCGGGAGGCCCAAAAAATATCTCAATTTGTATATTGTTATTCCTATGCTGTTCCTGTAGCTGGATTATGTTTGTATTTGGGTATCAAATTGCTGGCATTTGTCAAGTCTTTCATAAATTAAGGGCTTGTTAGATAGCCAGAGCATGAACAAGTGCTGCTGATAAAGCAGCTCAAGAGCGGACGTTATCAAATCATCCATTGACTCATAACTAATTGCTGTCAGCTCCAATATCCTGGGAAACTGATAAGATGTTATGTGGGTACATTTACATTGGGGATGTGGCACTTAATAAAGACCTGTTAATTTCATACTACAAATTGGTTAGGACTTGTATTCTTAGATTTATAGCTTTGGTCTAAGGATTGCCAATCTATATTACATTACATTGCATTTGTATTTTTTAATGTATCATAAGGCTAGAAATTAGTTAGGAACTAATTTCAATATTAAATAACATTTATTATGTACTTTAATATTTATTATAAAATATTATATTTATGAACAACTTGTGTGGAGCGATAAGTCGTGACAAGTAACAAATATTTTACTGTACTCTCAACTCTAGCGATTTGATGAATCACCCTGTGACTTAAAAGTATTTATTGATATTTAGGAGTCTGAAACATATTCAACTTTTTGGCAGCACAGCTCATGAAAAAGCAATGGACGACTCTTGGAATATGGCAGAAACCATGTTATCAGATGTGCTCGTGTCCAATGTCTACAGTCAGTTTTTCCACCAGAATCAAAATCTTTTCAAGGATAAGGTGAGCTTTCTTCACACAAAGTCTTTTAACATAAAGCTATTCATAACGTAAATCGACTCCTAGATTGTGCTGGATGTGGGTTGCCGCAGTGGGCTGTTGAGCACCTTGGCGGTTGAGGCAGGCGCTGTGAAAGTTTTTGCTATTGGCAACATGCAAAGTGCCGAATGTATTATGAAGGTTTTGCGACATGGAGAGAGAGCGGAGATTTTTGAGCCGCTCTATGGTTGCATTACCAAAATCATATTACCCTGCGGACTGAGAAAAGTGGATATAATAGTGTCCGAGTGGATGGGGTAGGAAATGCATCTTTCTATAGATATCAATCAGACTTATTGATTGCATTTATGTCATTGTTTCTTAAAAGGCATGCCCTATTTGCGGATTCCTTATTCTGTCAGGTTCTATACGCACGTGATAAGTGGCTGGTAAAGAATGGCCTAATCTTTCCTAGTGTGGCCAATCTCTATATACAGGGCATATCACTAAATCCTGGACTGGTCATTGATAATAACGTGATGTTGATGGAGCAATATGTGAATCGGGAATCGTTGATGACAGAGAAGTGTCTGCTGAAATCAGTAGACCTCAGCTCAATCAAAGATGACATTGAATTCCATAGAGCCGAGTTCAAGATGAAGGCAGTACGTAATGGAAAGATGTCTGGCTGCCTGCTCTACTTTGACATATACGCTACAAATGTCAACGGTCAGCTGCAGAAGTTGTTTTCGATTGGGCCGGAGGCGCCCAAAACGTATATGATGCAAACCATCCTATTTTTGAAGGAAGATGCCCTCGTGATTGCGGAAAAGCAGCTTCTGCATGGACGGTTGTGCATAATACTTGGTTACTTTGCACCACGCGGCGTCGAGTTCTCCCTTGGCATATGGATGTTCAAGTAGAGCATTGTACTAAATAAAGGGTAAATGCTCATGCGAATACTGAAACTGATGTGTGGATGCGTGATGCCGGGTGCCTGATGTATTCATGGCAACATTTGGGCGTTCTTTGAGCATTAAAGGCCAACACGTCGATCTGGGTGAAGTCTGGGTGAGCAGCGATGCTCCGCACAACGATCGTTGCAAGATCAAAATTTATGGCCGTGCTGCATCAATTAGGGCGGTAGCCCGACGACTGCCAACTCAAAAGACAATGGGCATCGCGAGTTTTGGCTTGCGATTTTTTTTATTTTTTTGCTGACCTGATCGGTGTTTAGCTTTGACGTTGCTACAACGATTTAAAATGATGTCGCGCATAATTCACTGATCGAGTACGAGATCGATTCAGTATTCAGCGATCAGTGTACACGTTGTGCCAGACTTTGCGTCGTGCTAGGGCTCCAGTCTCCAGTCTCTCTTGGTTCGCTCTGTTCTGTCTGATCTGTGCCCTCGTTTACAGTTAAGTTCTTTTGTTCAAATCTCATAACTGATCGGCGATCGCACTTGGTTAACGCTCCATACAAGGCAGAGTACAATGGGATATCAGCTTGTCCTGCTTGCTGGCCAGCACTGTGAACACAAATTCGTTTTTTAAATGATATCCCTTGGAGAATCGAGCCACTGACCGCTCTCAGCTCGCATGCTTAAGTGACATTTTGCGGGACGTGGGTCTGTGATGGATTAGCATCATTTTGCCGTGAGGATAATGTGTCGTCTGCAATGATTTTGGTTGACATGTGTTTGTCTCTTTTTTTTTGTTTTTTTTTTTTGGCAGTTGCTTGAGGGTATCGTGCGTATAACCAAGGCTGTTCTCAGAAATAAATTTGCTGCTTTTGCGCAAAAGTAACAGCATTTTTGTACAAATTGCATAAAAATTTAAATTGGCCAACAAAAGTTTTTGATTTTCGCGGCGAGCTCAGAAAATTGCTTAATAATGAAATGCCAATGGATTAAGCGCAATTTGTGCGGTATGCGGCATTCCGCATGGGGCATGCAGCGGGCTCACTGATCCGCGCCACTCACTGAATTCCACTCAAAAGCTCCCTTTTCTTTTTTTTTTTTTTGGTTAAACAATTTCCCCGTTCAGCAGCTTGATTTGCTGAAATTTTACTTTATTTTACACCTACCAGCATAAAACGCCCGTCTCATTCTAGCTCACATGAGCTGTCTCTTCAGCTTTCAGCCTTTCGCACGCTCGCCTTGCAGCGTTTTCATTAAATTCGCTTAATAGCGCAATATAATTTAAACAAGTAGTAACATAAAATAAAACTCACAGCAACGCACTGAAAGGCATAAAAAGAGGCAAATGATGCCAGGGCAGAGTTGGCTCGCTCTGAGTTGGCCTGGATCTGTGTCTCAGTCCGGTTCCATGCCGTGGCGCATGGGCGAGACGCCCAGCATGGGCCGCAAGTGCAATAAGTTCGCTTAACGAGGGTTTAATTTATGATTTGTTATGTTTCCGGTTCGTGTTCTTGTGGCCGATGCTAAAAATTATTGGCAATAAAGCTAAGGTGTGGATTATAGTTGGCTGGTAGCTTATGCTGTTGCAGCCAGTTGGCCACTGGGAATACTCAGTGATGGAGATGGTTTGTTACTCGCTAAGGTGGCCAACGATTAGCAATAGCTGTGCGAATCGATACTTTAAATATAGATAAAGTGCATATTGCAGTTGATCAGATCAGACGCGAGCATCTAGAACTGAAAGTATAGCTGGGTTTTAAGAGAAGTTGCCTAATTTCACATACGCCAAAGTTTTGTCTTTACCACTAATAATCGCTAATCCTTTCACGCTCACTGTAAATTTGCAGCAACACAGGCCGAGGCAGCCAACCAGCCCAGTCAGCCAAGTCAGCCCAGTCAGCCCAGTCAGTCAGCCAGGCATGAAGAATTGCAACCGCATCGGGAGCGGGAATGGGTAACGAGGGACGTCGCATTGCGTTGAAAATCGATTTGTTTGGGTTGCGCCTGCGCAAACAACGCGGCCCCTGGATAAGAACGGATAAGAAAATAAGCAAAGACACCAAAAGGGACACAGGCGCTGGGAAGGAGGGGACTGCGACAGGGACAGGGACAGGCGCTGAGGCACGACGGCGAAATGGTTCAAGCCAACGCCAACGAGTATCTGCTGGAACATAAATTACGCGACTAACAAGCAGCGCCCCGTGTAGCCAAGCAATGCCAACTTGGCCGAGAGCTAAAAAAGATACAAAGCTCAGGCTCAGTCAGACTCGGAATGACTCGGATGGGCACTTGGGAACAGGCTGCAATGGCCGTGCTCTGAACAGCTCAGCCTGGTCAAAGTGAGTTGCAGAAAATTATAAATGAAAGCGGGTGTTGGACGCCTTTCACAGGCGAACAGCATCTCGACGTGGCAGCGCAGCGCAGCGCTGCGCTGAGCAACATCCCAGCAGCATCCACGTCCACGATTAGGTGTAGCAATTTGGACGGGCTGCCTGTGATTGAGACCGAGGCAGTGTTCGAAACGAAGTTAAAAATCAAATTAGCGAATGTGTTGAAAATTAAAAACAAATTCACGGATAAATTGCATCTGCCAGATACGCAATTATTATGAGGGTAGACAGGGCCAGGCGCAGGGAGAGAAACGTGCACTACCTCTGACTTATGGACTGTCCAGTCAGTCGCTCTGCCTGGTCCATGGTTGCTGTTCTGGTTCTGGATTTTCGGTATGAGTTTGGCTTTAGCTGTGCTTGCTACTCTGGCTCTGGCTGTGGCCGTGGCTGTGCGCTGTTTTTGCCCTCAAGGTGTTGCAATTTGACGTTTTTTACGCGCGTTTTTATTCCATGAAATCCACATAAGCTTCACATAAGGATGCAGCAGTGGGCACAGCAGCAGTCGCAGCAGCCGCACGCAGTGCAAATACTTGGCCCTAAATGGTTTTTGGCGAAAAACATGTCGAATTAACACGCTCAGATGCTGTTGCTGTTGCTGTGGAAGTGGAAGTGGATGTGGATGTGAGGCAGCTGCGATCGGTCACTGAATGTGGATTAACAGCAACATCAACATCAACCTTATGGGGCAGTCACATGCACAGCTAAGCGCTGTGTGTATTTAAATGCTTGGCAAATTAGCTGAAATTTTTTTAGCTCAGCACAATTTGCATTTGATGTATGTGTGTGTGTTTTTTCTCCTTTGAATGTGTGTTTGTGTGTGTGTGCTTGAGAGTGCAAAACATATAATTAGTGTTGAGTTTTTGTGGTAAGCGTAAGCCCCTACCGGACTAAAGGGGCTCAGCTGGCGCCGTCTGCGGCTGGCAAATAAATCGCGCTGCTGTTGAACTTTCAGTGCCTCCGGGTTGGAGCGGAGGTTGGTCAGAATCGCATAGCCAGAGCGAATGGCACTGCAAAGAGCTGACAGAGTTGGACTTGAGAGTCGATTGCGGGACACGCCCCTTGGTGTCCTGGGCAATCGCTGGCAAGTTCTCAAGGCGAAGCTACAGAGCGCAGTGGAGAGTCCACGGGAGATCGAGGTCGCAGCTTAGAGCTAGTCGTCCAGCGCCGTAAAAAGGGCGCAAATTTTATGAGCGCATCGTTTAACAAATGAATTTACAACCGTGCAACGCCCAAATGTCTGGCGTTCAAATTCAAATTCCTTGCGCAGAAGACATAGCCCTAAAACGAAACTTGGCACTGTCCGTGAGTTACGTGGCACACGGAGGCGTATGCACCATATTCGAGCATGAAATATGCTTGGCATTTGGCCAAATGATTTAAAACAAATAGCAGACAGTCATCCACATCTCAAACGACGTCCACATATAAGTATTTGGACTTTTATATTCATATCTCTGCTATCGCCTGGGCCAAGCTGAATTAACGCTTTCATTAGCCCAGTTTGTGTTTCGTTGGCCACCCTTTTCTTCAACTGCATTTTAGCGTTCATAAATCGAAGTCATTGTCAATTACTAACTGGCAACTGGTAATTGCCGGCACGTTGCTTCACTCGTTAAATGGAGTTTAATGAGCAACCAAAAAAAAAAAATCTGAATTACCTTTTCGACCACCTTCTCGGTGCGTGCTCGCCAACGGGCTCGATCAGCTCTTTGGGTAATTGTAATTGCGTCAGCCTGTCAATAAGTTTTCATGGACTTTAATAAGGGAAAGCATCGGCTGCTTGCAGTAATATTATTCGTTTTAAGGCCTAATTTATGTAATGTATTTACCGACACGATTCTAGATGATCGCCACGTGAAGCTGATCATTTGGCCAATCGTAAGCAAATGCATAATCATCATCTATCACACAAACACTTTTAAATTTACATATCCTTTTCAGTCTTATTATGTCTCAATAACAAATTCCAATGAGTTTTTGGCCAATTGACATTGTATTTAGAAAAAGTTTAATATTTCATTTGCTTGAGTTGAAGTGGTAAATCAGAGTTACTTATGTTAATCTCATGCATAACACTTGAACTTACCTGCAATTGTGTTTATCTTTCAATTGTCTTCCTAAGTATTGGCACAAATTTCACACTTCCAGGCTAAACTATATTTAAATACTGCAAGGCACATGGCGATCCTATTGAATACGTTCAACTGATGCTCAGCTGTTGTTGAAAAACTTGTTAAGAGTCCTACGGCTAGCGGCTGGCATTGGCACTTGGGCTCTCATTGTTTGCTTAATAAATGAGTGGCCATTGTCATTGGGTATAAATGTCAAAAGGTTGCTTTTGACACCCTAGCAATGGGACGAGCAGCGGTCAAGCGGCGACAAGCCGACAAAAACTGAAGTGTGCAGCATAATAAAATTGAACTAGGCTTTGCTCTCAATTGTCAGCTCACTTGGCCAGTTTTGCAAATGCAACAATGCAACCCCTCAGCGGACATACCCAACGATCATTTAAGTGCCATTAAGACAGACAAAGAGAGCGAGAGTGAGGGAGAGATATAGATATAGAGCGACAGAGAGGGAGAGAGAGAGTTGCAAGAACGGCAGCTGGCAGTTGGCAACAGCTTCTGAAACTCTTAGAGGTAGTGCGGGCGCAGCTTGAGGCCGTCAATCGGCTGGCTAATGGAGCTAGGATGCCGCCCATAGCGCCTGATAGTCCCGATCTGCTAAAGATGTGTATCTGCGAATGTGTGTGTGTATGCAGTTGAGATGATAAAGTTGTTGCGACGATCGTCGACAATCAGCGATCAGCGATGAACGATCGAGGATCGAGTGGGCCAATTTGTTTGCAACTCGTTTGACGTGTTTGTCAATTAAAATCAAATTCGATGCCATCTTAGAGCAAACGATCCAAGCGGCCAGCGATGGTCATGGCTTGATCATGGCGTTTATTGTTGTTGTAGTACATCGGGTAAGATTTCCGATGCCCGCTTATGCCTATCATTAACCACTTAGGCGCGAGTGCAATAACATTTAATTAACCAATAAATTTGGTGCAATTTATCAAAAAATCCAAAACGCAGCCCAGACCAAAATCTTGTTTTTCCAAATTGCCTCTAATAACCGCAATCGATCGTTATTTTTTGTGGTTATTAATACGGAGGCCGCGGATTGAAACGGGAACCAGGACTCGAGACTAAGTCTGGAACTGCAAATGCGTGTTTGGCTTTGGCTCTGGCTCTGGAGATCGTGGCTCTGGCAAAGTCTGGCAACGGCTTCTCAGGTAGTTCACAAGTAACTGCAAATTGCTGCCGTCGATAAAACTCAAATTGGTGGCAGCAGCCGCGCAGCGTTCGCGACGCATCCGCGTTGCTGCCGCAATACCACAATCGATCGCTGAATTTGCCTAATGGCGACGGCCACTCAACACAAACACCGAGCGGTTACTGGTCTGCTGGTCTGCAGCCCAGAGTCTGGACCTGGGCATTGGACGCATCTTGATCTTCAATCTGGCCTGGCTGATTGACAGAGAGACGATCTGCGGTCCAAGGCCTCTCTGTCTGTGTCTCTGTGTCTGCCACCGATCCTGCCCCAAGCTCTTGCCTGCTGCCTCCCCCTCGTCTCTTCTACGCAGTCGCGCAGTTTACGCGCGCATTTAGCATGTTGTAAAAGTCTGATGGCGTCCATTATAATCAATTGGCCGGGCTCGTAAAATTAAATGATCCCGCAGGAGAATTAAGCGCCAATTACGCGCAGAAAAGGAAAAAAAATATGTTGCCGTTGCCATTGGCGCAGCAAAGTCTCAAATTTGGGACGCGATCAGAAAGAAGCAGAGCAAAAGGCAAAAATAAAAATGAAAAAAAAACAGCAACGAACAAAAAATATATATATAAAAACGCTGGTCCCAGTTAATTGCAGCATTTAAGTTGTCTTATTGATCATAATAACTCCATAATGGCGGAACATGTGCGTACAATATAATAATCAGACGGGCACCGAGTGAAAATTGCAAACGGGAAATAAGTTTGGAGGAAATGCAAACGGGGGAAGTGGAGCTGGAGCTGGAGTTGGAGCTGGAAGCTGGCGCAACAGGTAGACAGAAAGAGGGAGAGAGAGAGTGAGTGAGTGACGATCTCTAGGGCTGTGTTCAAAAGTGGAGCAGGCACTCGATCTGGATCTTGGACTGCTGTTCGCTCTTCAGCTTCTGCCGCTTGCTGCTGCTGTTGCTGCTGTTGTTGTAATAAGAGTGTGAAAGCAAACAAGCAGTAAAATTAAAGCGGTCCGGCGCTGTCCTCGTCCCGTTGCCGCCCCGAGTGCAACAGTCTGAACAAAAACTGATCAACTTGTAATGGGAAATGTGCTCAAAAACTCAACTCAATCAGCTTAATGGCCTGACAACTTGTAACTTGGTAACTTGTTGCCGATGCCAATGGGGAAATGAGCAACTGCGATCTGGCGGGGATTTGCTTGAGGACACGCCAGTTGTTTTCGGTTTACCCGCCAGGTGCTTTCCGTTGCTGAAACATTGTAAGGAAATTGGTGCATTCGCGCTTAATGATATTGCAGATAACGTGTTCGATTTTAGTGGGTTATCGCAATTAAAATTTGTTGATGTGCTTCTCTGTGTAAAAACGAAACATTTTATAGAAACTATTAGAGTTTTTAAGGACATAGAAAACAGGCAGGTTTATTTTTTGCAACAGGTTTCGCTTAAGGCTCTGTTTAAAGTATGTAAAATAAAGTATAGTTCCAAGAACTTTCCACGTTGGCTCAAAACTGGATTACATCCCTACGTTAAGTACTGCAGTTAGCTGTGAAGTATGTGCAGCTTATCAACTATGGTACAAGTATATAAATTTATTAATTAATCAGCCAGATACACAGAGACTCACGCAAGAACCAAGTGACATGTTGCAAGAGTATCAGACGAATGCCGCAACAGAATCGTATTACAATTGGATTACTCGTCGCCTCCCTCGGTTTTTGGCAAACGGAAAGCCAAACATAATAAATTAAGTCATTTAACATAATTTCGCTACCAGAGCGAGGTCGATGCGACGATTGCAACAGCTGCTAAACGAGGGGACACAACGCATGTGCCAAATGCAAACGCAGAGGCGATGGCAATCCCGATCCCATAGCGAGGGAGCACACATGGCATGGCCCGGCATGACAATGGACAATGGAGCGTGTGGGTGCAATCAACATCTGAAGTGGGTAAGCGGCTGGGTAATTTACAGCGCTGCAGTTGCGCAGACGCAGTTGCAGTTGCAGTCGCAGTAAACGGCTCAAAAGAGTGTTGTGTCGATTTGTGTGCTCGTGTGTGTGTGTGTGTGTGAGTGAATAGCGCAACTAATTTTCAATGGAGGCCCAACAAAAGTGCAATAAACGATGTCCACTTAGGTGAACAATGGCATCCAACAAAGGCTCAACAATGCGACAACTGTGGGCGTGGCACGCACGCAGCACAACTCTATGCCCAATAAAGTTGACTCGCTTTAATTAATGGAAATGCAATGACTTCTTACCTTCTGTGCTATCCATGTTTGGGATCTCTGTCAGTTCTCGCACTCGGCTCCTGACCGTGCAGCTGCCATCGTGGCCAAGGGCCAAGAAGCAGTGGCCTGTATTGTCTGGCTGCCGCTTGACAAATTTATAACAAATATTCACGCGTGCTTTGGCAGGCGGCCTTTGTCAACTGCTCCTGCTGCTGGTGGCTATATCTCAATTATTGCCTTTCCATTGCCACTTTTTTCCGCTTTGATTTCATACGAAAAATCGAAATGGAAAAAAGAACTAAAATTCTCGCAGGCTCATCCTTAGTGCTTGGGCCCTTTGTTTGGTTCGCTGGAATCGAGGTGACGGCTTTGGTTTCGCACATTTTGTTTGGCGAGTCAACAAAAAACCAACTAAAGGAAAACACTCGCATAATAGCAAAACAATTAAAACAAATTTTCGAATTGAATGGCTCGGCATTGTCCTGCCAAATGATCCTGTTTGCCAGCCTGTTGTGCTTATCCTTATTGTTTCCCGATTCGGTTAGTGCTCGGGGTGCGATTTCTATAGAATTAAAGCGTCAAATGCGCCAGTCATAACAAGCCGCACTCACAAAAGTCAATAGGGTTCTCTTCCCCTCCCTCCCTCTCTCGCTCTCTCACACTTTAGAGATAAAGTCGATTGGCAAAATTGATTTGCACGCCCTGGCCATGGATGCGAAATGGCTAAATAAATGCTGCTAAAACTGCCGGACAGGGCGTTAATTTCATTTGGATTTGCATGCCAGACAGCTATATACCTATACATAGAAACTGGTTTTGTTACCCCAGCCCCCCATATCCCTCGCCACTAACTATGTATAATGTTTCAGCGAAATCTTGCGATAAAATGCATAACAACTTCATTCACAGCGGGCGATGCCATAAAAGTGTTTTAAATCGTGTTAATAATTTTGTGCAGCGTTTGCCTGGCCAAACTCTGAATTGCGAAGAGTCCTGCTGTGACCGGCATGTCGTCCACACTCGCCCAGCCTCGCCACCCGAACCCCAGCTCCAACTTTAGCTGAACGGCTTGGGCAGTTGCATGTTTTGCATGCTACGTATTTGCCATTTCATTCTTCTCTTTTTGTTTTAAAACATTTGCAGGCGTTTATTGCACTTTTGGGAGTTAGCCTCCAAGCGAATCCTGCAACTGGCTGCCCTGCGGCTTTGGCGTGGTCTATTCACACCTGCAATCCAGGTATAAATTGCGCCTGCTGAAAAGTATCTGCAGGCTGCTCGAGCTCCATCTCGTGATCAATGCAATTAATTATAATTTGTCGTCAATAAACAGCAAAAAAATAAGATACAAAATCGAACCGAAAAGCATTAAATTTCAGCAGCCAAATTTGACTTTGCGTGCTTTAAGTGGAAGGTCTTCAAATTATATATGCGAATACACCATAAGCCATTTAAATATACTTAAGTCTGGACTTTTTCGAAGCCAGGCGAGAGTGTGGAAATGTTGATGGCCAAATAATGATTGACATGGGATCTTCCAAAACAAACTTTTTAACACTTGCAGAATGCAATCATATGGTATGATGTGATGCATAAAGCATTTGAAGTCCAGTAGCATCGAAACAGTAGTCCTGGCAGATACGATTTATCATCGCATCTCATTCTCATAGTGTGTAACATAGTACATATACTTCAATATATATACCAATTATAATAAATACTAATATGTATTCCAAGTCTCACAGTCAAATTTTAATATATGTATGTTTATATGTATACTAAATGTTATGTTTCTTTCCATACATGATGACGGCATTCACGCTTGAAAATAGAGGAAAATACAGATTATCGAGGCTGCCCATGAACACTATTATGTATGGTATCAAATATACTTGTGTGTATTTTAAGTTTAAAGCTTCTTTAAGCATTAGGACCAGACTACAAGCACTATTTGTATATATTTACCCAACACGTTGCTTTCTTGTTTTAGCGCCAGTTTACTTTCTGCTTAATGAGCCACTGGGTAGGGAAAGTATGCCACATCGTTAACCTTAAACATATCATTTAACAATCTATCTTTGCACAGCCAATTCGCATACTCATAATTCGTCTAATTTTTGGGCGGAACTGGCGTTTATCGTGCAGCCATAAAGTTGCAATAAACGAAGCTCTTCCTCTCCCGCTGCTGCTGCTGTCTATGAATAATTTATATGCCCGTAATGTGATAATAAGCATGCGCTGATATCCTGCGGAAATTTTGCAACCCAGAACCGAATTTTGGATCAGGCCGAGTGGTCCATGTGGACCAAGTCGACCAAGTGGAGCTGTGGCTAGGTTCAAATGTTAAGACGCTTTTCGTGTTGCAACTAAATTGCTCAATTATTAGGTGCAGACGAGGAGCGACGTGAACGTGGCCGAGCAGGCGGGCGAGTAGCTCCCCAAAATTATACAGCTGCGTTAGGCGAGTGAAATAAAAGTCCATTACAAATGGAATCAACAACTCATTGCTCATCGACATTCGGTGCCGGCCAGGGTTGTGTTAGAGGTTCCCAAGCAACATTATTATCAGCCACATCTAACAGTTCGAGTGGCTGCCCAAAAGAAGAGAGGGGAGCAGAGCACCAAGCGCACAGTTCCCAATCCCTGGATAGCTTGTTCATCTGGCAGAGCCAGTACTTGGCGATAAGCAGCAATTTTCCTGAAGTGAACCCCATTAAAATATGATAAATTGCGTCTATTTTACGGAGTTGATTTTAACAAGACAATTTAACAAGCGTAATTTAATATTTGACAGAGCGCAGCATAGAGACGACATGCTGCTATTGCCATCTCTGTTTAACCGCAACAACAAAATGGAAGCTACCATGAAAATGATGTAAAGTCGTTCTCGTTGCTATTGTTGCTGTTGTTGTTGTTGTTACCGACGAAAATGTATCTCACCCTGGGGAACACTTAAACGCCAACCGAAAAATTGCCTGAGTTGGACTTTAGGACTGAGTCGGAGGCAAAGGCAGGGGTTGGGCTGAGGCAGAGGCAGAGGCTGAGGCTGAGGCAGAGGCAGAGGCAGAAGCAGAGGCGCTGACTTCAGCCGTTAATCTCGACCAGCGCTGATGGTGGTGGTAATGTTGGTGGTGTTGGCTGTGAACCACAAATATGCAGCAAACAGGGGGAAATCCACCCCAGCTAGGACAGGCGCAGGTATGGATGGATCTGGCATTGCGGCGCATTGATGTTAAACATTCTAAATTAAGTGCCGCGCTGCCGATAAGGTAATTGGGGTGAAATGTGAGTGGAGTGGACTGGAGTGGGGTGGGGTGAGTTACCAGCTTGTTGATGTGACGCGGGGGAGTGTGAAGGGGAGGTCGTTGGGTAATGTCGCCGCATCCGTGATTGTAGCCACAGACAAATGCTAATCACATTTATATGACGCTATATGAGTCTTTGAATCGATGTGTAGAGGTCGCAGGGACAGGCATAGTTAATTGAGTGATTTATGCGCTTATTGCATGAGTTCCCATTATAAAGTTGATTAACTAAATTAAGCAATTATGACAAATCTTTTACGAACCGCAAGCCGAACTGCACGAATAACTTATAGCCATTCGACGGCGAGCCAAACGCGGATCAACTATATTTTTGCTGTCGTAGCGATCACAAATTGAATGTTTTTTTCGACGCAGATAATTGCCGGCTATAGCTGAAGCTGCAGCTTGGGGAGTTAATTAACCTGATCCACATAAGCCAAGTTGCTAGCGGATAGATCCACGGCCAGCTCGAGACGAACTCGAATATAAAATTTATGACTTGCCTAAGGGCATTCAACTAAATGGCCACAAATCAAAGCAGTTTTTGACTAATGAATCGCTTTTTACTCTAAATAAATAGGCAAGGATAAAATCGTGATTAGAGCAGAAATCCTATTTAATTTGCCAATATTTAAACGTAGCATTAACACTAAATACGGAATAAAATATATAATTAAATCAGCAAAATTTTTGTGCATTTGTATAACATGTCACCCGCAAAACGTATATATTTCTGTACAATAAAGTTAATTGACTGTCTTCTTTGAATTTATAACGTGAGTGAAACAAAGATGCAAATCGCGGTAGAGAAGTTATCAATTGGGCAGCTGGGAAACAGAAATTCGAGTCTAAGTAACGCGCTTGCGTGTTTTATATTTGATTCTATTTGACAAGCTTCACATGGCACATAAAATATCAACAATAATAACTAAATAAAAATTATCTAAGTATACATAAATAGTAATAAGTAACTCTTATGATGATGTTCTTCTATCGCGGCTTCAAGAGACCACACAGCGTGGCTCAATTACTCAATATGGGAGAAGTACAGTCGCTTTCAAGTGGTCCGTTTCATTTGAAGTGAGTGCAAGTGGTGTGAGTGGTGGCTCTTGAAATGTTAACAGATAAAAGTTCAGCGAACCGCAAAAACCCAGCCAATGGGCACACATTGTTTAATGGCCGCCATATCAGCGCAATTATTTTCGAATTGTCTCGTTTGTTTTTGAAATGCACAGTAATTACAATTACCCGCAAGATACTCAAACTCATCCACTTGGAGTTACGCATCAACACACACACACCCATATCTGCCAGATGAGGCACACACACACACATATGGCCACAGGAAGTGCGCACTTAAGTATACTTTGAATAGTTTCTAATTAACAGCGACAATCGGCGTCACGGGGTTGACTGATAAATTAAATGAATGCATAAGCTGATGCAGCAGTACACGAGACTCTCAATCAATCCAAAAGGGGTTGCAACTAAACTGAATGCCACACAATCAATAAAGTCTTTTCAGTTTACAACTGAGGCTCGACACGAACTTGAACTTGTTCTAGATCATGATACCGCACATGAGTTCCATTAAGATGCAAATTACACTTTGGAATGTAGCATTTAAAAAACCGTTTTCAATTTGGGTGGCTCGCTAGCATTTTATTAATCCACTGCTTCGCACTGCGCCGCACACGATGGCTGCCGTAAGCCGCGTCGTCCAAGTAGAAATTCTTTAAAATGCCATTATCGGAGCTTAACAATTCGATACATTTTGAGCTGTAAACGAACTGTAAGACTACTGTTCGGCCAATCAATTGAATTGGAATCTGCATTAGAATTGAAGTGGACTAAAATGCCGAGGTCACATAAATTTAAGGTGTTAGAAATGGGAGCTTTGCCTTATGCCTTATGCTTTATGCTTTGTACCACCTCGAATAGTTGGGGCTGCGGAACTGGCGGACGTCATAAGCCGAGCGTTTGATTTATAGCAAAATTATAACGCATTAAGATCAAAATATATATGGAGTGTGGCAAAGCCGCTGCGGCTGGGTTACCAACTAAGCCGACCTGAAAAGCGAACCAACTAGTTTTTGACATTTTAATAAATCGCTCGAGCACAACGAAGCGGAGCGGCGACAATGTCCAAAGCCGATAATATTATTAACTCTGTGAGTTAAATCGAACGTTTTGTATGTTTTGAAGCCGTTTATCAGACGCTTAAGTCTCGCAGCTTCCGACATTCCAACATGGACACGGCCACATATCATTTAAATTATGGACAGAAACACACACATTTGAATCGACTTGTTTTTTATAATTGAAAAGTGACTTGCGATCGGGCGTCGAGCTATAATTTGACCCAGCTCCACCCAAACCGCAGTCAAAGTAGTGCCTGTTTCGGCCGGGTCTCCTCTGATTTCGGTTAATTACATAAACGCACACAGTTAATGGTTAGCTAGGTGCTTCAGTGCGTCCGTAATGATACCTTCAGGCATCGTGCAATTATTAAATGAGCGCAAAACCGAGCACTTGCCATACATAAATTAATGGACCACATTGACGCACCCAATTCTGCGACACAGTTCTCTAAGCTCTTCTTTGGGGTAGGTGAGCAGTGGAGCAGTTGAGGGGCATTCTGTCTTCGCATGCGCTGGAATATACGACTTGCTTGGGTACCGCCCCTCGTGTTATCTTGGCTGGAAGTTGTGCTAATCAATGTGGATGCTGTGCTCAATGCTCAATGCTCAGCCGCAGAGGCTGCGCACTGCAGCCATCTACAAAGCTACATTATTTACTTACTATATACCATTTATAACGAAAGATTATTTTTATAAACGCTGTGCGTTTCCTCCTTCTAAGCAATGTATAGCTGTTAGCTAATGAATTGCTAAGAGTTTGTTTTCGTATTGCTCACTCTAGAGAAATGGATAATTTTGAAATGAAATTCAACCCGTTGCTGATTGCTTACGCTTCGCTTGGACCACAAAGCAGCCGACGCACTGCCTTGTTTATGAACCATAAAATTGTATTTTTAATTTGGCATAAAATTTAAATATCCTTCAGCATTGCGTAAAGGACTCATACACACATGGCGTGCGCGGCGCGCCACTTAAACAGCAGAAGCCTGTAAATGAAAAACATTTACTACGTACCATGGTAAAGTACGCATAATTACAGTCTTGTCAAGTGCATGGGATTTTCCAAGCTACTCGTTTCGCTGGACATTTTCGATGGGAATTCGAGGAGCACTTGAGTGTTGGGACCACACAGCGAATGAAGTGATAAACTAATTGCTGAGGCGGCGCATTGGAATAGACATGGATGCCAGCTCGTAAAGTATTGAAATGCCACCAGCAGCTGGCACAACGGCGCGCCGTATTCTCATTGATTTTAATAGCACATTAAGCATACGCCTCGTTGCTATACAAATTTGCCCAGATTCGATCCGCTTAGAGCCGCCAGCGAGCCATGCGCTTACGATTATTTGTCGCAGTCTCATTTACATACACATAGACACACTTTCGGGAAATACATTAAGAAATGTCCAATAAAGAAATAACGCTTAACAAACGCCACAATGAGAAAAAAACACACACACACACATTTTTATTACAGCTTAAAGAATTGGACGAGTTTTGGGGGCCTCAGAACGCGTTTTAAAGTTGTCAAGTTGGGCGGAACCAATTTTGTTAATGATGCCCGAAATGAAAACGAAATGATCTGAAGTTGTTATAAAACGCAATTTTATTGTTGCTTTTGTTTGGTTTTTATGGAACGCTTTGAGAAATTTTCGATTAATTTTGTGTTGTGCTAGTTAATGCCTTGTTTTAGTTATTGCTATCACGCTAAATCATTCCTGAAACATGATCTAATGCATTCGCTTCCTATTGTCGTGGCTCACAATGCAATCTTAATAGCACCAATTAATTCTGAAGGCCTTTTGTTTCGTCTCTATATGCATACGAAGAGCTATTGTGCAGATCTGTCGCATAAATCAATATAATATTATTTATATATAGCTATTAGCTATTGTAGTCATCTCTTGTATTTGTTTTTTATTTGTATGCATTTCTCATAAATCATCATAATTATACGAGTTTTTCAACAGTTTCTAAAAGGTGTCTAGAATTTCAATGGGGAATGGGAAAACCCAACGGGAATACTTTTTCAAAAATATATTCACTACCAAATTTCGCTATGAACAATGCGTGATAATTGTGCTGAACTTAAAGCTTAATCTGTATGTTTAATTATACATGCATATATATTTATATGTATATAGCCATGCCTTCAATTATATGTATTCTACAATTTCCTGAATCCATGCCAACAACCTACTTAATGCCGCATGGCAGCCCCAATCCTCCAATCCTTGCGTCGACTCGCGAATGCACAACGACAGCTAAACAAACATTAGTCACAAAATTGCCTGCCAACAGCGAAATGAACAATATCTATATGCCATAAATATCCCTGGGGTATACTGTCCACCCTGCGCTCCACACAATTTCATGCAGCATCCTCTCCCCATCTGGTCGTTGCCAGGCGTGTTTCGTATTCGCAGTATGATGGGTCTGGGGCTCGTGACGACCCGGCTGTTTACTTTCAAAACCGTTTGCCATGCGTAAATGACAAACGATTTTGCAAAATTATTATTGCCATTGTCATCGTCGTTTGGTTGGCTGGCTCTGTTCCTTGCTGCGTCTCTGACCCCAAAGTTCCAAGCACTTTCTCAATTTCAGTGTGATGATGATGTTGATGCTGCTGCTGTTGTTGTTATTGTTGCTGTCGCACTTTACGCTGCTCAATTTAGCAAACAGTCAGCCGTTGACGTTATCCTTCCGCTGGCGTAGCATCCAAAACCAATAAGCCACCAGCAGCAGCAGTAGCAGCAACCACCATCATCCAGCTACATTTACCGCCATCCATGTCGCTAAATCCCACAGCAATTGCTGCAGGCAATGCGCACTAATCCACCCAGCCATTTACCACTTCAAGCTCCAGCCCCACATCTCTTGCAGAGCTGAGTTGGCCTGGGTTGGGCGCACCACGCACATCCGGGCACGCCCCCCGCTCAGGCCGCCCTCCTCGTAGTGTATTTATTTTATAACATTGCCAATCAAGATGGCTGCGCAAACATAATCGCAATGGGGATACAGATATTGACACAGACAACGACGCAGGACACACGCTGGCTGGCAAGGACCCTTCAGCCCGGACCTTCGGCCCAGCCCTGGCATGAACTGCTTGTTTGCATTTCAGCAGCTTTGCTCCCACCAACTCGCCCAACACAGCCAGAGGATCAATAACACTTTTGACTCAATTCCGGGACAGCCAGGACTCTGACTCTCAGCCTTTTGTTGTTGTTTATTTGTTTTGCAAGCAATTTCAGCATTTTGTGTGCCCTCATGGCCGTCTCTTACAATCAACGAGTGTGTGCGACTGCTTTATACTAGACCCCTACCCATACCATAGTATGTATATTGTATGCTGTGTTCATGTGTTGTGCTTATGTCCTTTTCAATTTGTTCAATGATTCGCAAGCAAATTGATTCCCATTCAATTTCGCGCAGTTTCGGCTGCGACAATTTCGATTTTTATTGGCTTTCTCTTCACGCCGATTTCGACCATTTTGTTCCCTCTGCCCTGTGCATGTGCTGTGCATGTGTGTGCGCGTGTGTTTATGGGTGTGGATGTGTTTCTTGCGAAAATATAATAAAATTGTAAATTGGTTTTTGTTCATTTATAGCTAGTTGTTGTTGTATCCTTGCCGATATTGTTATTGGTCAGCGTTTGCGGGTTCTGGCAAATACCAACAAGCCCGCTTCACTATGTCCTTTTGCCGCCTATCGTCCTGCGTAAGCAAAACTGAGATTGGTTTGTAGATTAGCAGCCATGGAATAAATGATTGCAAACTCAATTCGAGTGTTTTGTTTTTATCGCAATTATTTAATTTATGTATTATACATAGGAAAACTCAAACAATTTATAGATACGTATGAGTTAATTTATAATAATTATTTTCTAGAATAATTATTTTTGAGTATTGAAATACTCTTTACTACTAGAATCAAAAGGTAAATTACAAAACTAACTATCAGGTCTATTTATATTCAAATACATAATGAAAGAAACCGATAACACTTGATAATTTCGGTTGATATCCTACTTTAAGCTGTCATTAAACTGTGAAGGAGGACATTCTCTTTGATAAAGTTAAATGTGAAATAAAGCCTTTGCTAAAAAAGCCTAAAGCTTTATTGGGATCTGTGGCTTGTGCAGCAGTGAAGCATATAAGTTAACTGCAATTACTGAGCTCCCGCTGCAATTGAAACTAATCACCAACTAATCACATCTACCAACTTTGTACATGCTCATAAACCACTCTCAACTAGCCACTTAATAGTAACTGCCCGGTTTATCTGTGCAACAATATCGGTATCTGTATTTGTATCTGTTTGCAGTATCTGTGGACGGTGCGAGTGCTCGGTCAGAAGCGTCCGACGACCAAGAATGTTTGTCACAATACATCAAATGGCTGCGGAATGACACAAAACATGAACGCGTCACTTTCCATCACTCCAAAGTGGCGGGCCGACGAAAGCTCCGACTGGCGAGTGCGAGAAATGCCAGCCAAGTGGTCGGCTAACAAGCCAACAACCATCCAACCAACCAACCAAGCAACCAACCAGCCAGACAGTGTGACGCAGCTTCATCCGCAGATAGCCCGAACCTCAGATTAACTGCGCGCATGCGCAACTATTTGTGCACATTTTAAATGGGCCGCGATGCGGTGCACAAAACGTGGACCTGGGTACAATGCACCTTTGGAGTGGTTAGAGTGAGTCGGACGACGGCGCGGGGAGACGTAGCTTGGTGACACTTAACAGACGTCGCTGGGTCTGGCCAGGCAGCAGCAGCAGCAGCGGCAGTTGCTGCCTTAATCCGCCAAGCAATGTGGCACACACAACTCCAATGATGATCATGTTGATGATGATGATGACGATCGGGCGATTATTTGTGGCTGCTGCGCCCTCAGATACAACACATACATACAGTTTTTTAGTCGTCGTAGCAAGCTCGTTTGACCAAAAACGACTAACGAGCTGGTGAGTTGGCCAAGAGGCAAAGTCAAAAGCAAAGGCAAACGCAAAGGTAAAGGCAGAAGCTGAGCGACTGCCACAGTTGATATTGTCCAGTGGCTGGGCTCTCGGCCTGAATCTGAATCAGTTGGCATCATTAATCCTTTGCAGCCATGTGCAAAAGGTACACACACACACACACACACACGCGCGGATACGCAGTCTGGTGTTGGCAACGCCTTGTTTGCGATGCCGCCGCCGCGTAAGTTGTCATGTTTTTGTCGCTTTATGGACTTCTAATCGTTCAATTCTATCAAAAAGCTTACGCACTAACAAACACCCAAATCCAGTTGAGCATTTCAGGTCCATTTCAGTTTCGGTTTCAGCTACATTTACAGCTACAGCCAGGTACCAGATTAAGATATTTAGATTGGCTCACGACACTGGGACGGACATACTCGAGAGCAACTTTATTTAGCACCTTTGCCGGCCCACGGGTCCCAAGCGCTCGAGGTGACAATAAGCCGCAGTCTGTGCCAGAAATTGGGTACAATTTTCGCCTTTTTTGTGCACGAGACTCGCTTGATAGAGCAGTCCAAGTCCGCAGTCCCTGGTGCCCTGCTCCTTGTGGCATTTGATGTGCGAATTTGTTATTTACCTTGGGCAACACGCAATTGTCTTCGACTGGGGCTTCACACTCTGCCCGAGGTGTGAGTTGTGCATAAATTTTGTGCAAACGCTTGGACGCTTCGAGCTTTAGATACATTTCTATCTTATGCTCCACATTGAGGTTTCGGTCCGGAATTGATTTCGATACCGATTCGACCATTCGACCATTCGGCTATTTGTTAAATTGTTTTCCAACTACCGTTTTGGGCTTCGAGTGGCTTTTGATTAGACTAGGCTCTTTTGAGTAGCATGTAATACAATACCTCAGGTGAAGGGTGCTTTGCTCATTTGCACATTTGCATTAGCATGGACTTTCAAAATACGGAGATGGTTGGCTGGCCAGATCTGTGCAGCTATATGAGTTATTGTAATTAATGCCAAATTGGCCATAAAACACAACATTTGCATGTCAAACAGATCAGCGAATTTCGTAAGCCACGTTTTGTCATACTTGCTGGGCGCATAAATTTTATGTGATTATTCGTTCGCTTTTGGGCGGAAGTTTTCATTGTGCGCTCGACTGAAATAATTAAATATTAAATATGATTAAGTTTTTTTTTTCTTTCATATATATATATATCAATATATATATATATATATATATATATATATATATATATATATATATATATATATATGTATATATATATATATATGTATATATATATATATATATATATATATATATATACATTTATTTTTTTATTTTGTGTTTCGCTTGTCTTTTTGTTGTTTGCGCTACGACCCACGCAGAGCCATAAACTATGGACTTATGGAGCTGGGCAATGCTAAACGGCATTCAAATATAAATAAATGTCAAATTGTGCACGCTTCGCCATAATCATATGGGGCCGCTGTCAGGGGCTCAGTCCCAGACATTGTCTCACTCTCTTTCTCTCTCTCTCCATGTCTCTCTCTTTCTGAAGACAAACTAAAAACTGCTAAATGCAAATTAAAGCTCATTAATCGCGCAGATATTTCGAACAGCGGGGCATTAATGTGATTCGCACTTGGCCAAGAACCAACAAAAAAAGAAGAAGAAAGAAAAAAGGCGATTCCGATTCCCAACTCGTTTTGCATAGAAAGTGAGCTGAAATACGGACATTGTGTGGAGTTGTGTGTTAGGCAAGAGGCTTTGGAGGGGAATATCACAGCGAGTGCTCGTAAAACATGCTATGATTACTTTATTAAGCCAAATGTTTCATAAACAATCGCCATGTCGTACATAAAAACCGAATCCGATACTCATGCGTCTGCGCGGGCGTTTCTACGTCTCTGAGACCCAAATCCCGACTCAGTCTGAGACTGAGATAAAGACAGAGACCGAGACAGAAACCGAGACCAAGTCAAAGTCTCCCGGGCCCAAATGGTGACGAGCGGGGCGTAATCAAGCGTTGAGCGCTTTGCTTAGATAAGTCACTTAAGATAAATCGCTGCGTGTGCGTGTGTAGTCGTTTAGAAATTATGGGTTTCAGATATTGAAACTCAGATACAATACAATATACAATACACCGACTGCCATATACAACACCGAGTTTTTGTGTTTCTGTTTCTCTTGCTATTTGTCCCTCTTTAAAAATTCAAATTTGTATCGCTCGTCGCCCCGAGAGTTTAACTAATTTTATCAAATTGAACATTTGTTAAATTTTGCTCAAATTTAAATTCGATTAGGAGATTTTTTGCTTTGATAAAACATTTGCAATTAAGTGGAAGTTTTACATAATTAATTTTGATATAGATTGAAGTTGGCTTAAGTCGCTGGGAACGTTTGAGGAGCTCTGAGAAGAGCTGAAAACAAATGCCTTCAGTCATCAGGAAAATTAACCGACAAAAAGAATGTATATATATATATGATTGGGTTTGGGATTTGAAACGATGTTTCCGATGAATGGCTGTGATATATAATTACAAATTTTTTAGTTTTTTATTTAAATTGTTTTCAGTTATTTTCTCTTTCATTTCGTTTTTTATGCAATTCTCGATATTCTTGACAGCGCTCACGTATCGTCCAACTATGTTTTTCATATAATGATTGACGATCCGTTGCTTTGCTTATTCAATTAGCACATTTTATGCGTTTCGGCCAAGTGGTTGCCTAATTATGGTTTGGCCCACCACGCAGCGTTCGATTTTATGTCTTTTAACCATAAAACTAAAAACTAACTGACAAATTATAGACGATATTTGTTGTTTAGGTGTAATACAGACATCGTCAATCGTCATCGTCAATCGTCACTTCCTTTCTCATTGGTAGGCACTCGAAAATGTTTGGTGCTTGCTGCTGTTGTTGTTGTCGCTGTTCCCTGTTGCCTGAACGTCTGCTTTATTTTATTATCGTGTTCCGCCATCTGCTGCCCCACCACCACTAACAGCAACAGCAACAAGTACAGCGGCAGCAGCGTTGGATTCGCTACGCTCATTGTCGCCATTGTGGCCAACATGGTCGTGTCTAGCGACAAATTTAATGACTTACTTAACCTCATTGAGAGCTTCATAGGTAGACACACATACACACACGCACAGTCATGGGCGACAGGGTCTCCGCCTTGTTGCTGCCACGACGACAACAGCAGCGAGCAGCCTATTCCCCATCGCCTGGCTGCCCGCTTCCATTCAGAGACTTGGCCCGGTAACTTAGCATTTTTTAATGACTTAATTTACGTTCGCAATAGGTTCCACCTTCCATGTTTATTGTTTTGACTAAGTACACACAGACACACACTCTCACATTCACATGTTGCAGACGTTGCTGGCTTTATATGATGGCTTTATAGTTGGTCGTAGAGCGTGCGACGCCCTCGAAACTCAATTCGCGTCTTATCGTCCGCTCGCATCGTCGTCGGCGTCGTCGTCGTCGCCGTCGCTGCCTCAAATCTTGCCCGGTTTCCTCTTCAACGTGGGCTGCGAATTTGTGGCCAGCTGCTCTATAGGAATGGCCTCCATTTGTCTCAGTTCACTACAGCAGGCGGTCCACATTCACATATCCACATATGACTGGAGAGCAGAGCGCACGATAGAGCTTCGTTTATTGTTAATTTAATTGGGCAATTCCATGAAGGTGTTGGTGGTTTTGTTTGTTTTGGCTAAATAACTGCCAGCTTGCCAGGGGCAATTGGAAAATTTGTTTCAAGATACGAGGGCAATTGCATTAAGATTAAAAATGTTTAAAAAGATATCACAAATGTGAACTGACAGACACTTGCCATATCTACAAAATTACTTTCTTTTTGTTAATTGCATCAAGAACGTAAATTAAATTTTTTTATTGTTTGCAGATTTTGTTATTTGCAATAGTAGCGATATTATTTGGATATAAGTGTTTTATAATATATAATATTAAATATTGCAACTGCAGCTCTTGCGACAATAGAAGAGTTCTCTCGGGGATCTAAGCCTTTAAGTAACTTGAAAATGTATCCCCCAACAAATAATTTTCTATGTTAAATATCTTTATATATTTTGGTTCATGATCTGTTTTAAAAAATGCGTTTTCAGTATTCAAATTAACTCGTTTTTAAACAAGTACGTTGTTATTTGTTATATTCCCGAAAGTTTAACATTTACAAGAAAACTATATTGCTATACCCATTGAAAATGCGAAATCAGGGTATAATGGTTTTGTAACCAGTTTGAAACTGTAATTATTATGTCACCTGCTTTTAGTTAACAAGTTGACTGAAAGAATAATTATGAAATTTCTAATATGCGCTAATCAATAATGAACATTATCTGAAATATTTATGTGCGTGTTTCTCAATATCAATTTGTTGCTTTGGTTCCGCAACGTTTCGGCGTGGGCAGTCCAAGACTGGAGACTTACGCGACATACGAATTATGTGGTATTTGGCGACAGTCGAACAGCGTCACGGGTTGAACAAACGACAAGGCAAGAGTGCGACACTTGCTACTCAGTCGGTTGGCTTTGAAGTGAGCACAAATGTTACTCACATAAGTATTGACAGCTAACACGGTGCTAAATTAGATGGCACTCTCATATATGGATCGGCTTCGAGTTGTTTGCAAATTAAGCAGTGACAACAACAGCAACAACAACAATGACTTCTTAAAGACTGGTCCCGCTGACATTTCAAGTTCAATGTCACTTGTGCACGATGCGACGTCTAAGAGATTTTTGTTAAACACGCTTATTAAATTCCACGCCCGTTGCCTGGTGTTGGCTCTTGGGATGGGATGAGCTGGGAAATGGACTGGGCACCAAAAAAGCGTGTCGCAAGTCATGTTATGCGCATGTAAACCAATCTAAATACGAATCTCTTCACTCTCTCGAAGTATGTGTGTGACTGTGTTTTTGTGTTTGTGTTTTATTGGGCCAGTCAAACAAACAAAATGCATTTAAAAGCTACAAAACTACATTTCAGATAGCAGGCATTGGCCCAGGGCCTTGTGTACTGTGCACAACAAACATGACTTGACAACTCATCGAACATTGAACACGTTGTAATGTGATACTTAAATGCTTGATTGGCTCGTAAATATTTTCACTATGTGGCCAAGTGAGGAGAGCCGATGCCCCGCGGCCCGTTAGCCGATGCCCGAGCCAAGGCTGTCGATTCTGTTGTTAACAATCATTTCTACAAAGTATCGCTGGGCCCACAGCCACCTCGCTGCCCTCGGTCAGCCCTGTTCATGTTCTGTAGGCATTGGTTTTGGTTTTATGCGCACCCTTGCGGCTGTTTGACAAAAGCGCCAAATCTTGCACTAAAAACACACCAAATACGACTTCAAAGCTATCGATGCGATCGATCGGCATTGGCGCGTTGACAGTACAAGTCGAGCCGTGCGGGGTCTTAGGACAAGCTCCAGACACACAATTGTAATTGTTCTGGCCAGGCCAAGCCAGGCCAAGCCATGCCAGGCCGAACCAAGCCAGGCCGAGCCAAGCCAAGCCAAGCCAATCCAAGCAGTACGGACCTGGGCCACACAAACTTCTCGTTCTCGTTGTTGTCCTCGTCCTCGTCCACATCATAATGTTAATGTAAATGCATTTTAAATGGACTTGCGTACAACATTTTTTTGTTCTCTCTCAAGACCTAAAGTCTTTGCATTGTTGTTGTCGCGCATTTGTGTGGACAGTTCGACAAGCTGCAACACGATGCGGGCCTAGCGCAAAATCACAAAAAACCAAAAGCCAAGCGCTCACACACACGCATATATACTATATGGCCATATGCGATCGCATGTCTGGCGTAAAATGCGACTTTGTGGCATTGGCAGCGAACAAAACGTTTTTAGTGTCTTACAAATGAAATGTGACAGTTTCGACTTAAAAATAACAATAACAAAAAATAAAATAACAAAAAATTAACATAATTTAATCAACACTAATTCGCGCTTTCAGTTTTTGTACATGTGTGTGTATATTTTGTCAAACTGTGTGATTGACAGCTCACAATGGATGGATGATGTGGGCGCCCTTAAGGCAGCTAGTTAGAAGCCCTCTAGTATATCCGATTGTCTCTGATTTTTTTTTGCTTTTGCTGGGGTTAGGAGCTGTGCTGCCTGTGTCTGCCTCAGCGGATAACATTTCCGCTTGGCTAATTGTCAGCCTTAGTTTCGTATCTGCTTGCTTGCCCGACTCATTAATATTCCACATACGTTCCCTCTAGTCAGCCTCAGGAAACAGGATGCTGCCTATCAATAACAATCTGGATGGGCTGGAGCTGCACTTTATGAATGAAAGAAGCAAAGATCCAAGTGTCAAACAAACCCTTAGCAATTCGAAACAAGTTCATTAAGGAATTTAGTTTCTGCTCGCCTTGTTAACAGAGTTGATTTTAATCGATCTTTCTGCGTAAATAAAAACGGGGAAAAGTGTGAATGAAGTCAATTACGAGGCGAAGGAAAGTCATTTCAATGGAAGAAGCCAAACAATAAAGCCAGAGTCAGAGGCGTGGCATGCACACGCAAAAGGGGGTTAGATAATGTAGTCGACAATGAAAATACTAACAATGTTTTTTTTTTTTGGTTTGAGTTCTGATTCGATTCATAATAGTTTATAATTGACCAAGGTGTACTGTCTTAACAGTTTTCCTCTTCATACCAATCACTTTACCTCTGCAATTGCCAATGCAATGCACTTGCCAAATAATTGTATGAATATCATATAATATGGGGAAATACCCCTAAAATAATTTTGGTAGCTTTGGTAACGTCGGATACTCTGTAAGGGCCCCTTTCTAAATACTTCCAGTGACGACACTGCGTTAACCTGCAACTATTTCTATGGGTAACAGTGGTTAGCTTGGGGCATATTTTTGTAGGTACCCCCCTATGTCACGTACGCACGAGATTCTGTTTAAATACAGCCACATGCACGACATATTAAACAGGCACGGGGCTGTTCTCAGCGCCAGCTCCGACTGGTTAGCCAGTTAGCGAGGCACACGAGCGCACCAAATTGGTTTATGACTTCCTTCTAACCGCGTCGAATGATGGCCAGAGATAGGTAGTGCAGCTCTCCTAATGGTAAGCAACTGATTTAAGGCCTAATGCCTCCCTCCATCTGCTCACTCCGAGCAGCCGCTGTCACTACTTAGAGCCAAGGCCAACATAAATATTGACCTGTTTGTTGCAGTGGTATAGCCTAGCTGGGACAGCAGCGATAAGATCAATTATGTTAAGTCACTTGGCGTTAAAATTATGTTGACGCATGTTTCCAAAATGTTAAAACATTCGTATGTACATGTTTAAATGATCTCGGTCACATCTATTTCTTGGTCCACGTCCAGGGAGCAATTATGCAAATCTCTTGACAATCACTTAAAGCTTTTAAAACGCATTAAGTATGCGAAATGTCCGAACGGCGTGAGGGGGAAAGAGAGGAATTGTATACAATATTAGGCTCCAATAGCGCCAACACTGCGATCGGAACGCACCTCTAACCCAATTTATAACGACTTATCGACAGTAATAAAAACAAAATACACGTCGAACTAAAATTTATACACATGTTGGGATCGATAACGCCAACGCGTCATTTGCATGCTGACGCGAAGGCGTGGCGGACCACAGCGAGGGGTGACGAAAGAGAGATAAAGAGAGAGAGAGAGAGTGAGGGGGAATTGAAAAGATGGGGCACACATGTAGCAGTCGTATGTGAAAGATAACCCGCGTGTTTATCAGCGACATTTGACATTGTCAAATCGCAGCTTAATTAAGCAATCGATCTTTGGCTGGCCAATCGATGCTTTTGCTAATTTGCGCCAAGTCTAAAGCAGGGCCAACACAATAAAAGCCAACTGGCATGTGGGAAAGCTGGCGATGACAACAACTTTCAGCTGGTACTGAACTTTGCATATAGTTACCAACGGCCTGAGCTTTGGCTTGGCTTTGTCTTAATGCAAAAGCCGTGGGGCCAACCGTTATAGAACCTAATGAGTGGCATTTATCTCGACCGCATATCGAGAATGGTTTTCTGAAAGAAATTAAAAAATACGTCTTCAGCTGAGCCCGTACTCTTGTATTTTTGGCTCCGTGAGTCAGGCACACACTGATTTTGGGCTGCGCATAAATCATGCCGGCTCTGTGACACTATCACACTAATAAAATCGCATGCAAAAGCCGCCAAGTCGCCAACAGCCGATCAACAACAACAGCAACAACAAACACAAACAACAACAATCACATGTGAATTGAGAGACATTTACAAAAAACACGCGGCTGAATGACAGCAACAAATGATGCCCGACGCTTTTGTGGACATAAATGTTTGACATTAATTGAAATTAATATTAATTTTATATTTATTGTAATGCCAGTTAATGGCCAATGTGGATGCTGTATCGCTGTATTGCTGTGGGGGCGTCTCACGGGCGTCTCCCAGTTATGGTCATGCTTGATGAATTTGCATATTTTCCTAACCACGAGCCGCTGCATGCTGTGCCCAACTGGTCCTGGATGCCTCATGCCATTTGCCACTTGCCACTTGCCACTAGTACATGTGGTCACAGTCCGGCTCAGCATGACGATTCGCATGAATGTTCAAGCCAATAACTTAATTTGTAATCGCAGTGCATTAGAATTTAAGTAACGCGTAATTAATGTTGTAAGTCATGGTTGGGGCGGGGGCAGCTGCAGGTGGAAGGGTTCGATACGTATGTGAGTCTTATTTATTGGGATCTAAGTGATTTTCGATGAGATTCCGACCAGCTAGCAGCAAATACAGCGATTGAGGCATCAACTCACAGCAGGTGGCAGCAGCTCGAAGAGATATGCCCATATAGTAACCTCGAATATATAGAAAGACAGAGGGAGAGAGAGAGGGGAAACAAAGAGGAAGAGAGTAAGATAATGTCGGGGTCGCGGTCGAGGTTCGAACTCCTGTTGTGTATTGCCTGGCGCATCAGGTGAGAAGCGCTCCGCATCGAGCTGAGTTTCACTTTCCTTACACACATGAGCACAGCTTGGATATTTTGGGTGTGATATCATTAGCTCCCCTGAAGTCAGCTGGAAACCCGTTTCATTGCATGTTTCTACCTGCTCGAGTGCTCCGCGCGGCCCCCAACCTATTCTCAATCCCAGCGAGTCGCTTTAATATTAAATTTATATTATTAGCGTGAATAAAAATTGCTGCTGCCGATATTTGCGCATCATTAAAGCCATCAAATGAAGCCAATTAAAAGTAAATAAATAATACATTTTATGAAAGCAATCAAATCTCGGGAAGCCCGTCCCTTCCAGTCTACGCCTCTCTCCCTCCCTGTCTCGCTCTCTCTCTCTCTCTTTAAGTGGTCTTAGCTCTTTAGCTTAATTATGCGCAGCGAAAATTATAAAGCTTTGTTAAAACTTAATTAGGCGCTGGCGCGAAGACAACACGAAAATCTGCTGAACCGTTCGGGATCTGCGGATTGGCAATTGGGCTTCGTCTGTTTTATTTGTTGCTGTTCGAAACGGTTCATTAATAAATTAACAGCACATAAAGAGCAGACAAAAGAACAAATTTATGGGGCATCAACCAGAAAAAGAAGAAGAAGGAGAAGATCTACGGCCGAGGCTCTACAGTGAAATAAATATATAAAAAAAAACACAAAACACTCAAAGGTCAGCATTGAAAGAAATAGTGTTCCAAATGATTTTGGCAAGCGATTTAAAATCAATAAAACGCGATTAGCAATCGTCGATGTTGAAGTTTTCTTCTTTTCTTTAATAATATGCACAAAACGATGCGAACTTTTAGAATATTTTAGAACATATTCATATTCATAAGATATCTATTTTTGAACTTACTATAATTATTAATAATTTGATCGCCTTGTATTGTATTTAAATATATTTATAGATTTTTGGGAAGTTGGCTTTTTCCATCAAAACTTAGTTTGTAAGACTTTAATCAAAGTGATTAATTATATGTAAAATCTTAACATCACTTAACTTATCATACATCGTTAAAGAAAGTTTTTCTATGGATATTGTTTCTTTATCTCTAGATATCTCATGATCGTGCCCAAATCGGGTTCCTTTATTATGGATCGAAAATCGAGATGAAGCAATGAATGCCAATAAAAAATACTGCTAAATCAGGCTTATAGGGTACTTGGCATGCCGGTCATAACGCTGGTAATATCATTTATATAGCCATGCTATATAGCTATGCTATAGTTATAGCATATGCCAGAAGTGATTGGATCACTTAATAAGTTTATTTTGAAGCAGCTTGGCTAACTGTCGCGTTCTATCAGCTACCCAGTTGCCTGGGCACGGCTGTAATCACATATCACCAGAGTCAGTGTACCCACCCGCTGCGTTATTTAAGTGCCACATTTCACATGAGCAACTTTTAAAATTATTTACATGCAGCAACACGGCAGGCAACACAAACAGCACACGGTCAGACGGGCACACGAACAGGGCCTTCTGTCCAGCACCCGCTCTGAGCACTCAGCTCTCAAATGGGGATTCTTTTGCCGTGTGTTGCCTGAAAAAAAAGTTGTGCAGATAATTAATTGATTAAAATGTTTTTGCATATTATGGCCCGTATCATATTTCACATAAATGAGCGCATTCAACACGCTAAAGTGCCAAAGATTGTCTGTAGCCGGACTCGCAAAGATTAGAGCGAGGTGTCCATCAGAGAAAAGGATAGAAAGCGATCAACAGAGCGAGAAAGAGGGAGAGGAGACATCATATGATGCGAGCCACTTGTTGCCACAACTTACCACCTAGGGTAAACGAATGCGCCATTGTGGTGCGCACTCATCATCATGTTCCAGATGATGATCATGATGATAATGAAGATGCTGATGCTGGTCGAAAGTCTACAGTTTGGTCTAGCCAAGCGCCGCATGGGGCAGAGGGGCGATTGCAGCAGACTCCAAACACCGAACAGGGTGTTTATGGTGATTTAGTCAGTTATGTGGATCGTAAACATTTTTGATAGCTAAATTTAAATAAACGACAGATATTTGTTGCTGGCTGCTTTATGAGCGAGGCTACAGCTGGAGATGGAGCTGAAGCTGAAGCTGAAGACGGAGCTTGGTTGGGTTTAAGTTGGTGTCGTAAGGCGAAGGCGCTTAGTCATGTAGTATGTGCGTGTCTCTCCCTCTCCCTCTCTGTGTGTGTGTTAGCCAAGACGAGAATTTAAATTAATTTTATTGCATTGAAGGTTTTGTGTAGTTGGCGCGCGCGGCGAGAGAAAATATCAAATTACTGCGGTAATATATTTGAGATTAATGTCAGATCTCTGGGCCAACAGATTTTGTTACGTTTTACTTTTATTCAGTTGGTAAATTGGCTATAAAAGCGGTCCAACAATGTGGGCAAGCGCTCACAGATGAATGCAGCGATAAACAAGTAAGGAAAACGAGGAAAAGCGAGCAAAGAAAGCGGTAAACTGCCAGCTCTCCATCAAACTAGGCCCACAAGAAACGGCTCGTCGCTGCTCAGCCAAAACATAAACATCAACATAAACAAAACAAATATTTAGTTTAAATTTGTTCGCTGACATGC
Organism: Drosophila anceps; assembly: GCA_035045945.1. NCBI lineage: Eukaryota > Metazoa > Arthropoda > Insecta > Diptera > Drosophilidae > Drosophila > Drosophila anceps. Next base: position 16,262,828 of record JAWNON010000225.1, read on the forward strand.
GTTTCAAATGTCAGTCCAGCCATAATTGGCTCTCATTTTTGGCAATCAAACTGTGTTTATTTATTTGGGAAATTGCTCCGATCCGGGCATGTAAGTAGCCTGCTTACCTGCTGCCGGGCCCATAGAAATCGAGCCGAGAGAGTCAGCGGGATTTTCGCAGTGTGTGTATGTGTTGGACTAAGCTGAATCCGGTTGCAGCTCAATCTGCCTCTCTCTAACAGGATTAGATCAGCCCGAGCTCTCACTAAGCCCACAACATGCACTTGTGGCTTAACTTTGGCAATCCTGTTAGGCTGTCGCAGTTGCACTTGGACTTGGACTTGAACTCGGCCATGGCCTGCAGATTTCTTTCAATGAACCTAATCCTCGACTGCAGTAACTGTGTTTTCAGCTTGTCATTGTTTGTAGTCGAGTTAGGTGCTGGACAGGAACGGCAGAAGCAACCGAAAGGGTTGCTGACACGCCCACACATATTTGCATGCCTAGCATTGACTTATGCCTTTTGTCACAAGCCCAAGCCACAAGTCAACTGCTGGCCTGTGCCCGCTCGAGCCAGGTTCAAAATTCATATTTAATAAGCACATAATGGCAATAATCATAATTTTACAGCGAACTTCGGAACGCAGCTATGTCAGCGGGATGCCCCTAAAGGGTTTTCGTGGCATGAGCTCTGACACAATGCGCAGAAACCGAAACAGAGACAGAAACAGAAACAGATACTGAAGCTGGGAGGCGTTGCGTACATTTAATTAATACGTTTGCTTCTTGCTTAGTACTTGGCCCCGGAATTCAAAACTGGCCCTGAGCCATGCACAGATCGCTCGCTGGCTTGCCAACGGTGGGCGTAACAACAGATGATTAGATTTTCTTCAAAATTTCAGCTAAAAGGGCTCTTTGTGGTGTAGTGTGGCGTGGTGTGTCATTTGCCTGACTTATTGTTTCAATTTTGATCGCAGGCAAAGCTTCGTTTAGACCCGGCTTCGGTAACCGTACGTCCGGGGGGTTTTTTGTCTCAGTGAATTTCAACGGAAGCCAACGGCGATACTAAGTGTTGCATTTGGGCTTGTGATGTTTACAAAATGAGTTTTAAGCGGGGTTTTCAGTGGGCATTGCCCTGTTCTGTCTTCTGTATTTTATATTAAAGAACAACAAATTTTGAGTCCAAAAGAAATGTTCGTAAAAGGTTTTCGATACGATTTAGTACGGAGGTGCAAAGAAAGTTAGGAATATTGACTTGTATATGCTTTTCGAGATTTCTATCTTGATTATTGCCGGTGCATATATCGATTTCTTGTCTTTTCATTTCATTAGCTCTCAATTTTCCTGGTAATTAGATGTGGCAAGATTTCATTGTTCCCACCAAAAACATTGGCCTGGATGAGTCTAACGGTTTCTACTCATAAAAAAGCAGCAAAACAATTGAGTAAACAATACGCATCACCACAACAATTGCCACTCAAGTGCCCTGGGGCAAATCACGCAAAACCATAAGAGGAATAATAAGTCTTAACCTCAACCTCAACTCTAGGCTGGTCTGGGCCATTTGTTTAATTTCCAATTAAAAAGAGCAAACACACAGAGCACACTACGCACACACACCTACTCCTACGCACAGCAGGTCAGGGTCCGAGTCCGAGTCCGAGTCAGCGTCCAAGTCGAAGTCAGATCGCCTGGCATTATCATTATTGACATCACGACATGGTTGGTGTTTTTGGTGTTGTCGCTGCTGTAGCTGCTTGACAACTGTTTTACTGGCACAGGTAGAGCCTCAGGAGGTAAAAGGATCTGGCACTGCGTGTGCACAAACGTCTGACACTTGGCTGGGCAGTTGGACGGTGCACCGCTGCCTGGCTGCTGGTGCTGGCTGTATGGTCATTGTGCGTGGGCCCCGTTGAAATGAGTGCGATGATGATAATGATGAAGTGAGGTTTGTCGTTTCCCGGAAAATGCCACTTGTCAATAGGCCAATGCCCGTCCCATTGTAGCTGTTATCTAAATTACGCCAAACAAAACAGCAGTTGCCGTAACGAGCACAAAAAGAACACAAATCGAAGGGGCATTGCATGCGACTGGGCCTAGCCAAGCCAAGCGCTAACTCTACCCCTCGTACAAATGCTGAATGTTTTGGCTGTTTGGCTGTTTGGCCGTTTCACTGCCAGGGGTGGGCCCTGCTAATGTTTTAATTTGATTTTAAAATGATGTTAATCTAATATCCGTGGAAAATGTCAAAATAAAGCGAAAGGTGCAGCAACAATTCAGCCATCTCGCCTGCACTCACTTTGCCTCAATCCCAGTGGCCAATTGATTAATTAAAAGTCTAAATATGGCTTCCATGCTGCTAATTGAAATGCACTTGCCGTGCTGCTCAATTTCAATGAATTTTCCATTTTATTACGAAATACGCTGTCAAAATTGTATTGGGTCGCTGTGCTGCTCTTGCTGCTGTTGCTGCTGCTGCTGTTGCTGCTGCTCAGAGACTCTTGATAATCTATGAGCATTATGTTGACAATATTTTCCTGTGAATTTCATGTATGTGTTTTCAATGCTCGTAACTTATATGCAAGTGCTGGCTGCAGCACAGGAATGTCATCATGCGTCCCAACACCAATGCTGGTTAGCTGCCACTCACGCATTGGGGCGTGAATACCACAAATTTATATTTAATTGTTTGATTGCCTGCCGTTGACTGTATAATTTCTCAATAATTTCCCTGTCCACGCTGTTGCTGTTGTTACTGCTGCTGCTATGGTGTAGATAGAAATTATTGAAAATTGCTGTGACAAATGTTAGGCGCTGACTGCATTCATTAATTTCGGGGCATTAGGCGACAGTCCCCAACAGAGTGTGAATCGATGAGTGCGACTCCGGGATGCGTGTGGGTGCGCATTAGTTACCAAGTAGCCAGCTGTGTGACGAATTGGTTGTTTCTGTAAATAAGACGTCTCTAATATAGCTCGAGAAAGGCTTACAAATTAATATGAGAAGCCACAATAGCCATATGAAGGATACAAATGACTTAAGGAACAAACTTGCCAGACCGCTAATAAATATATATATACTTTCAACCTCTTCAAACACTTTATCAGAGTTCTACTCTAATTCCTACATTATCTATGCATTGTAATTTTATTTTACGAGTTCCACTTATTCAGCGACTGTATCATTAGGAATAATTCAATTGATTTGCTGGTTTTTTAATTAAAGCTCAAGGTTTTATTTTACTCGAATATTGCTCATTTAATTTCAACTTTCCTGAACCACATTCACGTGCTATTCTCTGACAAAGCTCTATTAATAATTCGCCTGCTTATTAAGCTAAACTGTTTAATGGAAATAAACAAGACAACATTTCCCGGTTCTCGCATTCAGCTTCAGCTTTAGCTACAGCTTAGCCTTTCAGTTGTCGTTCCGTCGCCTCCACCCGCTCTATAATTTAAATAAGCTCGCATGGCATAGCTGATGCACATTTGTTTACGATTCTAAAGTGTATAGCAATTTTCATAATGAATATTCTAATTGGTTTTTAATTATACAAAGAGCATTTCGTGTCTTGGCCCTGTGGCAATGCGAAATGGGCTAATTGCAGTCGGTAATTGCAATATTAGACGCCCCGCCCGAACGGGGCATATGGCTGCCACCAGTGCAGCGGTGCAACAGGCGGCGTCAAATGGAGGTGCATTAATGGCGAACCCACAATTAATATGGATAGCCCCAGCTACTCTAACCAATATTGCATTTGTACTTCCAACTGCTGCATGGGAATGGCCACACGCAATAGACGCATTTGGCGTGGCTGGACAGGGGCTGGGGCTGAAAGGGGCGGCACGGTCAGTCTATAATAATTCAATAACGGTATGCATAATTCAACTGTGTTTATGAGTGTCGTTCTGGCTGTGGCTGTGGCTGTGGCTGACGGTAATTGATTGTTTATTCATCTTAATTCTGCCTAGGCAGAGGTTTCTCCAATACCCTTTGAATAATGCATTGCGGACTGGTGCCAACATATGAGCTGATCATGTGGCGAACAAACCGAGGACTGTTCGCTCAAAATAAACACTCAAACGCCGCGTGGGCGCCCATAAAAACAATGAGCAATAACAAAATACTCAGGCATCAGGTCGCATCATAAAGTTGGCATATTTATGCGACTAATTTGAAATAAAACATAAAAAAAATAAAACTCACCAAATAATATTAAGAGTCTCAATTCGGGACGCCACAAGAGAGATGAGATGCATATCAACAATTAGAAGCCAGACCAGGCGCCCCATCGTCAAGAGAGATTTGAGAAATTTGACGCTTTTACGAGCGCTCCACACTCCGCAGACAGGCAGCATAATGTCTCTCTTTGATATACCAAATTAAAGCAATGGACAGTGGACATTTGAGTGCTGGAATCTGGTGATACGAGTACTTTGCATATGAATGAGATGGCGCGTCGCCATGTTAACTGGCGCCGCAGAGAGCGAACCAGTTGTTCCCAGCAACAACATAATTGAGGCAATTAGAAAACATCAAAATATTGGGCCTGGCCACAGAAAATTGTTAAATAAATAAATGCTAACAAATTTTGATCTTAATTAAGCACTTGAGCGCTAAGCTGAATGTTTATGTAAAGTCTGGATGGACAACAGCAAACACACACACACACACACACACACACACACACACAGACATACACAGATACACATAGATACACATAAATAATAAATACATTTGAGCCGACTCTCAAGCAAGGGCATAATGCAATTAAAGCCAACTCTCAAGCACTGAGCAGTGACAAAGCGTTTTTGAATTTAGAGCTCTGAGTTTTGAGTTTTTATGTGAGTCCAAAGGGAGCTGGAACGAACGCCCACATTATAATCATTCAATTAAAACGCTTAGGAATTATTATTATGACAAACAAATGTCGAGAGGTTTAAAATTGATGCCAATCTTTCTGGCTAACCGCAGGAAGTCGCCAACGGCCAACGGCCAACGGCCAACAGCCAACGGCCAAAAGCAAAAGGCGGCTCAAAATTACAAGCAATTGAAAGAATGCGATCCATATCGCTGGCCAACTGGCGGAAGTGAATTGAAAAGTTAACTGGTGTGGCGTCGCGCAGCGAAAGAATGGCCGTTGCTGGCGCAAGCAAGTTCGTTGCCTAAGTCTTTCGTTTAGACAAATGCCACAACATGGACTTTAAATTAATTACTTAATTTAACACAACACATGGTCCAGCGACACCTTCGATGACATCCCAAACGTTGACAACAGCAACAGCAACAACAACAGCGCAATGTTTCAGACCACAACAGCACAAAGCACTAACATTGACAACTCGGCCAGCAGGCGAAACCTGTTGGAGATCGAAGCGAGCAACAGTCCTGCCTGTGGACTGGGCCGAAGCAGATGGGGGCATAACAGATTAGTTAGCATATCCCATATCAGGGTAATTATTGTTAAATGAGATAACGATCTTGTACTGCGTTGACATTTATTTATTTTCCTTAATTTCGCTGTATTAATCTTCCTGGAAACACACATTAAACACAACACAAACAATATACAGCACAGCGAAAAGCACAGCAGAAATCAGACAGAAAACGAAGATGAAACACACGCAAACACTAATACACACACATACACCTTTGCAGAGTCAGTTCGCTGTGGCACGTCCCGATCTGTTGAGTGTGTTCGTAATGATCATTAGCGGACGATGAAAATCAACAGCATCAATTTGACTTTATTGGCATTGCAATGGAACTGGCATTCGAAGCGCTTGGCGAAATGTCTTTTGACAATTTGCATCAGGCAGACAATCGATCAATGAGCCACGAGAGCTGGTTAATTAATATATTATCGTTATTATCAGCAAACTCATCCAAAATCAAAATACTTGGCAATTAAACGAACATATGAACAACAGCGAACACATTGCAGCCGACGATCTTGAAATACCTGTAACAAAACTCAATTAAAATCAAACAACTTTGGGCAGCTGCCACAAAAGTCGAGAAAAAAAAAGAAATCTCCCGAAAAACCAAAAAAGACGCAGCTAATTTAACCAAATTGGATTACTTAATAAGTTTATTGGATAAATAACTTGGCCGCAACAACAACAGCCACAAAAGCATAAAGTGAATGTTTTGTTGTTGTTGTTGTTGGTTATTGGGGCGCGCCACAAGCGCACAAACCTTTTGTGGCAGCACTCAAAATAAGCCACGGGGCAAAGCAAGTTGTATATAAAAATTGTTGAGCTAATTTCTGAGAATTACCAAAACAACAAAATAAAGATTCCCCCCTCTCTCTCTCTCTCTCTCTCTCTCTCTCTCTCTTGCTCTCTCTCTCTCTCTCTCTCTGTCTGTCTGTCTGGCTTACTCGTGTTCTCTATCTTTCTGCGTGTGCCTTCTATAATGTGTCTTTGTTCTACAGAAACATTTGAAATGATATCGTAAAGCAAACGGAGCTGAAGATAAGCCCCAAATCAAGTGGGCGTCGTAATTTATTATTAATTATAATCAACTTTTTGATAGACAAACAGTCAGCGCAGCAAAATACCAAGCAGCACCTATCTGAGCATCGAATGTGCGTGCCACTAGACAAACAACACGCCTCGGTCAGTGTATTTACCCAGAGCCAAGCACTTCATTTGTTGTGTGCTTTATGCGTAACTGCGATTTATATCAGAGTCGCGCTCTCTCTCTCTCTCTCTCTCTCTCTCTCTCTCGCTCTCTCTCCCTCTGTCTCTTTGTGTTAGTATCTGAGTGTGCTCTGTAATTTACTCTAAGGGTTTGATTTGTTGAGCTTTTGACACTGATTTATGCATGAGCTTATTTACATTGTTTATTTTACTGGCTTCAGTTGTGCAACCAAATCATACCCCAGACGGCTTCTGACAGGCAGCCACAATTTAGTGCTGTTAACAGCTAGTAATTAGCAATTAGACTCGATTTGCCTATTAATTAGCCATATCAATGACTTGGCCAGCGGATCTGCAACACAGGCTTGCAATTCCCATTGCATATTCATGGGAATCGCTTAGAGTTTCTCGTTTATCGATCTGTCGCATAAATTGTGTGCCAATAAACATAAATTTTGATTTAGAAACCATTAGCACACCTCAAGTCAAAAATGCCGCGTTGTCATTTCCAGCTAACCCGTTTTAGATATAAGTATAAGTATATATGTATATTTGTGTGTGTGTGTGTGTAAGCTACACCTCCACCACACCCACCTGCACAACGCCCCATCGTACTCGTCTTTTTGATCTCAGTTGCGCTCAATTAAATTCTACAATAAAACACGATTTGCATTTCAAATTGTGCAATTAAAATGCTTATGAAATCTATAAAAAATCACTAAATGCATTTTATGAACACCTCCAATGCCCCAGCACAGCCCAGTGCAAAAACAACAACAACAACATCAAAGTAATGCTAAATGTCACACGTTAATTAATTACTAGCGCATAATTAAAAGCAGTCAGAGGGGAAGTGTCTGTGGCTGCTGTTGCTCTGCCTGAATAGAGTTATAGACTTTATATATGACCTCTTCGAATTTGTTGTTGTTACGACCTAATGGCCGGTGCCTTTCTAAGTAAAAGCTGTTTTTTAGCTGATTTGCGAAAGTTTAAGGAAACTTTTTCTTAATTTTTATAAGTGCCAATTTCGTCTTCTCGTGCCCCTCACTTTTTCGAATTGCTTAGGATCGTAGTTATATTGTTGAAGATTATGCAAATATATGTATTGAAATTCAAGTTGATTGAAAACAATATGATTGAATTGTTTAATCTGTGGGATTGTCCATTGTGTGTTAGATCAGCTTAAGTTTACTCTCTAAGCCAAAGATGAACAATGCTAAAATGGGTATATAATATATAATATTATATAAAAAAATCAAATAATTTATGCAAATTCTTAAGTAACTTTGATTGATTTTGAAAATTATTTGAAGATATCCTATATCACAAACAGTGTGCAGATGTCAGATTATAGCTGCGCTGCCCCAAATAAAAATCTTTTTTCTTTTATATTTTTGTTCTTGCATAAGAATATTTTATATTTTATATATTTATATTTTTTAAGCATTTTGTGTTTTTTTTTCATGTCTTTTCTTAACAATTACAACTAAAGTAACTAAAAGTTAGGGTTATCGTAAGCATAAAGCTGATGGAAAATGAATGCCCGCTTTGTTCTCTTAGTGTTAAATATAAATACAGTTATAAACATAGATCTAGTGATAAATAAATGCTAAATAGATTTACAGGAATTATAAAATACAAGTGAAAAAGTGCAAGGAATTCGCTAATTAAAATAAATTTTGTATCGCACGCATTTTTCCTTCATCATATTTACACGCCTAAGCTTTTAAATTAATTTGTACAATTGTTTCTCTCTCTCTCTCTCTCTCTCTCTTTCGCTCTCTCTCTTTGCCTCTCTCTCTCTTTCTTTAACTGTTTCATAATGATTTCTTTAGATGTTTGTTAGCTACATTTCCTTTTGCTTTTTCTTTCTTTGAGCTCAACTCAACACGCTGCAAAAGTCGCCCTCCGCCTTTTATTTTGGCACTGTTTGGAGGCGTGGCTGGTGGGCGGCCTTCGCTACGTTTTTAATACTTTTGTAGGGAGTGTTAAAGATGAGAGTTTTGCTTTGTATCAGGTTGTCTATATACACTAAGCCTAGCGCTTTTCATTTTAAGAATATATCACAAATAATTAAATTTAAGATTTCACATACACTCACACACACACGCACACACACACGCACAACACTCAGCAATGTAGGCGGCGTTCTTTAGTAAGGAACTCACGGATAGACAAGATAGAGGAGTGGCCACTTAATGACTCGCATCCAGATCATGCTCATCATCGCTGGCACAGTCGTCCATTTCCATGTCGATGAGCTCGTCGTCATCTTCGTCGCCGCTGCCGTTGTGCATGTTGCGTTCGGAGCCGGAGCCACCTCCCTTCTCGTCCTCCTGCTGCATGCGTTTGTGCTTGGTACGGCGATTCTGGAACCAGACCTTAACCTGTGTCTCTGACAGATTGAGTGACTGTGCAAGTGCTTTGCGCTCCGCACCAACCACATACTGATTGCTCTCAAAGGCATGCTCCAGCTTTAGCAACTGCGACGGCGAGAAGGCAGTGCGAATGCGCTTTGGCTTGCGGAATGGTTGCAAAAGGAAGTCTGGAAAGAGCAAGTGAAAAGCGAGTTGGTTAGTCAAAGCGCGCAAGGCAAAGGCTAGGTTTTTGCTACTTACTTCCAGGAAAACGGTGTGGAAAGATGCGACCATGGCGACTAAGCAGCCATGGATAAAGCGGGTAGCTTTCACGTGGCATGCCCGGATTGCCCATGAAGGATGCGGCGGCGTGTGGGGGCAGACCAGCCGCTGCAGCGGCAGCTGCTGCAGGACCTAACACATGGCCGGCTTGCAAAGCTGCGGCCATTTGGAATTGGGCGGCGGCAATCAGATGCGGATTATGCTGAGGTGCCAGCTCCGGCGGCGTGTTAATGTACGGTGGTAGTGCCTTGATGTCGGGCATACCCGGCTGACCTTGTGGTGGTGGTGGACCGCCTGGGCCCATCGGAAATGGACGCACTAAGCCCGCTGGCGGCATGCCCGGCAGCATGAGCGGATTGGGGCCGGGTCCAGCTGAGCCAGGGCCTGCTGTAGAATGCATTACAGGTGTCTTGGGGTAACTGGGCGGCTGTTGTTGTAGCTGCTGAGGTGGTGTATTGTGCGGACTGCTGACCAGCAAAGTAGGCGATGAGGAAGGCTGCGATGATTGCGGTGACACGGACTTGGGCGGAGTATGTGGTGGCTGAATACGCTGCGCTGGGTTCTCTAGTTGCTCCGAGCCAGGCGGTGCTGGCGAACGCTCTCGCTTCAGTGAGACAGCAACGGGTGTTGAGTTGACATCGCCCAGCGGGGAGAGGCGTGTCTGCAGTGGACTGAGGCTATTGGCGACGGCGGCGTTGTGATGCAAACGCTGTAGCAGCTCCTGTATATCATGGTGTGACTTTGGTGTGCCCTGCTGTTGTTGATGGAGCAGTAAATGCTGATGCAGAGCGTGCTGTTGGGCTGGCGAGAGATGAGGATGCGGATGAGGATGCGCATGCGGATGCGGTGCCATATGCGGCGGTAGCACGTGGGCAGCATGATGTGTTGGCGGCGCCATCAGATGATGCGGCGGTGTGGGCGTGGCAGACAGCATTGTGAGTGCAGCAGGCGGCGTCTGGGGTGGCGAGCCGGGTCCGTTGCGATCCGGCTGCGGGCTGCCAGGCTGCTGTTCCGGATTGCCTCCAGCGGCAGTCACCGTCGCATCGTTGCCAACAATCGAATCGATGCTGAAGCCAATCTTCTGCTTGGGTGTGGGCAACATGACGGCTGAGGTGGGTACCGGCGGAATCATTTTAGTCATAAATACGCGCGTTGATTGTGCGGGCGAGGCGGCGATTAATTCAGCTATGTTGGCGGCTTTTGTCTATTAAACTGATCTCAGTTAATCCTTGAGCAGTTAAGCAGTAATTTGCCTTTTTATTTTACACTTGGCGCACCATTTGAGCGCTTCACTACACTAAATAGTTGCCGTTAGCTTTGAAACCCTTTGACAGTTGCGGGCGACGGGCACGTAAACAACAACTTTCTATCGGGGGGACAAAGAGTCAACAAATTGTTTGTTTGAGTTTTGCGATCGACGCGCTCGTAACGTGTTCACTCGACGACGTTCACAGTCTGAATAATCGAGAGAAGCGCTGCAGCCACACCAAGTGTAGGCAATGGGAATTATACACACGACGCACGACATGAGCGCGCGCTCGCTCTCTCTCTCTCGCTCTCTCTTTCTCTTTTACTGACGCGCTCCCTCTCTCGCTGGCTAGCGGGCTGACTGGCTTTATCTGTCTGTCTCTCGCTTTCCACAAAACACGTCAAACCGGTCTGTGCCCGCGCGTCACGACTGCTCCTGCTGTTTGTGTTATTGCTCTTGCTCACGCAACGTGCCAGAGCGAGAACGCATGAGCAGATCAGCCAGACGCACAGACCAATGAGCGCTGCTTGTGTGCTTGCCATTGCACTCTCGCCTCTTGTGGATTTTATCTGGCCACGCCATGATGTCTCATTATCTGAACGGTTCAGCTGCACATGGAGAGGCGTGCACAATTTAATTCGCTACGATGTATTTGTGCTTGTGCTTGTATTTGTATTTGTGTTTGTGTTTATGTATTTGTGTATTTTTGTATTTCTGCATATGGCTTCCGTTGATGTCTTTAGCCGGTGGTAGTTGTTGTTTTATTGTTGTTCCTCTTTTTTGTTGGCATTGTGGCTGTCGCTGTGTAATTTGGCTTACTCTGTCATTCATAGTTTTTGTGGTTAGATTTCCATTTGATTTTTATTTTATTTGACAAAACAAAGCGAACACTGTTCAAATATTTTAAATCGGCTGTGTACTTAACCAACTTAATAGTTTGGCCAATGGAAGTATTATGCTTATGATGTAGCGGAAAATTACCGGTTCTTCCACTTCCATCAATCTTCGAAAAATCATTGACTGCTAGGATTAAAATATATAAGACTAATTTCATAAAAGTTATTTGTTTATATATATTTATTTATAGCAAAATAGGAATATTAAACAATATTTAAGGAACAACTAGAATATTTTAATATATTTATAGAATATATATAATTGCTGTTTACAAAAACATATGTAATGTAAAAATTCAGTTACTCACATCATATCATATATACGTTTATGTACATAAGTATCTAAATGATAATTTACAGATTCTTATATACAGTTGTTTAATTACTTTACACATGTGAGCTAGATAGATAGATATGTATGGACATATGTACATATGTGAATATACATACATATATAATATAAATATATATAATATATACATACATATAGACATATATCAAAACAAAATCACATTTCATCTTAAAAATTTCTAATTTTTTGTTGGTGGCGCTTTTCATATGGCATGCCACATGCCCTTAAGTTTTTGATTTGCATGCTGCTCTGCTAACTTTGGCCGTACACTTCGCATGCTGATTTGTCTATGAACTTTGTTCGTATTATATTGAACGGCTCTGCGGACGACTAGCTTAGGTTGTCGTGGATGAAGAGTAAATAGAATCGATTCAATTATGAATTCCGCACCACAAATGCACTTCAAAAAGTCGCTCTGCTACCAATAAATCAAAACAACAGCACATTTTCTGCGACAGTTTTATATTGAGGGCATTACGCATACGATTTAAATGTTAATTTTTATGCATATATTTAGTTTTTGTTTTTTGCTTTTTTGCTTTGGCACAAGACAAACTTTGTGTTCCTTACGTGTGTGATCGCAATCCAAATCGAGCTGAAATCAGAGCACAGATTGTTGGGGCAGCTGCCTATTTTAAGACCAAGACGCAAATATCAATTAGTAATCAGTAAATAATTCCAACAAATAGTTTTCACACTTCTCGCCTTAGTCGAATATTAAGTCGAAACGATTGTTCGGCGAGGTTATCGATTTGGGAGCAGCGCACACAACTTATGACTTTCGAAATACACTAGATTTGAATTTCGTTTGTTTTCAAAATTAGATTAAAATCTTATTTATAGCTAGCTAATTAAGTCAACTGCCTACTATGTCTGATTGCATTCGCTGTCCAAGCAGCGCTATTAAAGCATAATTATGCTGATTAATGGGCTTTGTGTACGAGGCATAACAATCAAATGGGAAGATCAGAGAGCACATTTTAATTGCCAAAACGTGTGAATAAAATGCGATACTGCGAAAATCCAATTGACTGCCAAAGTAGAAATATATTCTTATATGGGTAATTTTAAAATAAACCAAATGTAACATCAAGTGGTTAGATTCACACGCCCACTGCGGGATATTAAGGGCAACAGCGAGGTGGAAAGAATCGAATAGCAACAGAGCAAGGATGAGTGTCTGTGTCTCACCGCAGGAACTGCGCAACAATTGTCCTGTTAATGAGCAAATAAAGATATCTGCTTTACCAGCAGCAACAACAGCAGCTTGAACTAAATAGATGTTCGCCTAACCAGCTGCCTGTCCCGAGCTCTAGCACCCGCTGAGCAACCAATTGGGCCCAAGTACTCACAGTACTCGATCTTCAAACACCCTGCAAGTAGATCAAAACGCATAGTCCAATTCAATTTTAGTTTCACTTTAGAGTTATAACTAAACTAAACTTAAGCCTATTGATGATTTACTACTGCTTTGCAGCTCAGATCATACGAATCTGTTACAAATAACAGAAATATTAATTATGAGCCGCGAATGAGCGCAGAATAGTCTACAGGGTATCTGTTCATGCACAAAGTTTGCAAACACGAAGCGCCTGTGAGTGCAGATTAAAACCATAAAAAATGCAAGACAAGGGCAAACAACAAGGGCTCAAACAAAAAAAAACGTATTTATTAAATGGAAATAAAACGAAGGCAATCCCGAGAGACAGACAGAGGGAGAGAGAGAGAGCACAATGCCCAGCCTAGCAGAAAGGTGTCAAAATCAACAATTTTCGAGCTGCAAACAATTCCCCAGAAAACAAGGCGCACAGCATGATGCAATTTAGTCCCTCTCTCTCTATCTATCTATATCTTTCCCGCTCTCTCTGTCTTCTAGCTCCCTTTTTTTGGTCTCTCGTGTAACAATTTTTCGGCTGAAATGATGGAATATATATACATATATCTATAGGTATATACCATTTAGATACATAAAAACAACAGTTTCACTTTTGCCTGAGATGAGAGACAATGAAAAACGTGGCTAATTTACCTTTGTTTAATTTAGTGGCAAGAAATTGTTGAGAAACAAAAAATTGACTTTAATGATGATGAGTTGGCGATTAGAAGAACACTTCGAGTGCACCTCAGGAGTGCCACTAAATTCATTTGAATTGAGTTTGTAATTTTCTATGTTTTCTGTTTTCTATTTTCTATTTTATGTTTTCATGTTGAAGTTTTGTCTTTTTACGCTGAAAATGGCACAATTATATAGAAATCTCAATATAAGACTTGTGCGTGTGTGTGCTGGCATTTAAATGTAATTAATTTACAGTACTTAGATTGGAATTGAAGGCAACGCAGGCGGCAGGTATACATGTGTGTATACACATATCTAAATCCATAAGTAGATTCCTGGAATTTCAGTTCAGATCTATCAATTTCACAGTTCTCATAATAAGTTCGTTTTCCCAACGATCCGCTCATAATTTGAACGCTTGTAAATCCACGCGGCTCACAAAATTATGATGGATGATATTGTGGCTGCATTTTCACGCTTGAACACCGTGGCAGGGGCAGGCAAGCAACTGGAGTGCGGGCGGGGCAAAAGAGTAGCCGAGAAAACTCGAAACTGACAGCGCTTCCAATTCAAATGATGATAAGCATGAGAGAGGATCAGATAGAGGGCTGCTAGGGTGGGGGCGCGCGTATGGAATGGGCTCATCAAGCAACTGGACAAACGTTCTTAGCCCTGTCGAGTTCCCAGAAAAACCCATTACAAGGTAAATGCCAACGCCAAGGGCCAAGGATCAGCATATGCATTTGATATTTCGTGCACGCCACGTAGAACGAGGCCAATCAAGAACAGAACAAACGAAACGAAAAATAAAAACAACAACGACAACGAGCACAATAACTACAAAGGCCATAAAATCATATTAAAACACAATTTTTGGTCAACAACGAAGTGCTGAGGGGCCAAGCGACATAAAACATTTATATCTAATCCTTGACAATAATAAAAATCACAAAAACGACATGACAACGATAACGACAATAGAAAATGGGAAATGCTACGAGCTGTCAGCAGCGGCAAACATTGCTTTAAATTGTCAGAAAAGTGCTCAGCAGCGAGCAACTAGCAACCGGCAACGAGAAAAACCAACAACCATAGCCAACAAAAAGATGTTAAGAATACAGTAGTCAGAGAAATGTCATAAAAATGTCTAGCGCTGGCTCCCACTTTTCACTTTTCCCCTACCCTGTTACCCCTTATTCGTTGCCCGCTATCCGCTATCCGTTACCCGTTGCCCTTTCCCTTTCAGTACGTGTGCAAAACATTCTACACTATTCAAGAGCCAGGCCTTTTTTATGACACTTTCCGCAATGGGCGAGGACTATCCATCCCTAGCCCTAAAACAAACCCTACTGCTATCCTTTCGGCCAGCCGTACAGCAATCGCATACAAAGAGGAAAATCTTAGTTGCTGAAAATAAAATCAACGTAATTTTTATAGTTTTTCACCGCTATTTTTTAGTGACCATTCTTACTCGTTACGAGTAGTTTTCTCTGCTTTGCTCTGCTTACTCCCCTTTTTTTGACACATTTCAACGTTATTTTTCGGTTGACAGGCACTTTTGTTCGTGTGTCATTATCGTTTGCCTGTATCCGTTTAGATGCGACTTTATCTTCCAATCAAAATTTATGAACCGGCGGCAGAAGACAAACAAGTACACTGACGATCGAGTGCAGATGTGTTCCTGATTATAGCAAGTCCAAAAATTAAGGCTCCTCGTGGCTTTGGATATAAAATTAATAATAAAAATATATATATGTTAAATTAATAAAATAAAATATATTTTAATTTCAAATAACAATTCGGTCCTTATCTGAACACATATATATATTTATAATATTTATATATTATTGTATTTTTTTATATGGGGATTATATAATTTTATTTATTATAATATTTTTTAGCATTTTCCGATTAGGCCAACACGATCTTATATCAGTTCTAATTTGCATCTTAACCCCAATCGAATCGAATGATAGCTTGACTTTTTGACAGTCACCGACTGATGACTTTTGTCTTTAACTCCCCTCGAGTGAGGAAAACACTTTATAAATGATACACCCACACTTGTCAGTAGCACTTTACACCCCATTTTCCGTGTACGCTCCCCTATGGCTTGCACAACAAGCATATCGAAACTAATGATGACACCCAATAAAAAATTCAAGCAAATGTGTAAATTTGTAAAAATGCACGAGAACGAGAATGTAAATGTAAGTTCTGAAATGGTAACATTTCAGTGAACAGACACAGAAGGAGAAATATAAATAAAAACAGAAAAGAATATGGGAATATGGACACGGTTGAGCGGATTGGCGAGGGGCTACCGAGGGTTGAGGACAAACGATATAAATTTGTTCAAGTTAGTTGAAAATGTCGCTGGCAACAACACACACACATAAAAAATTCAGATTGCGAATGGGAATGGAATAGGGATTGGGTTTGGGTTTGGAATTGGAATAGGGATTGCCAAACGTTAGAGGGGAGATGAGCTTGAGCACGGATCGCGGGGCGCATTGCAGATGACTCAATTTACACACAACGAGCGCTGTAAATTGCGTCTCATTTTGTGCACAATTTTTCCTTTGGCATTTGCCAAATGTCAAATGGAAAATGAAAAGAAAGAAATGCGCTGTAATTTGTGCGCGCTCTTGCTCTAACTGTCTATTGCTTACTCTCTTCAGCTGGCTCAACGCATTTGCGAACCTCATAAATGCGAAATTAGCGCGCCAAGCAGCCGCCCCTGGCACAGGACGCGCACAAGGACACAGCCAAATGGGTCGCCATTTTGTTGGCAGCGCCGCTCGGCGTCGTTAAACAAATGAATTGCCATAAGCACTGCCTGATTGCGATGTCACTTTGGATGGGTTTTATAATAAGCTGCGGCTCCGGCTCCGGCTCCGGCTACAGCTTCGGTTCTGGCAGCTGCCTGCTGTGCTTGGCAAGCTTGCAGCGCGATGAGAACTAGCAACCCAACCCCTTTTTTTAAGCAATGACAACAGTTTGCACACTTTATGAGGCGCATCATTATGAGGCTGGCATGGCATGGCAGTCAGGCATCCTGCGTTGCGACTGCCATTATTATACGCCATTTAAATAATTTTTGCTTTCATGCTGTGCCGCTGTCGCTTGGCACTCGCCGTCTGCCACGTTTTCCAACCCCCTTTTGCCACTTCTGCCACTTAGCAGCAGCTCTGAGCAATGTTACCCCTGCCTGCGATGTGCTGCTAAGGGAGATTCACCCCAGAACTTCGTAGACTGTGCCATTTTTCTCAGGCACATAATCAGCGCACATCATCAGCATTTGATTGCGACAAATAATGCCGCTACTTTGTGTTGCACGCTGCATGTTGAACGAACTATTCAAAATGGCGTTCAACGCGGGATGAGTTAAAAGCGCGCGCGTGTTAAATTAAAAGGATTTGTGTGTTGATTGAGAGCATTATGCTGAAAACGGGGTGGAAACTCATCCCTGTGCGTCAGAGAATAACCATTTCGGTTACATTTAATTGAATGCCAGATGCAGTATGACAAGTCTCAAGTATTTACTCCATAACAGTCTAATCCCCAACAACTGCAATGCCGTATATTTGCCAAGATATCCTACGCTACCTAGGGAAGCAAACGGTAGCCATCGTTCAGCCAATTCTAAGCCGATCTAACAATGAGATAATGAAACATATATGAGCTTCATGGCCCAAACAAGCCGACAGGGCTGTTGCCGAAACTGTGCAACTGTAGATGAAACTGGATCTTGGCCGATGGCAATACAATGGACTGCCACTTGAGTTGTGAACATGGATTTGGTCTCAAGGTGAAAGACAATGACCGCTGGAAGGTGCTCAAAGTTAGCAGCAAGCAGCTGATGCTGATGGTGATCGCTGGAGATCTTTGGCGATCTCAACATTTTGATCTTACTACAAAAGTCAGCGGCAGGCAAAGGGCAACAAGCGGGTGTTCCTAGTCAAATGAAAAGAAAGGAAAGCAACCATTCTCTGCATAACTCTGAAGCGGAAAGAGCCAAAAAGTTAAGCCACAAACATACAAGAGGATCAAAACGGATTTAAATACAAAGTGGGAAATAATGAAGTGCCGCGCACCACAGAGGGGAAACATAGTTTTCATGTGGAAGATTTTCAGGGTGGATTGAGCAGACGAACTGCCTTTTGGCTTATTAAAGTTATAATTAAAGTGTGTGTACCGCTAGCTGGCTGACTGGCTGACTGACTGACTTGGTTATATGTACGTTTAACAACCCTGATCTCTTGGCGATCGGAGCAAGTTCCAGTTGCCTAAATAGAACATTGTTCTCTGAATTCAATTAGGAAATTTCTTTTATATATAATTTGTATTCACATTTTAATAGATTCACACTTCTCAGGCAAAAAAAAAATACAATAAAATAGAAATGCCGAACAGTGGCATGGTTAGTAAAAAGTAAGAAACGGAATCCAAACAGTTTTAAAACTCGGGAAAACTTGCACAAATTATCTGGAAATAACAGGAGTCAAACACAAATATATAAAATTTCAAAGACAGCCCTCCTTTCAAAAAGTTCTAAAGCCATTACATTTATACCCTTTCTTATGAGCGACCTCCCAACTCATGGCATGTCATTTAAATTCATTAAGATTACGAGACAAAAAAGTCAAGAATATGCCAACATGTCAACAAGCAGAAAAAGGTAAACTGTAGCACCCTTCAGACCCAGCGATAAGTCTCAAGCAATAGCCATAAGGAAAAAGGATAATAATATAATTCATATGAGACCATTATGAAATTATTGTATAAGACAGAGAGACAGAGAGACAAAGAGAGAGGGAGAGAGAGAGAGCGAGTGAGAGAGAGAGAGAAAGACTTCATCAAAATGCTCAACTGCCTCACATACTTGACTTAATTTAAGCCAATTTCGTGCCCATTCAACGAGCAGATTACATTGGCAGAGGATGCGAGTGCATCTTTGAGCCTTAATTGTTTTGGGAAAACACACACACACACACTCAGACACACACAGTCACATATGAGGCTTAACTTTGCGCAAAGTGGAACACCCGCACGCAGCTGACTTCTGCTGCACCACTTGAACCATGTAATCGTAATCCTGAAGTGCTCGGTAGCCGCACAGTAGCCAGGAGTCGGCATATTAGAAGGCCACGAGATTTGCGCTTGCTATTATGTAATTTGCCCTGTCGAGTCGGCATCTTCTCTGTGAAGCCGCCCTCTCAAGCAGTCTTGGCGTACAATTCGATTTGTGCTACTTTCCCGGGCGGCCGTTTGATGTGGCCACCACGCCCCTGGAATTGCCCATCAATGCAAATGCAATGGGTGCCATAATGATGTCTTACTTGTTGTCGAAAACAAATAAAATTCAATCATTTTTATAATTTATGAAAATATTTTTTATTAAAGCTAATTGGCCCGACAAAGCCCAGACATGACAACACCCAAAGCCGGCCCGTGCCGCAGCCCCCAAAAATTCCAGTCGCAATTGGGCATTAAAATGCCTCAGCATAGTTGCAGCTGCTTGACTATGGGTTGATATAAGTTGGATTGGAAGGAGGGGAGGCCAGCACAGTTCCATTGCATTCATTTCGATTGGTGTCAATGCACGGTGCGGTATTCGTAATGTGCACAGATTTGTATAAAGTTTGAGAGCCCGCGGCGGCTTTGTTTTTAATCAGCTGCCACTTGCCACAGACCGCACACATGACTTGGACTCCAAGTCCAAACGAGCCGAACCGAACCGAACCGTACTGAACTGAACTGAACTGAGTCGAGTTGATTCGAATGCCTAATTAAAATTGATTTGATTTCTCTGACACTTTTCTGTGAGGCTGGCTGGCAAATCAAAGCGGCATTGTTCGACACGCCAGTCAGTCAGTGAGTGAGTCCGTTCGTCCATTCGTCCGTCCGTCCGTCTGCCAGTCAGTCAATCGCTTCAATTTCACATTTGATTGATATTTTTGTTGAAACCAATACAGAGAATGCTGCAGAACGCTAATTAAGCCAGCCGGCGCTAAGCTCATAATTATACAAAAGCCTCAAACATAGACATTGCCTTGGACTTCAGCTGGAGCGGGTAGCCGAGATTGAGGCTGGAGCTGGGACCAAGCATTTGGTTGTCATCTTGGCCATATATCTTGTTATGGCCACGGCGCATGCGCGTCTCGTCAATTAGTTTGGCTGTCAAAAAGATGATGAACTCGTTGCTTGATGAGGGTCTGCTCGTCTCTGCCCTACGTTCCTCGTCCACGTCCACTGCTGTCCACTGACTTATCACAGTTTCAAGCGAAATTACGACGCGCAGCGATTATTTTCTGCTTTTGTTTAATTTTTTTGTCTCGTTTTTTAATAGTTTTGGCAGTTTGGCGCGTAGTTTTGAGAATGCCTGAAATATGAGTAACGCCGTGTTTTGAGATTTTCAAGTCAGTTACAAAAAGTCAACGCGTGCGGAATGCGTGTACAGATAGCATCGATATAGGCGTGTTTATAGACCAGTCGGAGTCAGAGTCAGAGACAATTTTTAAGTGCGTGTGGTCGTCGCTGGCGTCATGTCGTTGACATTTGCGACAAATGCCCTGACGCATGTCAAGTGCTTGTCTATGGCACTTCAACCGCAAACCGGTGGCTGCCTGCGTGTGGTCCATCTCCATCTGGCCGCATCTTTTCGGGGGTGGTCCAGCCTAATTGCACAAGCTTGTTACAGCAAGATCTTTGAGTCAGCCACTTGGCAATTGGAGCTGTTTGTGACTCAGTGTGACAATCTTCAAGCCACGTCTAGTTGGCAGCGTCTGTTTCTCTTTTTTTTCTAATCAGCTAATTAAGGTCAGCGCATAATTTTAATTGTTTTTCATAATTTGGAACGTCGGCGCTACACAAAGGCTTCGTCTGTTGCGATTATCTCTCTGCTGGGATGCTATGGTACAGCGAGGCTGATAAGTCGACAAGTCTTTTGCATAATTGGCGGCTATTTTGCTTTTTAGTCTGTTGTTTATTTTGTAATGGAATTGAATTTAATTGCTTGAGCTTTCAACAAATTCAAATAAAAGTGGGCATTAAACAGACAGGCCCAAAGATCAGCCCCAAGTGGAAGGGTCACATGCTGTACAATCACAAGCTGAGTTTATGATTTGTGATTTGTTCAAACAAAAGTTCAATATGATTGGTGTTTAATTATGGAATTTCTTCAGCGCACTGTGGGAAAATGGAAAAGTAGCCACGTCTTCTGTCTTTGATTAATTTGAATTATTTTTGGAGCGCGGTGAAATGCGAGCGCTTCATGTTCGTGCTCCACAATTCTATTGCACCACTGATCCACCATGTTACTCTCGTTGTTGTTGTTGTTGTTTGCCTCTGCCAGGTCAAATTTATTTATTTGTTTGTTTTCGTTAATTTTCGTACGAAACCTAATTAATTACAATTTTTATTGCCACGACTTGAGGCTTGGTCCGCACTCACAACTACGCACGACCATATTTGTTCGGGCTCATATTTGTAATGTGATTTATATGGGAACAATGTGAAGATCTTTCACAAATTTGTGTGCATGTTGAAAGTGCCATAAAATGTATGAGCTATTCGAAATGTTCGATGAAATGTGAAAGGCTATTTCTCAATTTCATTTTACGATCTGAGAGAATTTGACTCTAGCATTTCGATCTAGAGCACTTGAAATGGTAATATATTTAAGTCGGGCTGTTGCTTACAAAAAGAATTGTAGATTCTGTATGTAAGTGAATAAAAATGCTTAGTTTATTTAATTTCATATTCAATTCATATATATATATATATATATATATATATATATATATATATATATATATATATATATATATATATATATATATATATATATATATATATGTATATATATATATATATATATACAGAAAACTCAGATTACACAGAAACCCTGCTCTTGAACTGCCGACCCAATGGGCTTGCATGACATCGTTGCCAGTATGAACAACGGCTTTGTTGGCATTCGGGCAATTTGCAGCAAAAATGTTTAAAAGCAAACAAAAGTGCAAAACACATGCAATGCCAGCTAATTAAGCTGGACGGAGCCGGGCCACTGCATTTGAACTAAATAAACGGCAGCAAGCAGCAGTCAGGTCGGCCTGCACAGGTCTCGGGCTTGGACTATAGTCGACTGTAGCCGCGCCTCTTCACGGTAGCCCCTAACGGAAGCCATACTTCAGCGCTGGCAGCCCGAAATCTGACAACTCGCATCTAAGAGATGCGCGACGAGGAACGAGAAACGAGTCACAAACAAGACAACAAATGGCAGTAGCCAATGCTGGGGCTAAGAGCTTCAGCTCCCTCTCAGGAAGTGGGCTGTCGGCGAGGAAGCTCACTCGGCGGCATCGCTGATACGCCCCGTGAGCCGTTTGCATATTGAAAGCAATAAAAATTAATTTTCGCATGCTAACAGCGCAATCAAAGCAAAGTTGACAAGCGTTTACAAAGGCGGCTCATCTGGGACGCGTTTATCACCGAAATATTTCATCTCCGGGATAAGCATCAGTTGAGTGGACCGAGCAGGCCCATTTGCGACCCAAAAAACTGCACTGGAAAGGTGTGAGGCGTTCGCTTAAGCTGTTTGTCATCGCATTTCCGCCGAAGCTCTCATCTTCCCATTCCTCCCATTCTCATTCTATCTGACCAACTGTCATATCTCTGGGCATGCGCGACAGTTGCTAATTAGTCGCATGAATGAAATTGAAGCTCCGCTCACGGCTCACACCTTCACGGCTGCTGGACATTCGGATTCGGATGTGGCTTCAGATCTGTTTTGGTGGAGCGGCTGCTTTTGTCTGGGGTCGTGCGAAACTTTAATGATTCGCATTTCATTTTGCAGCGCTTTAAAGATGACTATCGGTTCAGTTTTTATGATTGCCCTTTGCTCGAAAAAGGGGTCTTTCGCTTAAATTTAATGTGCTCTTTGGCTTGTGAATCAGTGCACCAGTTATGGAAAGTTGAGCTCGAAAATGTGCCAAGGTGTGACTATGCTATCGAGAGAGATGAGACTAAGCAAAGAAAACCCAAGCGCAATAAATCAAACTCTAAGATTGTCACTAATTCTAATTTTATAGAGCTGAGTCATGGATTTCCAATCTGGACTCCTATACACTACACTGTGTTGATTCAACAAATGTTTTGTTTCCGTGTGGCACAAGGCATTTACATTTTTATTGCACCCAATTAAAAATCTATTTAATGCCGCTTACGCACATTTGCCCAACAGCAGAAATTCTCGTTGCGAAATGCGCTTTTAATTGCTGGCCATAAATCAAATGCCAGCCAAACACTGCGAATGTAATGCAATTATCATTTTTAAATGCATGCGCCAATTGATACTCTAAACAAATGCAAAATCGAATGCGAATCAACACACACAAACACCCACTCACAAACACCCACTCACATACACACAGAATCAACCGGGATGCATAAATCAGCTGCCATTCCGGAATCCGTTCAGTAGCTCGGCAGCTGCTCGCCAGCTCGTAAAAAATGCAATTGCCAATGATGTTGGCGGCCATTTTGTAAAGCTCTGGGCATTATTAATTGCCACTGTTTGCATCTCGGCATTTTATTTATATATTTACGACCAGATTCCGCTTGGCACGGACTCTCCAAGCAACGCCATTCAAGTGACACGCATTCAATTACCAACGAGTGACTCACAAGCTCACTAACTAACAGGCCTCCAGGCCTGTCTAGAGCGATCTGTGGGCGGGGCTGCTGCTGTGGAATGCAAACAGCTTCAATCACACTGGGCCCTGTTATATTTATCGCCTTAAACGAGCATAAATTGTGGCTTAAAAGTTTCCTAGAATTGTAAGTCATTGGAACGAACTGAAATGCGTTCTGCGTGGGTGCAGGGGAAAGAGATCGGAGCACTCGATTAGCCGTGTTACACTGAGACAAATTATTGACAAATAAGTGTGTGGCAGTAGAGACAAAAAAATAGAAAAAAATTAAAAAAAATTAAGTGTCAGCATTGATAAATACATTTCTTCTTTGGTCTTGTTTATCTATATTTTAAAGAATTTTTTCAAGAAATTTTCTTCACATTCTTTTTCTTTCTATCTCTCTCTCTCTTTCTCTCTCTCTATCTATTTTTGTCTCTCTATGTATCTCTCATTCTTCCTTTCTTTCCCTTTTATATCTCTTTGATCTTCACACTGACTTTCTCACTTATTTGCAGTCAATTTCTCTCAGTGCATGGTAACCAAAAATATCGATGATCAATACCAGTGGCGTTTAATTAAAATTGTACAAGTGCCAGTGTCAAGTCAATCGTTGTCATTCACCCAGCTCATGCCCGGTCTCTCTCTCATCACCCATACCCTAGCCCTTGCCCTCCTCTCTTCTGTGCCTCTGCGGCCCATGTCAGTGTCTCCGAAACACGTTAACAGCCCAAACGTGACAACAGCAATAGCGGCGATGAGGAGAGCCCACAGTTGAATCAGTTGAACAGTTGAAACTGTTGAGCCATTCGAGCAGTTGCATTGAATCCTCAGGTTTTCTGGCCCTGGCCGTGTGATACCTAAATGCCTCGCCGTGTTGGCGTTGTCTCAATTGTCAATTCATAAACGACTGAAGTTTTCTTCGATTTTTGATTTATGCCCATGAATCTACAGCAAATGTCACAGCACAGCCCAGCACAGTGCACAGCGAACTAAGGGGAGTGGTGAGTGGCGAGTGGGGCAGAGTGGTTTTCGGGCAGCAATGGCCGCTCAAATTGAATGTTAATATATGCAGTTAATAAGTTATTTCTGATATTATATGGTAGCCAACGGGCTGTCAAAACTCACACAAGCAACTGTCAGCGCTGGTAATTGCTTAGCGGCCCACGCGATGCGGCTGGTCTGGCATATTAATGGGCAACCAGTGCACCCAGCAGAAGCGGGTACGAGGGGGCGAGCTGCTTGACTGGGAGTGGGGGGCTAACGGGTGCTCTCGGAGACAAAGTGACGCGCCGGCCATGTTTAGTGTGTGGCTGACAAGCTAATTTGTTGGATAATTGTGCGATTTTTGACAGGCGCAATGAGCTGACAGTGACAACTGGCAGCGTTGCCAGATCGCCAGCGACTTACATGTGGCAGCACCAGCAACAAAGTCAACAATTCGAACCCGCTGGCCAATTTACTTCAAGTGCAAATTACAGCCAGACAGCCAGACAGCCGAACAGCAGAACAGCAGAACAGCCAAACAGTCAAATGAATAGCTTGCAGTAAGAGCCGGGCCAAGACAGATTGACATTAAACAAGTTGTAATTCGATACTTAATTGACGCCTGACTCGTAAATTTGCAATTGCTCCGACCCATGCCCAGGCCCGAGCCCTGGCCCAAGCTCTGGTCCAAGCCCTGGCCCATGATACATAAGAGTTGGGCAAACAGCGACCGGCCAATTCCAATTAAAGAAGGCCCAAGGGGCCGTCGCAATCGGCTGTCGCATTGAGGTACACATGTAATGTAAAAAGTGAGAATATTGCCCACACACACAGCAAACGGCTGATGGCTGAGGTGGTCAGCGATGTGCTCGCTATATAAGTCAAGTGTCCAGTCGCAGTCAGTGTGGGGTCACTTGACCTATGTGTGTGACTGAATGTATGTGAGGCTGTAGATGGCCCAGTTTTTATTTGCTTTTAGCCCATTTGTTTTAAAACACAGCCCATGACACTGTCAGTTAGCGCAACCCACCCGTCAACCCACCTCGAACAACGACTTATTGCACTGTTGCAATAAATTTTGGCCAAAAACTGTAACTGTAACTGGCGCTCCGCTCCAGCTGAAGTACAAATCGTCTTTACTAAAACTAAAGGAGAAACATTTTCCAGCTCCGCAGGGTTTTATGGCCCGCCACAACATTAACACTGACCAAGCACTCCCTCGGGCCTTCGAGCCCGAAGACGGGGCTTTCTATTGAGAAAGTGTAACTTTTACCCAATGCTTTGTCGATTTTAAAGCCATAAAAAATGGTTTATGTCTCTGGCGCACATATTTTTGTATGTCGCTAAAGCGAAAATTGCTCTACACCTTAACACCTGTCATGGGAGGAGAATCTGTGGAATGGGGTTCTACCTACATAGTACACAAATATATCTATATATACTTTGTGCCATTCCCAACCGGGCGACATCGCCGTTATTGCAGCAATTTATTTTATTGCAAATTTTATAGGCTTTGAAATTTGATTGGGCTTTTGTCGCTTGCTCCGATTGGCAATCGCTTGGTAGCAATCGTGCAAAATATCGAATTACAAATGAATTTGACTGCGATTTTTATGCGTGCCTCAATCGGTTGGCATTCGCCCAACTACTGGACAATTCCAAAGAATGTAAACGATTTCCAACAGGAAAAACGAAACCCAGCTCAGCTTGGCTCAGCTCAGCTCATTTTGAAATTATTTAAACAAAGCCAACACTAACTATTTACGGCCACTCAAAATAAACATTACCTGGTTTATGTGCGCACCAAGTTTATATCATTTTGTGGGTATTACAACTCGCTCTATTTGGATTTATTATATCAGAGTTTAAACTTAATTCAGAGGGCATTAACAACAACGGTGTGGGCATTGGAATTAGGGCTATATATTCTATGACGTTTATAGTTTTCTGTAATTCCAAAAGCCATCGCATTAAGGCTTTATACTATTTATAAAGCTGATATGAAAACTCTGAGAATTAATTTGATATGTCAACCTTAATATTTATACAAAAAATTAGTTATATATTGTTGTTACATAGAATAAATATTTAATGTTATAGCTCTAATATGATAACCGAACATAAACCAATTCGCTGCTGCCAGGTATATCTCAAGGTCATTAAATATTTTAAAAATTAAGGAATCACACTTGTTGTTTAATTCTTCGCTTGCCTTACAGAAAACATTGAGTTCACATTTTCTGTTGTTTGAATAATAAATTATAATTTCAGTTTTGTTTCTTTGTCGAGAGTTAGGCAATTTAATAGTTATGGCAACTGGTTGCTAACTGTACAGTTCTGCATGAGTTTAATGGTTTCCAATGTCTCAATATCACTGCCAATTACTGCAAAGAAAAAAGTATTCAAGCCACAAATAGTAAAGAAGCGATTCCTGCCAGAAGTCACGAAATCCAAGCCAAGCTCCACACAATTGGAAATAATTAAAATATTTTTCGGAGACCGGTGTGTGGAATATATAATTATGATTTTGTTTACTCTTCGACAATTTTCATTTGTTTTTGAGCAATCGCAGCACGGAACAAACAATTACTTTATGAGCGCTGCAAATATGGCGTCGATCATAATTAGGAAGGCAGTTCTTTTTTTTGGTCAGAACGAAAGTGACAGCAGTACTTCCGTTGATTGGGCATAGACCACATGGATAAAAAAAAGTGAAGAAAAAGAAACAATTGGTGGAAGGTATTCAAATGGCCATGGGTCACAATGCTCTCGAAGAAGGTGTCGCTGCCAAAGTAGAACATGACAAACGGCAGCGACAAGTCGATAGGAAGCTCACACAATTGTCGAGAACGGCAAGGGGGCAATGTAATTGCGACACCTTCCTCAATCCTAGGCCTCGGCACTTACAATGCCTCCGTCCGGGTAACGCTAATGGCCGGAAAGTCACCAACAATAAACGTTCAACACGTGGGCGCTGATAAGGCTCAGTCTTTGTCTCTTGCTCGGTCTGGGGGCGGATGTGAGCGATTTGGTGCCAGCTTTTGACGCTTTCTGATTGCAGATGCCAAATTGCAGGCAACAAGGCAGCAGTTAATGTCTTAATTAACTGACAGGAGTCTGGCTTGAAGTTGACTTCAATTGGATATGATTGGACTGGATTGGATTGGATTGGAATGGGTTGGGTTGGGTTGGGTTGGATAGGGGTTTGGCTGTGTATTTTTAAGCATCGCTCGCTCTATGCTTATCTATAAATGGTAATCAGTAATTAAGTCCGCGGCTAACTCGACGCACGCGCTTCAGACTTAAGCTGAAGTTGGATTAGAGTTGGAGTTCAATTTGGATTGGGAGCAGCGACATGTGGCCCGATCGACTCTGCCAGCGTTAATGTTATCATGTGTTGATTTACATGCGTATTGTTGTTGTAATTTGATTCGCTTGTCGCCCTGCTGATGTAATGGGTGTGTTACGGGGCTTACAGCTTAAGCCCAATCGAGCGATTGAATGCCCACGATATGCAGCAATTTAAATAAATGGAAGAGACTGGCGATGAGATTGAAGTGCAGCGATAGGCGAGATTAACCAAAAGCTGAGTTGTTCACAGATCCGGGAGAACAGAGCCCCAAGTAAAACAGCAAGAGGCCAATTATTTTCAGCTACTCAAGCAGCATTAGAAAGTGTGTGTAAGTTTGACTTAATATAGTAACTAAATATTTAATAACAGGTATTTAGAGATCGAGTAGAATATGATAAATATATTAAAAAGTTTAATATAGAGAAGTTTTTATGATCTCGTGTAAATGTAAGAAGCAGAATTAGAAAAGATAACATAAAGCCGAAATTCCTAATCATCAACAATAGGCGATTCAATAGGGGCTATATAAGCTAAGGAGGTGTGAGCTCAGTATGTCTCAGTGCATAGTCTTTCTAGGAAATCCGGCTATTCTATGGATAATATGATAAATTGGAATTGTAAGCAATTCTATCTGAACTTATCCATAGTATAAGTATGATTATAATTTAGTTGATTTCATTTGTTATAAAAGATATTTCTCCAACCGTTAGCTAGTATCTCAGTTAAGTTTTTTGCCAATTATTCAGACCAGAAACAAAGTGAATTGCATAACTCTTAACTGGCGTTAAACGAAACGCGAAACAAAATTGTTTTCTTGCAATTTGGCATTGTTTTTTTTTTTGGCTTTTGCTGGCGAATAAACAACAAAAAATTTAAATTTTTTACGACTAGAAAATTGCAACATTTAACAATAAATCGGAGCCGGCAGCAATAACAATGGCCTAGCAAAAGGGACGGCTGCAAAATAAACGCTCGAAATTACAAAAACAACAGCAACAATAGCAGAGACGTAACAAAGGCAGCGGAGGGTCAAAGCTACAGGAAAAACAAAACAAAACAACAACAACAACAGCAACAGAAACCCAAGCGTAAAATTAAAGCGCAAAATGCAAATAAACGAAACCTAATAAAAGCAATTTGCAAAATTAAGTAAAACGTTTGCGCGCCCCCTCCCCAGACTAGTTGGGTGGGGGCGAGAGGCACCATTGGAGGTGAGGTCGAGGGAATGTCTAAACAAGCAAAGCTGTGCTAATTTTTTGTAAATAAAACTACCGATCTAGCGATCCACAGCCAGGCACTTGGAAAATCAACTGTGAAAAGCAGCCACAAAATGCTAAACAACAAACTGTGCCAAATTGCTGGCAAGTCGTGAGGCGCAAGGCGCAAAACAACAGTTGCAATTCAAACGGAATGCAAATTCAGCCAGTCCCAGTGGTAATTACGAGCCACAGCCAAACAGCCAAGCAGCCATACAGCTTGCAGCACCACTACCATCAGATCCATCAGACCCAAAAAAAAGAACAAAATAAAACAAAACATTAGAATCTCTCTCAAGAGTTGCAGTGCTCAGCATCAAGCCGCTTGCTGGTTGCTTATTAAATTTGTGTAAGCTGCACACACACACACACACACACACACACACACATAGCACACACGCTTGTTGCAACAATTGTATGTTGTGTCTGCCTGCAAGTCACGCGTTGAGCCGCTGTCTACCCCCTCAACTACAGCACCCCCTGGTCCCCTCATCACTTCCCTCCTGTGGGTCATCAGTTGCTGCGCTGATTATTTGCTTAAATTGCTGCTAATAACATGACGTGGTGGCATTCAAAGAGAGATCGCCCCCCAGTGGCTGGACGCCCCATTTGCATGCACATGCACCGATCCAGAGAGTCGACGTCTGTCCATCATTTGTTAATTTGCTCATGTTTACGAATGGAGTTGGCGGGGTCTGGGGGCACTTCACAGACGTTGTTGCCACCGTTTGCCAGAATGCGACTGCGAATGCAAATGCGAATGCAACTGCGAATCTGTGGCCCGTTTTCGTATGGGTTTCTCAGGCCAAATTGCTGCAAAATTAGTTGGCTTGTCTATTACACATTGAGATTGCAACTGCAATTGCAGAGATGCTGCGGCTGCGGCTGCTGCCAGAGATGTTGCATGCCTTAGCCCCATTGTGGCAAATGTAAATGGCAAATGGTTCGGTTAGTTGCTCATAACTGCAGGGTATATCGCATATAGAAAACGGATCCACTTGCCGCACCTGCAATTATGGCAACAATTACACATCCAATCATCCAATTGCTGCTGCACCTGATCTATAATTTTCCAATGGCCAGTGAGTTACTTTTCACAGCTCGCGGCATTGTTTATCGAAATTCGAACACATACCAAATGCATGTGTGTGTGCGTGTGTGTGTGTGTGTGTGTATGCATACGGAAATTTGCAAGAAACTCAAGTTAATGAAAGAATAATAAGCCCGTGTGACACTGACACGGCGTGTGGCCAAAATATCAAAGTCAACAATGTGCCAGAGGCGAATTGCCATCGCACGACGCATCACACATGAAGCAACATGCAAAGTCAATGAGGTATCACAAATAAATAATAGATTCAATGGAATTTCACAATGACACCGACAGCTAACAAAACATTTGGCATTTGCAATGCGAAGAAAACCTACTCAGATTGCACAGAACAAAAACAACAACTAAACGACAGTTGTTGACCTACTGAATGAATGAAACATAACTGACAATAATGTTCTAGCTTAGGGAGTATGCGACTAGTTCTCACTCATTTTTTAAATATCTTTACATAGAGAAACTTGTGCGACTGGACTGGACTAAACTATATATATATGTACAACTTTCTATCTTATAAAACAAGTTATTTCATCTTTCTACAGTAAATATGAAATTTAAAAATTAACTCGATTGATTTGTGCTTACAGCAGAAGATAGCTGTTATAGTTCCCAGACAAACATTTCTGGTCTGCATCGATGCGAATGATAATACTGTACTGCCTCATAGACAGTCTTTCGAATTACTTAAGAAAGCAAAAAAAATAATAATACCCTGTTTACAAATTAAAAGGGTATAAAAGTATGCACATATAAATAAAAATTTAGGTTAATGTGATAAGTTGCGGAATAATAAATACTTTTTTCTTTTCATATTAAAAGAAAACTTATCAAATTTTCTCTATGTGGACATCAATATTTAAGCGGTTTGAATGTATACGAATTTGGGAATTCAGGAAATATAAAATATATTTTATATATATAAATATCTTAAATTTGTTATTTATATTAAATACTCGGGCAAAGTAAATATAACAAATCTCTACCTGCACAAGCTTCTCAACTTTATTAGCAACACATTCCGATAGGGATTATCGCGGCTCATTGTCATAGGCCTGGACAAGTTGTTCATCTGAAGCAAAACTCATAAAAATATTTAACTCGACCGCTTGGCTGTCAGCTTTCAGGCAGACGCTGGCGTGCCGGCTGGCGTCTCCAGTTAAGCACAACTAATGGGCGACAAGCCCAGAAAAGTGTCAGGCAACACCCACAATAAACCCCAACTGCCTCACAGAACAAGCCCCCAAAAAAATACAAATTAAGGAAAACATTTTGTAAATGTCGAAGTCGCCGCAAGACGCAGTTGTACAAATGAACGGACTTATACACCAAAAAAATTAATTAATTGCCAGCCAAAAAGAGAACAAATAACAACAAAACAGCACACAACGTGTAAATGTATCTGCAGCTATAGTTAGGGCATCCGTGAGATACATGCGCTTTAATAAATCAAAAGAAAACTTTGTGTTTTCTCAGATTCGATGTTGGCGCCACGCAGCTTAACTAAAACTACAGATACCAATACGTAGATACAGATACGTATACAGATACAGATACAAATACAATGCTCAACTGACACTTTCTTCAGCCTGGGCAGCTTTAACCGTTACATAGCTGTCGCTGGCCTTATCTCCAGATCGTTGTTTGCTGATCAACATGGCGCTAGCTGAGATTATGATGGGCTCACGACTTTAGCTGGCCGATCAGTGGAGGATGCTGCATTCGTGCGCTACTCGAGTGCAACTAATTGCCGCACGTTCGCACCCAATTAACGGCAAAGAGTTGGGACGAGGCTGCGACTAAGTGCAGCTATCAACACTTGCAGCTGCATCTTTTGGGCCACGTAAATGTATTTGTAGGATGCTTGGCATACCACGAATTATGATTAACATTAACACGCATTCAATGTGAATATTAATTGATCTACACGCGTCAAAATATTGAGCATACTAAAAAACACCAAAAGAAATAGACCAAATCGGTGTCCATTAAGTGGGGGGTGTTGACAAATGTCTTTTGTGTCGCAGGCACAAATACAACTGCAGTCGGGCTAGCTGCCAGACGCAGGCGACAGATCGTCGCCCTTCACTTTCCCAATAGGCGCACAGTGGCAGCAATGCAAAAATAAAAATTGAATCTAACATAAAAAGTCATTTAAAGGATGGAAGTCAAAAAAATATCAATAACTTTTGTAAAATATATTTATGAAATATATGTTTTAAATATATTTTTTAAATATTTCTATTCACTCATTAAACATGAACTTGCAACCACTGTGCGGCGTCAGCGTCAACAGCAGCAGCTGTTTGTAATTTTCACGCTGACTCAAAAAAGAAAAGGAGAAAACATTTTTCACTTTGTCTTTTGTGGTGGGGGGCGTAGCCCAAGACGAGCACCAGGACAAGCATATGGATGCGGGGGCTGGTCTTTGTATCTATCAACGCTGTCAGAATGCAATTGCAACGGCGTGGCTGCCGCATATTTGTGGTAGACACAATTATGACTCGAGTTCGAGTTCAGATCGAATCGATTCTCAATGCATTTGCCCGCAATGATGAGTGAATATGAATGAATATATTAATGAGCAGCGATTTGTCTGCGCGCTAACAACACTCAAACAAAGCCGCATTACTTGCCACCCACTTTCTGTCCATTTACGTAATGGTGAATTGAAGTCGCTGCACAATGTGTAAGATCTGTTTCGCTATTTTATTAGCTTGGTCTGCGATCATTTAACTAATTGAAAGCAGATTTCTGTTAACCATAAACCAAATTAAAAACTTTTATTAATTTAACTAACTTTAATTAAATATTAAATAGATAGAGGAAAATTCAGAGATCGGACATGACTCTAGCAATGCAGTTATTCGTGTAGATCAAGAGTTCAAAACATGTTCTTTGAGTGCTATAATAAAACAATAGCTCTTACAATGCTGCCAAAAACATTCGCTTTCCAACTAACCGTGAACCTTTCAGCCTATCAATTCTCTCTAAAAATTAAAAACAAAAATTGTATTTTATACATATTTTCAGATATGAACTCACATATTTATTTACAGATTTACTCGTATATTGCTAATAAAGTCAGAGAAATATTTGCATAGACTGCCCCCAGTAAGTGCGACCAAATATTTTGGATCTAGCAAACAGAATCCAGATCAATTCGCTGATACCAGATCAATGCGAAGTTAGTCCAGCTGCTGGCAGATTGAGATTGAGCTTCAGTTGATCAGCGCGTGTTTAGTGCGGCAAATCCGAAACTTAGCTTGGAATTTGTGCGCCTAAAAGCCATTTGAAAATCCAAGATCAACGCAGGACTAACGCTCGCCCGCTCGCGGCTAGCTGGCTGGCTGGCATGTGAAAGGATCATACAGGATCTACGGATCTGCGGATCAGCAAAATCACCAGATAGCGCATTTAATCCAATTAACGAACCTACAAGCGATTCTGCAGCCTTACCTAAATTGTGGGCGGTTGAATAGCTTAGCAGAGCAGCGGCTGTGAAAGCGACTGCGCGAGGCAACGCCAGGTAGTCGCCGATTGATCTACACGCTCCGAACGAACACTTGGGCTCTTGAACGGGTGCCGAAGTCGAATGCGAACGAGCGCTGATCTTGGATAAGTTGATTAATTAAAATTTCGCTCAGCTTTCAAACGAAACTCATTATTTAATGAGTTTTTTGACAAACCCCTGGGTGTGGCAAGTGGCGACGGCTTGACAGCCAGTGGATAGCACATACAGCTGAAACGACATTTGGCTTCGGATTCGAAGTCGAATTCGGATTCGGATCCGAGGCGCGACAACTGCCGCAAATTAGCGCAATTCGCTTCAAGCGTGGGATGCACGCCAAATATTTTATTAGCTCATTATGCAAAGCGAATTGGCATTAAAAACACACAAATCTGAAAGGGGAAAGGGAAAAGAGGGGACGAGTAAAGTTAAAGAGTCGTAAATGATAACGGAAAGAGAAAAATTAAAATAAGCGAAGAGAAGCGAAGTAACTGAGAAACTATATCTCCATTATTATTCTATCCTAAATAAGTGCTTTGCCTGAAGCATACACCTTAACTAAATTTTTAATAAAATTACAGAGCCAAAATCGCATATTTAACTATAGCCACTCTAGTCAATGCTTTTCTATTCAAAATAGGGTCGGGGGTACTCCAGGTATAGGTGTTGTTCGATTGGACACGCTTATCGGCGGAAAACCGCATTGAAATTACGCCAGGACCTGCCCAAGTTCCATAATTGCGGTAATGCCGATAATCTGTTCTTGTATGTTAGCAGCCACTACAAGCCACTGGGATTGCGCGGCCCGATTGCAGTGTCCCTTCGGTAGCAGAGGGATGCGCCCATTGCTTACGCGCGCTTAATCCCATGGACCGCCTACTCATAACATCGAGTCAGCATCTAATTGTTTGAGGAAAGGAAAGGATTGATGAGCGGTGAGCGTTGGCCATCGATAATTGGATTAAATACGCGTCCCGCGACAATCTCTGGTGATCCTTGCGTTAGTCCAGCGCTGATCTTGGATTTCCACTGGCTTTGAGGCGCACAAATTCCAAGTTAAGTTTCGGATTTGCTGCTCTAAACACACGCTGGAAGCTGAAACCTGACAACCGAAGTTGCCATTGCCCCTGACTGCCAGAACTGATCTTAAACTAAGCGCTCAATTGGCTGCACAGAAAATCCAAAATATTTATTTGCATTTAATTAAGTCGCAAGCTTAGCGACGGCAATCGGAAGTTAGACGGGTCACGCGGCTCTCAAATCCGCGCCATTAAAATTCAATTAAATTTCTGCTTCCACCAAAAACAAACAATGAACGACAAAAAATTGGAACCCTTTTTGGTACAAAATTTTAATTAAATCTGTGCCACGCCGTGCGGCAGCATCACCAAAAATGCTCAATTATTAAAACAAATAATGCCAATTAGTTGTGTCAACATTGAGAGCCACAGCCCTGACAGTCGCAGCAGTTGCTCCCAATTATGATGCGCTAAAGAGCCGCCCAGACGGACACCAGCACCAACAACAGACCAGCAGCAGCAGCAGCAACAGCAATAGCAACAACAAAGGCTGCTGCTTTAATTGACACTCAGATGCTGCCGCCATCATCGCCATTAACAGCCCCTAGACGTGCCCCCGCTGCTCATCATCGGTTGGCTCAGCCTCTGTCCGGGCGGGCAGAAGAGCACAGAAATCAGAGATGAGACAGTCGCTGGCTCCTCATTTGTGCGTCTAATGAAAACGCTAACGAGACACAGACACACACACACACACACACACACACACACACACACACACACACACACACACACACACACACACACATACATAGAGTGGGGTAGTGCACACATTAGCACAAAACTCTTAGGCAACGCAATCAATTCGCTTCTGATTTCAAATTTATGTACGTCATCCGCAAAGGAAACAGTAGAGGGGGATGCTAAAGCTGCAGCTCTAACTGTAACTAGACAGTGACAGCGATATCCAACCAGATACCACCACTCGCTCACACACACAAGCGCACAGACGTACATAAGGGGTCTCCATTTTCTCTCACTCTCTGGCAAAGCCGTGCAAAGTACTCTTGATAATGAGCTCCATCTCGTTGGCAATTATTAAATGAATTGGATTTATATGTTGCCGGCAGCAGCAGCCGCAACAACAACAGCAACAATAACCACAATCACAACAACAACTGCAATTCCCACTTGCTGGCTGGCGGCTGCATAGCCGCCCCTTTAGATAGTTACGCTCTCTGTCAGTCGCGCTTGCTCGCTCGCACCCAGTCTCTCACTCGTGCAGGCCGTCAGCCAATGGGAAACGTTTGTTTGCTGCTTGTTATCTGCGCTGTGAGTGTGGAACGTGGAAGTGTTGCCCTGTGGAACGTATTCAACATACAATGTAGCTTACTAGGGAGAACTCATTATATACAAAGATACGCACATATGCACACAGATATTTTAGTATATAATTGCTGTTACTTTGACTTTCATTATGTATTCAAATTGTCTACATAAATTTGTTAATTTTGCAACAAATTGCCTTTAATTACTTACAAAATAGACGGGATTTGTGTGTGTGTGAGTGTGTGTTTTGTATTATCTGTATTTATGTTCGAGGCGCTGCAGGTGATGGGCGTGCCTGCAACCATATCAAACGAACGAAATCACATGCAAACAATAAACAAAGCTAATCATTGCATTTGGCCGCTGCTCTGGTCATATTTCAATTACAGTAAAAAGCCAAGGAACACGCCTCTGCCCATTGGCAGTGCAACAACAACTTCGTTGACCTTTGGTGAGAGAGCCAAAACAGCAATGGCGTCCAAAATGCAGAAGAAGAAGATGGAGCCTGCAACTCATTGTCTGACTAATTAAATGATTTATCCCGAAACGTGAGGCAGCCAACACTTTGCAGCAGACAACAACAAAGGCAAAAACAACAGCAATCCGAATCCAGCTGCAACAAAAACCAATTACAATTACCGCACCCAAAGGTGCCACAAAAACATATACTCATACTCACACACACACACACACTCACACACACACACACACACACACTTATATAGACTACTGCACAAATGCAGTTAGTGCAAGGAGCAAAGCAGAGGAATAGAGAACAAGAACCAGATCAGGAGAACGAAAGATGCGACGACAGCAGCAGCAGCAGCCGCCGCCTGGGCAAGGAAACTTTATCTAGATGCATACAAATCCAACACAAAGCGCACGTCAATTTATTTGCCAGGCTCGGACGGCTGTCGAGTGTCCGAATTGGGCAGAGGCGGTGGACGAAGGTGGGCGGTTGGCGGGTTGGAGTAGTTGCACGCGGCTTATATATAGATTTACCTATGGCAATGCCAATGATGACGATGTCGAAGTTGGCGCTGCATGTTTTATGCCTCTTCTGCAGCTTTAACGAGGTGTTTATTTTCACAACTCTCAGGGCCAAGGCGGCTCTGTGTGTGAGTGCGAGAGCGAGAGCAAATCCATATGTGTGTGTGTCTGTGTACATTCGATTGCAGTTGCTCTTTATTGAAGGTGCAGAAAACGAGGGCCCGCCCATTTTCATGTTGGGCTCTTGGGCCGCCAACATGATGAAGATTCGATGCCCGATGACGATGCAGTTCGTGCAACACTTTGTGCAGCCAGGGGCAAGGAGTGGGATCTACTGAGAGGAACCACTTTGACGGCAGGGCGTCTATGGAAATAAGCAATGATGTTGACGCCGTCGCAGAAAGGTGACTACAGTGGTTCGCAAAAACTAATTTGGTACTACGAATAGGAATGCCTCAAACTAACAATAGTTGCAGCTAATATAAATTTAACAGAAAAAGAATTGATAAAAACTGATATTATTTTAAATATTATTATTAAATATTATTTCTAAATAGTTTTTTATTTTTTTTTTTAAATATAAGAAATTTATTTCTTTTACAATTGTTACTATACGTTATGCAATGGCATATAAATATTAGTGTTGTGCTAACACATTTTAATATATGAATCTATATATTCACTCAATCAATATGATACTTTCAATAGAGAACATTAGTTGATGTCAAAGTAGTTGCGCTCTAACGATATTCATTCGCTCGCAATTCACCATTTTTCATACACTTAGCAACCACTGTGCCAATAAACGCTGACTGCCCACTTTCGAACTACGCCCCGACTTAGCAGCGGAGTTCTCTCTGCCAGCAGCTACTTTGGTACTAAAACCACAAACGCTTTAATGATGCTGTTTTGTTTAGCGCAAATTGTTTGTTTCGCTGTCATAAACTGGTGCGAAAAATGGCCAAGCGCTGCCCCGCGGTGAGAGCCAAGCCCAGAGCGAGAGCGCTAGCAAGAGTCAGAGCGAGGGCAAGAACGAGAGAGCGCCAAATTTGGACCAGACTGACGAGTGGTCACAGCACAACGACACACACACACATACACACACACACATACATAGTACTGGGAGCTGGTTTGTACACTTCAGTTATCTGCGCTGCTTTGGCGCATGCGCCACGCGCATTGGGGGCGAGCGAGACGACAACAGGCCACAGCAAATCCACAGCTCCGTTGGAATGCCAGCCCGGAAAAAATGAAGCGACAGCCAGTTTGTTTTCGTGATTTTGTGGCAGACATTCGCGCGCGCGTTTTGCGGCAACCGCCACGCGACGTAACGCATAAGCAAGCGATTTTCACGAGACTTCAAATTGCCGACGCCCCCGCAGCAAAGCCCCCCATTCACCACGCAAAGATTCGAGAGCGGGCAGCGTCGCATATAGCTTGCTCTGCCGGCAATTAGACGCCTTTAGCTGCTCTCGCATAATGCTAATGGCGTTGACAGGGCTCATCAATGCGACGACCGCAATCAATGGACGTTGTCAACGCCGCTGCCGTAGCCACCGTTGTCAATTCTCCAGTGAAGTGCGACGGCCACGCTTCAGCAGTACCAGTGCCAGTGCTAGCGTGCTTCAGTATATCAATGTCAACGACGGATGCCAATCGCTGATGCATTAAACCAAACTCTTGATCTATTTATGTGCTTACGTATCGACTAGTGTGTGTTTATGTGTGTGTGTGTGAGTGTGCCATACTCAAACACTGACCACTGACCCATCTGTTGTTTGACCCTCGTGCGGTGTTTTCCATTATCCAATTATCGAATCTCTACACATCGTCGCGCCAAATGGTCACGTGCGGTCGTCAAACGTTCAACATGCTGCCTATGGCGCCGACGAATCCTTTTGTGGTGTCCGTTAGCTCCACAGCTGCTCCGTCCGCCTCAGCATCGTCTTCAGCTCCAGGTGTCAATTGCTCTTCCAGCACCAACAGCAGCAGCAGCAGCAACAAGCCAAAGCTGGCCTTCAGCATTGACTCCATAGTCGGCGGTGCACCATCTACTCCATCGAAGACAACGACTCATCCGCAACGTATGACTGTTATTGCCTCGCCACGAGGCGACAGCCCAGTTGTTGCAACCACTTCGCCCTCCATTGAGCGGCGTACACCACGCGGTTTCATCTATTGCCGGCGACGGGCTTCCTTGGATGAGCGTTCACGAAGTCCTCCTACGCCGGTCAGCCGTTCACCGTCTCCACCTGGTGCGGCGCCTGTTGTTCCACCCACTGCTCCCATTACGCTGCCCGGCCTTATTCGCCCGCTTCCGCTGCCGGCACCACCAAATCTAGCTTTACTTGGTGCTCCACGCTCCACGGATAGCGCTTCACCCACGGGAACGGGCACGGGCACGGGACCCGGAATCCCATCGCCAGTTCGACCCACAGCTGCTCCGCCACCACCTTTTCTCGCTGCCCAGTTTCAAATGGCCGCCGCCTTGGCGCACCATCATCATCAGCAACAACAGCAGCAGCAACAACAACATCCTCAGCATCCGCCTGTGCCAACGGGGCCACATCATGGCCCGCCACCACCACCGCCGCATCTGATACCTGGTCATCCGCTGGGCATATTTCCAGGTGGCCCACATCCAGTACATCCACCACCTCATGGCCATCATCCATTTGTGGCCGCTCCTCATCTAATCCGTGACAGCTATCCGCTATATCCTTGGCTGCTCAGCCGACATGGACGCATATTTCCACGTTTTCCAGGCAGTAAGTACTCTAACCACAAAAGGACCTTGCTTAATGAGTCATTTTCCGATGGAACAGAAAAAAATAGAAAGACCTTTTGAGGGACATACAAAAAATATGCTTAAATAATTATAAAATGTTTTTTATGACAGGAAAAAATTATTATAATTTTTTTTTTATCCCAGGAAAAAATTATTATAAAATTATTTAAGCATAATATGCATCTAGGTTTGAAGATTTCTCGCTAAAAAAATGACAAAAGGCCTCAAAATAATTTCACTTTATAATTATTATAGTTTAGTTCAAACTTCTAACAATCAAATGATTGAAGCTTAGAATTGGACCTTCTAAGGATCTATAAAACTATAGCCGCCTATTAAGTCATGACTAAAATATGATATCTGCACAACATTTGCGCTAAACAAAGCATTCAGCTTGTAAAAAACTTTTTAGTTTCGTCCAGCTCTTTAAACTGACTTATTAAATTTCTGTCCTAGATTAGTTTGATCAACTTTATTGGATGACTGAGCACGATATAAACTAGCTTAATTCAAAAACCATTTTGCATCTTTGTCTCATCTGTTAAGCCGCAAAGAATATAAACAATAGAGCAATTCAGTTTGTTCGGTCAACCAAAACTATTAAATATAATTTGATATATTTAATATTTATAGTTTTTAACATTTTATTTTTTATATAAATTATGTTTTAATTGTTTTATATCGTACCTTTATGAGTATTCCCCAAAATTTCTTAATAAAAGCGATGATTTCTTAAATTTCAATATTTTATACATTGATATCTTGAAATTTCTAGTCTACTCATAAAAAACATATTCAAAATAAAAGCTATAAGTATTTAGCCAGATTTTCATATTTTTTCTTGCATTATTATAAAATAATCAGCAATGAGCCAACCGCAAACAAAACCGCATTTGGACAATTAGAAATAACTCGAAAGTTTAAGTTATAATTTGAATCAGGTTCGACCTTATACATTGTAAACTTTGGAAGGGAACTAGGCCTTAGGCATATTTCGAGTAAAGAGCATTACTCGAGAACCACTAAATGGTTATTCAGTTCAAACCACGCAATAACTCACTTATAAGCAGCAACTGTTGTTGCTGTTGTTGCTGCTGCTGCTGCACCTTATAATTAAAGTTAAATAAGTAAATTGCGAGTATTTATTACAAGCTAATTAGACGTCTATCAGCCTCATCATCATCATCATCATAATCGTCATCAGCAGTAGCAGAAGGCAATGACCATTTTGAGTCGTCAAAGCGAGGGTGTGGGGCAGCGGGAAGGAGGCAGAGGGTGGACAATGGGTTGGGCACAGACCAAACCAAACCGAACCCATTTTCATAAGTATTTTCAAACAAATTACATTTTAATTAAATTGTTTAAACAACATTACACACATCGTTAGGTCAAACAGCGTACCTAAATACCCAGCCAAGTGTGCGTGTGTGAGCTAGTGTGTGTGTGTGTGTGTGTGTGTGTGTGTGTGTGTGTGTGTGTGTGTGACTGTGTGTGTATGTGTGTGGACTCAAAATTACCAATTAATGGCGCTTGAAAGCGACGGCGCCACTCGCTGAGCAGAGCCCCTACGGTGTATGTATAACACAGAGGCATTCAAACACACACTCGCACACACACATAGACACATACCTGCAAACGGCAAAAAAGTGCAACGAGTGAAATGTTAATGCGTTTTTAATTGAGGTTTTGGGGCATCCAAGCAAGCGAACCCATCGCCAGACCAATTTCAATTCCCAGTTACGAGTTACAAGTTCCCAGTTCCTATTCTCGACACTGTCGTGTCCCTCCGCTCAGGTACACTCGTCTACCCGTCGCTACCTTCCCCTCGTCCGCCCATTCACGTGCACATGCAGAGTGATCCCAACCGCATGCGTCTCACAACATTGTCATTTATTATTATTTAACCTTTTTATGCTGCATTTTTTTCTTTTTTTGTACTTCTGCTTTCTGTTCTGTCTTTTTTGCTCCACGCTCATAATTACAATTTGAATTTTCATGCTGCGCCATTTCTCACATGAGTTATAGAATTATTTCGTTTTTTACGTATATTTGGGTTACATTATATTCGGCACACTCACACACCTTTCACCTGCTTTCAACGGACCTCGTTACGCCTTAATTATGTTGTACGATGTTCCATTATAAAAAAGCAGGCGGAGTAAACTCTCCAAGTATATTGTTGTTGTTGTGGTGTTTTTGTTGTTGTTTTTGTATCGTTAGTTAAGTGCTGTAATTTTCGCTTGATTTATGAACGTGAAAATGGAAATGTCAATGTTTCGCATAACGATTTCATTAATTGTAAGTGCTTCGTTCAGTGTAACTCGTGCGCGTCATTTTGTGGCAGGGTATAAAAAGGTGTATAACGCCAAAGATCAAGAAGATAATTATGATGACAGCTTAATTACAGATGCTCCCAACAAGTTGCAACAACAATTAAGCCTTCTTCTTAAACACACGACTATGCTATGATAAATAATATTACTATATTTCATTAAATTCACAAATACTTATAATACTATAGCTACGAAGACTTCTCATCATGTGCAATAATTACAAAAGTTATTTCTAAAAAATTCGAACTCTTGCATCAATCAGTAACTAAAACAGATAAGTAAAAAACCAAATGAAGTCTTTCAGAAATACGCTTTGTAAAAGTTACTCTGATCAACTTAACAATCAATCTGCCATTGATAACACGTTTCGCTTTATAACAACTAAAAAAGATCAGCTCTTATCACTAACTGATAGAATATTTGATTTCGATTTCTGATTTTTTTTCTGATTTCATCCACTGCGAGGGTAATTGCAATTCTAGCAGCGAATGTCAATAAATTAATGAAAAAATCATGAGAGCATAAAACTGAAGCCGAAACTCATAAAAAGCCGGCAACAAAAAACTGCAATTGTATATAAAGTGATAAATAATAAGATGGACAAAAACCACGCACAGCCAACGATCGATCAGAGTGCGAAGGGAGCTGAAAATGCGCACTAAGGCAACACTTTAATCATAAAAAAGTACATATATGTGTGTATAAATGACAGCTGACAAGGGTGTGAGCAACAACAACAACAACAACAACAACAACAGCAATGAAACAGCAACAGAAAAGCGGACACATCAATTAATTGTCAATTGCGCGTATTTTCGCACGGCAGTTTCTTTGTGCTTGGCCCTCTAAAAAAAAACGGACAAAGAAAATATCAACATCGAAAATATGAAATACTCTTGCACACCTATGTGAACTGCGTGTTACATAATTTTTTTAATTTTTATATTTTTTTTATTTTTGCAACATTTGTGTTTATAATTAAGCAGTTTGATAGTCATATTACTAATATTGGTAATATAATTTTCATGTTTTTTTATTCATTTCATTTAATTAGTGAAATTTGAATGAATAATCATCTTTGAACTAAGTATGAGGTCTAGTTATAAAATCGTATAGACACTAAGTAGTTTTTCCTATCTGCTTCTGCGTATTAGCAATATGAGATTGTTCTCTAATCTAACGTGTTCCGTCATTGTATATGCAAGAGCATGACATGAATTCGAAATAATTTAAATAGGAGATTAGTATAAGCAAGAAGACATTCAGTCTGTCCATTATTATAATATACTTTGTAATATCATAAATATACAGCTGTGTTCATAAAAATAATAGTGCGGCTGAAATGTACATCAAAATTTTATTTATAGTAGTCCAATATGAGGACATACTTGATTTATGTTAAATATAGTTTGTATGGAAACTACAGAAACTGAAAGGTCATTGACTTCTCTTTTCTATCAGGAATATAATTACATTTTGTAATCGCGAATACACTCTGTCACATATTCCGTGACAAAGCGATCACACTCATTGTAAGGGTATAAGAACCTAACACAGCAAAATGAGCTAGTCAACGAGCAACCCGCGCAGTTCATTCAAGGAAACGTTGCGTCCAGATCGATGACTGAGGACAGTCTATGAAAAAATAATTAAGTAGCCATTGTGCGGCGCACACTATCAATTATAGTCTATGGGGCAGTTGTTGTTGCTGTCGTT
The DNA here is from genome assembly GCA_035045945.1 of Drosophila anceps. Taxonomy (NCBI): domain Eukaryota; kingdom Metazoa; phylum Arthropoda; class Insecta; order Diptera; family Drosophilidae; genus Drosophila; species Drosophila anceps. Next base: position 16,306,721 of record JAWNON010000225.1, read on the forward strand.
GTCGTTGCCGTTGCCGTTGCCGTTGCCGTTGCCATTGCAGTAGCAATTGCAGTTGCAGTTGATGCTGCTGCTGCGGCATCTTGTAGCCGGCGTTGTTAGCTGTCAAATGTAACAAATGTCAGGCAATCGGTAGCATAAAAAAGTGGATCATGGCTGTGGCAATTGTTTGTCAAGTTCGGGGCACACGCATCGCAGCGCCTGCATCTGTCAGTTGCAAGATACACAGCACTGCGCGGTTGCATTTATGAAGTGTCAAATTGACAAGTTCCAGCGAGCTACGCGTTGTTGTTTGTTGTTTTCTGTTTAGCTAGGCGTTCGACACTAACAAGATACAGAACACAATACAACACAATCGCCTGAGAAAGGCCGCATCTGATGCTCTTCTACCCAGTTGTGAGCCCTTCCATTTGTTTTTGTTTGCTTTGGGCTGGCTAAGCTGCTGATGCTGCTGCTGTTGCTGCCCTGAGCTAAATATCCTGTTGGCTGGGTTATCCTTAAGCAGCAGCCACAATTCAATTTGCAATGTCAATATTGATTTTATAATGGGCACAGCTTGTCGCAAGCTAAAAGCAGTTTCCTGCAGGTGATGCTGCCTCGTCTTAAGGTGCCTACTTAATCATTATAATTATGGCATAGATGTGGCCTGCTGGCTACTGCCACAGTTGGTAGTTGGTAATGGTTGGAAATCTCAGCAGCATCTCGCACAGTAGCTTGCTGGTTGCAGCGAACTCATATCCAGAACCATATCAATATTCAAATTGTGGCTCAATTGAAAATTTGCTAACTTCACGCAGCGTCACGTGAGATGAGAGAGTCGAAGCCACAGAGCCACTGGCTGCATTGCGAGCCATTCCAGAAATCGTGATAAACGTCAAAATATCACGTTGTGCGAGGGCCTTGCCCGTGTTTAAACAATGGGCCACGGCAACGAAGGAGGCGTCGTTGGCGGCTTTTGTCGACATTTAGGCGCGCTAAAGTGTTCAACTTGGCGTTCAGCCGAGGACAGCACCAGGCCGAGGCACACATCCAGATCCACATCCAGGCAGAACCAGAGCTTCGTCTCTGGCTGGGGCTCGCACTGTGGCTGCGGCGGCTTCTGCGCAATTGTTTCGCTTATCAGCGATGTCGAGACATGGCAGACACAGCGCCAACGCCGACAGCAGAAGCGGCTCTGGGATGCGGCACGATCCACACAGCCTTTGTTTTCTTTGTGCTTAGGCCCATGTCTGGAAATTTGTTTATTGTTTTGTAATGAGTTTAGCAGGCCTGAATTTGCGGCATCTTTCAGCGACAACGACGGCGGCGGCATTCGCGGAAATCATAACCAGTAAATTGAGGGCCATGTCGCCTAATTGGCAGAGCTAACAGCAGCACCGCCAACATGTTCCAAGGCGGTCTGGCGATCTAGCGGGCTGACTGGCTGACGGACTGGTTGCACGTAATTACCAAATTATAGCGCCAAATATGTGTCGGTCACGCTGTGCGAGCCATTTCCCAGTGGCAGCCATATTTGAATGCTTTTCAACACTTGCGATGACAACACTAAAAACAAGCAGCCACTCGCCCCGTCATGCATGGAAAATTTATCAGTGGTTGCTTTGGCTCCACCTCAGCATGAAAGCCATTAAAAAGCAAAGTGGAACTTGGAAAATGGAAAATGGCATCACAATTCGAAATGGTGACTGAAACTTGGCCACTTTATTATTATTGCCATTAACTAGTTTAATTGGCAGCACATTTTACGCTCTGTTTGAACATGTAGTTCCCATTATTAAAGGGTTATTCCCTACATATTGTGGGCATATCAGCTTTCACCATATTAGCAGATATTTTGCTATGGACACCTGTATGTCATGGTCTAATTAATTGCTTTATGTTAGTCATTTTTAAGCATAAATAGCATTTGACTTCTCAAATTTAATCGCTTTTAAAATATTTTAAAAATGGTTAAATTCGAGTTATTAATATTACAAAGCTAGAACTTCATCTTCAAAATATTAGAAGATTAATTGCCTCAGTTTGACTGTAATTTAATTTTAACTATAATTTTTATAAATTACATTTAGTAAATATCTAAAAATGTATAAATAATATGAAATAAATTTAAATTGATCAGGTCACGTCGTAGCGATATCCCTAAGTATTATATCTGATTTATTTTAATCTGAACAACCCTTATAGACTTCCTTCTGCAACCATTTCGGAAGCCAAAACGGGTGCGCACCGCCTTCTCGCCAACGCAATTGCTTAAGCTGGAGCACGCCTTTGAGGGCAATCATTATGTGGTGGGCGCGGAGCGCAAGCAGCTGGCCCAGGGACTCAGCCTAACGGAGACGCAGGTAAGCAGAGGCAGTCTAACCCCCATCCCATATGAGGCCATGCAACCCTTTCGATGGCCGAACTTAATGCGCATCAAATTCAATAAATGCCTTGCCCAATTGGCCAAGCTCAACCCCGGCTGGAGCTCAACCCCTGGCCGAGCGTTAAGTGATTGCATGTCAGTTGGTAGTTAGCCCGCCAAGTGCCGGGAGTTACCAAGTTATTAGCGCTAAGAGGGAGCACCAGAGGGTGGGCAGAAAGACAATCCTTTGGGCATAGCAAGGCATAGCTGGGCGGCAGGCGCAGGCAGGCAGACAAATAGAATTAAAAGACTCGTTAAATTTATTTACGAGCTGCCGCCGAGTTGCAAAGGGTTGAGCGGCCCAATCATTGCACTGCACTTAAGTGAGCCAAACTCAATTGAAGTTTATGTGTTTCTCGCCCGGACAGGTCAAAGTATGGTTCCAGAACCGCCGCACCAAGCACAAACGCATGCAACAAGAGGGCGGCGACAGCAGCGATGCCAAGAGCAACAAGGGCAGCTCCTCGGGCGGTGGCGGTGGCGCCGGCTGTGATGGTGACGAAGATGCCAAACACGATGGCTCCCAGCATAGCTCCACAGATGCGGAGGACGATGAGGACATTGAAGAGGATGACGAGGACGAAGTGATTGACATGGACGACTATGGCAGCGAACTGGATGCAGAGGAGCATCAGCGCCTGCGCGAACAGTTCCAGCAGCAGCTTGCTCAGCACCAGCAACAGTTGCTCCAGCAGCAGAATGAGGCAGGCGTCTTGACGCCGCAGCAGCAGCAGCAATTGCTGCACCATCATCAGCAACACCTGCAGCAACAGCAGCAGCAGCAACAACAACAACAGCAGCAACACTTCATTCAGCAGCAACAAATGTATTTGCTTGAAAAAGAGCGGGAGCGGCAAAGAGATAGAGATCGGGAACGATCTCGGGAGCGAGAACAGGAAAAGCAGTAATGCCCATTGAAACTTGGAGTTGCTTTTGATTGGCCTACAATGTCAGCTACTTTGTGTTCCTTTGATTTGTAAATTACTTAAGTTAAAGTGTATAAATTAATTTAATATACATATATATAAACACATAAAAATTACATAAAATGATACTTTAGATTGAGACTGGATCGGAGTATAAATCTCTTGCAGTTTTCAACTTGAGTAAATCAGTTCACCAAGGTTTAGAATAAACATAAGCTGGAGTATGAAGTCAACTTTGAATAATAAGAGAAATTAACTTAATCCGCTTAATAGTTGGAAGTAAAACAAAGTAAGCGATTTGCTAGTAGCTGGCAGCTTGGCACCCTTGCTCTATTCAATAATCCGCAAATGTTAACGAGACCGTAATAAATATCGATCAGCTGCCAACGAGCAAACAGTCAACATTTCGCTGACTTTCAAAATGCTAACAAGCGCCCTTATTGAGTTGTTGTTGATGTGGTGTAGACCCCTTTGTCGAGCCATTCGGGCAGTCTGTGTGCCAAACGTTGACAGTAAAAATGCAATCAACAATTACGTATTACGAATTACGAATTACGGTCTCATAAAGCGGCCAAAAAATAAACGTCAGTCAGTGATGGAACGACGAATTGATTGGATGCCCAGCAGTCATCCATTCATGCAGTGCAATACATGCGAAATTGATATTAAAATGCAAACGATTGACTATCAAAATTATTTACTACTATATATAAATAAGGATTGAGTGCCCCGGGGGCGCCGGCTTACTGCCGCAATATGCATATGGAGCAGGCAGCTAATGGCCCAGCAATTTGGCGTCATTTAAACTGAAACGTGAAATAAACCAAAAAATTAAACTGACAAAAACGGCAAAACGACAGGCAGACACACAGACAGACAGGCAGAGCGAGAGGGTAATGATGGTGAGCGAGTGATCAAGAAAGAATTGTGGAAATGCCAGCGACTCCTGCCCGGCAGCTAACCTAAAGTACAATAAAAATAAATTTCGTTTTTAGTTTTGAAGTTTTTTTTTTTTTTTGGTATAGCAATTGGTATAAGCGAGAGAGCTTCCACTGAATCGCCCCCGATTCAGATCCAAGACCAGACCTGTGTGCTGAACCAGACGAAAGTTCAAGGTAATTGCCGTTGTCAAAGCAGCGCAACGAAAAGTGGGCGTGCTCCGTGGAAACTTGGCCAACAATTTATGGGCCACTTGAGTACAAGCAAAGGGTGTTGAGGTTGCACGCGAGCAAGCAAAAGGAACTGGGTGGCAAACAGGTACTCGACACTGTCTGTGGGGGTCGACTGCAAAAAAGTATTCTCGTATTTTGCATAAACGATGTGAGAATTACTTAATTGCTATTAGAGCATGTGTGTGTCTGTCTGTATAAGATAGGCGTTTCCCAATTGCTCCATGTGTGTGTGGGTACGTTGCGAAATTTATGGGCATTTAGGCAAAACACCCAACAGAAGCCAGAACAGACAATGAAGTTGTCTACTGCAAATGGCATGACCAACAGCGTGGAGCAGGTGAGTCCAGGTGGCTTCACTGAACGGAAGGGTTTACTATTATTACAATATATGCATCTACACACATCCTCTGTACGTACACGCCAACTACTCTGTCGCTGATTCGCTATTGTATTTACATACATCTACATACAGAATAATCAACATTTGACAGGAACTCAGCTGACTGACGCAGTTCCAATTCAAGCAAGCAATCTAATCACAATGTAATCTTTCCTAGGTCCGTGTCGAGTCGGAAAGAGCATTTAGATCCATCACTGAGAAATTCAACATTTTTTCTTCACTTTAACTTGGCTTTTAGAAACCTTAATGACCTTAGCTTAAAACAATGCGGATAGTAAATTTGATGACAATTTGAAGTCTTATGTCAAGTGTACTAACTTTCTAGAGAAACCTTTGTAAATTTGAATTGTTAATTGAAATCGGGCTTCTGATGTATTTCCTACCTATAACAGAGTATCCAATACGTAACTTCTGAAATTAAGTTAAGGCAAAGAAACTGAAATGTTTGGCTAGAAATGTTTGCAAAGCCGACAAAGTATTTCGTTTGATTTTGGCATGTCTACAGCGACGGCGACGACTTTGAAAACAAATTTGCGCAAATGAAAATGAGAGGGGGAAAGGCAAGGAGCTCGAAATGGCTATCAGCCAAGTCAACAGCCGCACCGTCAACGTCTGTGAGCCGGCCCAGTGCCCAGGCAGGCACTTGGAGCATATTAAGGGCGTCATTAGTGCTGCAGGCAGCGCAAATTTGACAACAGCAGCTCAAGTGGGAATGGCTATGGCAATGGGCATGAGCATTGAGGGGGACGGGCTGATGGCCTGACACATGCTGCAGTGCAGCGGACGTGCCGGCGACAGCGTAGGCGTCCCGGTAGTTGGCCTCTTGTTGTTTTTTTTTACTTGCTTACTGTTTTGTTGTTGACTTTTGCTATTTAGCAGCCATTTGTATGGCAGGAGGCGGTAGCTAATGCGGAGGCAGCCAAATACAAACGGAATTGCAGTTTAAACTTCATTTGGCACATTTTACGAGGCAGTCCGCAACGTGGGCGGTCGATTGGCGCTGCCGTCGATTAATAAAGAAGCCGAGGTGCAAGTACACATTTGAGTATGGGTACGAGTACGAGTACGAGTGCAAATACGTTCAATACCAATTCTCCTGACACAATTCGCAAAGGAGACCCCGTTTTGACCATAAATCAGCAGAGAGACACGGTCGAAGACTCTTAGACTCTTGGCACCTATGAGCCAACGGCAAGTTGCATTTTTGTGGCGCCTCTTGGCGGCACATAAATTCAATTGAAATGAGCAGAGCGCCGCCAAGTCGCCAGCTTTAACTACTTTTTGGGCCAGGCCGAGCCTAGCCGAGCCTAGCCGAGCCAGGCCGGGCCCAAAATGCCCAGCAAATGCGTTGACCGTTTTGCTGCCTAGCGCTGGTCCAGGCGTCAATTGGCAAATTGGATTCCATGACAGCCAGGAGGAAAAGTTAATTTGCAGCAGCCATAAATAACACACAGATCAAACTATGGCAAAATTAAGTGTGCGTTAGGAGAAAGCTTCGCTGCCACACGAAATACGATCACCGCGATCCAGCAGCCATTTTGAAAATACTTAATACACAACATTGGAATATCTGTATACAGTCGACATCAGGCGTAGTCTATCTAGACTACCGTTTTTCATTGTTCTTAAACAACAAACAAGCATATCCTGTTTTTTAAAACATAAGATAATTTTCAAATGCTTTTTTTAAACAAAAAGGTGTTTTATAAATCAAATTATAATAATAAGTATTTATTTGGCTTTTATTTTACAAAAGAAAACTTTAAATCCTCTTTTTGACGAAAATTGACAAGTATACAATGAATTGTCTAATAAACTTTTAAATATTCACTTAACAAATGCTTTCGTATGTGTAACAAGCTTAATTTTAAGTGAAATGTTCTTTCCGTGCAAAAACCGATTACAAAAAAAGATTTTAAGAGTTACCTTAAAACTTTCATTATACCTAATTAATATATAAGTTAACATATAAATTTATTATAATAAATTTATTATATATATATTATAATTACATATTTTTTTTTTTAATATTTATAAGCTGGAGTATCAGAGAATAATGTGCTCAAAAAGCCTTTTCCACCATTTGTTATTATCCAAACTCTAATACGAACAAAAGACTTACTCACAGTAGAATTTAATACTATACTAAAATTATTATTTATAAATGCATTGGCTTCGAGGGTTTACTATAATTCAAGAACTTAGCCCATTTGCTTTTCATCCCTTCTATATTTTCAATACTACAGACTTACTCATATTTTTCAACTTTAACGATCTTGAATTTAATTTTGTTTTTAATAATATTATTATTTAGTAATGTATTGACATGTATTTTCCCCATTTGTTTTTAACACATCTATAGATTTAATACTAATAATATCGTATTGCTCTACTCTACTATTATCTTTAGCTGCAACAATCGCATTGTGTTTAAATGCTAGCTATTATTCCGTGCTGTTATTTGTTGGGCTGACATTGTTACAAATTATAATTATTTATAGTTTATGGGCATTTTAAGCAAATAGAATTTAGCTGCTCGTGTGGAAAGTTTTTAGTGGCGCGTGCATTGCTCGACATCTCATGGAAATGCACATTAATTAGAGGCCAAAATTTGAGCACGCCAAGCGCACAAACGAATTCAATTTAATAGCTTTCGGCTTTATTTGAAAACTCATTTTCTGGAAATTAATGAGCGCCCATTTGGCGTTCATCCAGCCACGCCCCCAATGCGCACGCAAAGCGCCGCGCTAGCTATGGTGAATGACTGGCCAGCGATGAGCTTTTGTAGAATCAACCTTAGTTATATATATTTATAAATTAATGACACAAGACAAATGGCAAACGATTTATATTAAAAGGCGCCTGCCAGAAATTGAGCGCCGACCTCTCCAAATTAGTTTTGGCTTAAGTATTTCTTTTATTTATTTCTTGAGTTTTAGGTTTTGGTCTGTCCGGGGTGGTCCGAAAAAGGCCAATAGAGCATAAGCCAAAGTGAACCGATGATCCCGAATGGGTGTGCAGCTCCTGACTTTGACGAATACCTAATGTACTGCCCCCTCGAATCAATGTAGTTCAAGGAGTGGCATTCACTGCATCAGTTCATATTTCGCTTATTTCGCTTGAAATTTCCCTTACCTTGGCTCTTGAGTAATGATGATGATGATTGGTCGCTGTTAGCGGGCACTTTAAAAATGTGGATCATGCTAATAACATGTGAGCTGAGTAGGCTCAAAACACTTAACCAAGTATTTATTTGCATTAAATACAATCATATGAATATATATAATGTTTAACACTAGCATCTTTAAGACATATTGTAATTTGAAGCCAAAAGTAAATAAGAGATAATAAAAAACAATACTATTCCAAGCGTCAATCCACTATTTCAAGTATTGTATATTCCCAATTTTAGTTTGAGCAATTGAAAATTGTGCTATGGAAATGTGTTTTTTTTTTGTCAAAGTAGATACTTTGCAGCAGAAAGTATATTAAAAGATTATATTGGTTTAATGGCATTAGTAATGCATAAAACCAATAGTTCAAGCATCAACATGTTGTTGACATCCATCTCCGGATGCCTTCAAGTGGACTGCATGAGAGCATTGAGCAATTTACGACCATCATCAACGTCAAACCATTTAGTATTGGGGCATAAGTAATCATGGCAAACCATGCGCTTACTTAGTGAATAAAGGTATTATTATATTGAAACTCAAGGCTGTCTTAAATATTTTGTGATATTTATTAATCCCTATATCAGACGAAAAAAGCCACAAATTTCTTACGTATCCAAAAAAAAGTTGTTTGGACATAGAGCTTTTTTTGGCTGCGACGGGATTACACAGATTGAAAGACGCACTCGGAAGGCACGACTCATATCACAGTCTGTTGCATACTATTATCCTCTGTTCTCGTTTCAATTTGAGTGCCTACCAAAATAATTTATACCATTTCTTACCCACTTTTCCTCAATGAGTCGCAACGCACTGAACAGTATGCGAGCATGCGCCGCTCAAGTTTTAGAATTCAAGTTCGATATCGTCGAACAACCTGTACGATCAATTAGCCAATTAACCTTTGACCCCGATTGCACACAAGGTGCCCAGTCGGGCTATATCAAAATCAATAAGCTTTGTGATGTGGGCGCCGGCACGCCCACCCGAAATGCAGCAAGCTCATATTAAAAGCCATGGCGCTTTGTCGCCGTCAACTGGCGGTTGCTGGCTAAACAGTGGAGAGGCGTTTGCCAAAGGCATGTGGGCGTGGCGCAGCTAGAATCGCAAAACTTTAACTTCCAACATGGGTAATAAATCGAGCCAAAAGTTGTAAAGCGACGTCGCGTTGGGCAACTACTTTAAAATAATTAGTGGGTGCAGCCAACAGCCAACTAAACTCGAAGTCAGCGAAGTTGTAGCTGACAATCGACCAAATTATGGGGTCGCATTGCCCATAAGCCAAACCACACTAGACAGCGGAAAAAGAGTTAGACGGTAGATGGACAGTGCACCTGGCAGTTGCAATCAGAAGTAAATGCCATAGCTCAAATCACAATAGAAGCTGATACAATAGACCACTCATTAACACATTTCGGCTTGCCTTTTGTTTTCAATAGGCAATTCTGAGTAATATCTGATAGACAGAAAGGTGTGAGTTTTGATTGTTTTTCCATTTTGGTTTATGGCTTGTAATTCCAGCAAATGGCCTGCTTGGCTCATCAGCAGCCTGCAAATGCTGGGCAAATAAACTTAAGTTAATTAACTGCTGGCTACATTAATTTATGCAGCATGATTAATTACAGCGAAAAACGAACTGGTCTTGGACTTGGACCGGCCGTTGTCCATTGGCCATTGGCCAGCCATGTCGGCCAGTATGCTGTCAGCCCAGCCGGCTACCGAGAGGACGGCAAGAGGACAAGCAAGCCTGTGGTGTCTTTGGTGGTGCAATTTGCACGCATTTTGAGTGGCCACAGCTGCTGCAACCAGTTTAAGCTCCATTGGTCATTTGCAGTGGCAGCGGCAGCAGCGCCAGCCATTAAAATGACATAGAGCCAGAGACGAAACACGCACCTCGCGGATTCTGGGAGCTACGCTGCCAACTGTTCCGAGTGCCTAGACACGGCATATTCATGCATTCGCACTCGCATTAGCCACTACCACACAATTATTAACCTAAACACATTGCCAAAACCACGACTTGACCTGCGCCATGAAGCTGCTCTCGCATCTGCATCTCCATCTGTATCTGCGTCTGAGTAAACATGTTAATGTGCAGCAGCACAGTCACAACGATTAAATTCAAATTAGCACAAAACACACACAAAATATCATTAGTCAGTCATTCAAATTAGTTTTGTTTGTGTTAACTAAGCTCTTCTATGAGCTTACTTAAGATCTTTAGATCTTTGTGAATATTCCCAGTTACAAATCTCAGTGTCAAATATAGCAAAGTCAAAGCCAATTTGTCCGACAACTTCTTAATAAATTGATTCAAAAAATTAAAAAAATTCAAATTCAAATTTTTCATTAATCAATAGATATTATTTTAAAACCATATCAAGTTTTCTACCCTGTACCCAGAGTATATTGGTTTTGTGAAAATGTATGTAACAGGTAGAAGGAAGCGTAGCAAAGCATAAGAATTTTATTTCCTAAGAAAAAATTGCTGGTGACATCGTATCATTATTGGTACACTGTATTCGTTGAGATTGGAATAGCAACTCTGTTGAGGATACTCCCGAGCAAATCTTTATTTCTGCTTAAATACATTATATTCACCTAAGACTTCACCTATATACTAGCCTGGGATTTGAGTCCTGCTCCTCATCGTCAGTTACCTATTTAACAATTCCACCTCGAAAACTTATGACTCAGGACTTCTAGTCCGCAAGGTATGCAACTGAACTGCTTAATGTGCACATTTAAATTACTTACTTAATTACTTGAGTGATTATCAATAATTCTAAGAATATTCTTTTAATTTTAATATATTATGTTTATATTATAATTTAAAAACTATGCTTTTGTTCATTATGATGATACATCAATAACAAATAATTGTCCACAATTATTCTTCAAAATTTATATACTTTATGAAGTCAGCTTTTAATTTCATTTATCCGCCTAGCTTAAAACATACTTTTATTGCGGTAAACGAAATGAAAATTACATTCGAATAACAAGATTAAAGCCATCTATCCGCCAAAAGCTTAGCATAATCACAAAACTATTTTTAAACAAAAATATTGTTCGGTTCAGGTTTTGACTCAGATGATGATGTAAACTTGAAACCAGTTTGAGCCCTGATTAACAGCGTACATGCAATTATTTTGCCATATATATACAAAATGAAACTATCTATCGTACTTATTAATATAGTAAGATTATGTTAAAGTCTCTATTATATATATATGTAAACTTGGAGAACATAGAGCCTAATATAGCTGGAATCTTCTGCTGTCACATTCAGCCTATCCCGCATGATCAGCATAAGCGCAAAAATGAGATCACAGGCAGCTCAGTGGCAAGTTTTTTATCTGGTCAGAAAATACGCAAAAAGCAATCACATCGCATGGCAGTCAGTCCCTTTTAACTGCTTGCAAATTTATGTCTCAGCTTAAGAAAACACTAAATGAGTGCCATGCATTTTTTTTATCGCACGCAGCAGCAAGAGCAACAGCGTCCAGGGTCCAACAACTAATTAGACATGTTAAAGAACTTGTTCAAGCTGTTGTTGTTGTTGTTATTGTTGTTGTCATTGTTGTTGCCTTTGTGGAACTGTGAACTGTGCTGGGCATTAAAATGGTAACACCCGACCCGAAAAGCCAGCAAGCAGCAAACACATTTAAAAATGCTCAAGTTAATTAATTGCGCAACGAATGCATACCAGCCAAGCAGGCAGGGAGTAGGACATGTCGGACGAGCCAGCTCCAAAGCCAATGACTTGATTTTTGCAGCACGATAGGAGGCGAAGGGGCCTGTGTCTGTGGCCCGGTCTGTGGATGCGTGCGTTTCGCTTTCATTAAACAAATATCCAAACACTTTTGCCGCTGATGCGATGACACTGATTAGCTTTATCCCAGCCACTCGACTGAGGCTGCGAGCTGGAGCTTGTGCCCAGGACGTGAATTTCATTGGGAGCGGCGACAAAAGGTCTGGCCAGGCTCAACCTGCTCATGGAATTACAGACGCGCTTGACACACATATTGTCTTAATATTAAAAAAAAAACCGTTTACGTCCGGATAGTTGGCGAAAGTTAACAATTGAAATTTGAAATTAACAGCCGCTTAACGAGTTGGCATCATTTGCTCCTGGGACTGTGAGCTGAGGGCAACTTCATTAGGATTGACACGCCTACAGCATAAGAACAGCACAACAACAATCAACGAGATATGATTAATTGATCGCAGTCGAATGCTGGAAGAAAACATTCGACGGCACAATCAAATTAAGCCAGCATATAAATGTGAGCCAATTATTAAAACTTAATTTTGATGTAGACACCAGACGATTCCCAATTTCACAGCCTCCTCAGCGGCTCCAAACTAATGAGCCACATGCACTTGGCTGCCAAAACGAATGTTGTTGCTATTGTTGCTGTTGTTGCTGTTGCTGCCTGTGAGCTGTACAACTAATCAAGCTGTTCGGGCTGCCAACTTTGATGCATTTCCCAAATTGATGCCCCAGATTGATGGGCATGCGGCGCTGGACATTGACTCTGACGTCTATGCGTCTCTCTGACATATGCAAAACATTTTGTTCAACGCACACAGAACAAGCAAAGCAAACAAATGAGCTGAAAATGCAGACAAATGACTAACAAGAAGCCAAAGAAGTTGGAAGTAGACGACACAGATCTGAGCTACGTCAAATAACCTAACTAAATATATACGTAATATGTTTTTTACTAACAAGGCTAAATCAATTAAGAATACTTCTAGTATTGTACATATAAGATATATATAATATTTACTTAAGTTTCAAAAGGACGCGAAATGCTTGCCTTAACGCAAATGCCCCATTGCTGAATAGTTTGGGTAGCGCAACACAAAAATAAAATAAAGATATACAAACATATTTCAATTTTGTTGTTAGCCGAACTCGCATTGAACTGCGCTAAATTAACCGCAGGCACTCATTTTGGGTTTCGTGTCCGAATCGGAGTTGGAGTTGAGTTTCTATAGCGGAGGCATTTTGATGAGTATTGATGAGTTTTAATAAATTGCTGATGAGTTTTGAAGCGCGCTTGGTTTCCCAAGCACAACGTGTACATGCAGCAGCAGTAGATACGGCAACAGCAACAGATACAGATACAGATACAAATACATCTGCTCAATTCTCCTTCTACTTGTTTTGGATATCTGTAACGACTGTGGGCACATAACAAGCCTCAACGCCTTACAACATTTGAGTGATGCGTTTTTGAAAGTGGCGTCGAATTTCTCAACCGTGAAGCGCCATGCAGAGCAGCGGTAATTGAGACGCTGATGCTGATGCCAAAGCTGTTATCCCAGCCTCGAAGAGCGCTGTAGAGTGCGCTGCTTGGAGCGTGGTGCGTGGTGCAACCGTGTAGTCGTTTAATTGCCGCCATTATTAAACTCATTTATCGTGTTTTAATTTTAACGTTGAGCTTCACCAAGAGCAAGAGCAGCAGCAGCAGCATCACCACCACCACCACCACCATCAACAGTATCAGCATCAGGTGTCTGACGGCGACGAGGCTTCAGTTTGGTTTCCATGGGCTCCGCTTAGTTCTCTACTCATGCAGATGCTTTGGTATAATTAGCGTGGCCGACGGCAACGACGACTGCAGCTGCCATGATTTGGCGCTGATGCAGCAATTTACAAGAAAATTATGTTGTTTGCTTAATTAATAAAAGTAGTTTTTAATAGAAAGCCATTAGGCAAGCAGTCAGTCAGTCAGCCAACCAGCCAGACAGCAGTAAGCGAAAGACTTAGGCAAGAAACTTACTGCTTGATTGATGAAAATGTGAGACAATCTTTGCCAGAAATCACACTTAAATTATAAGCAAACTTTGCAAAAGTGTCGACTTTTGCTCACCTGTCTAAATTTGGCTGAAACTCTTCCCAGTAGCTGCCTCTGCAACAGCTCCTTTTATTTCTTTGTTGTCCGCGTGTTGTTTATGCGCACTGTCCTCGCTGCTTAGCGCTTTCACGCCTCTTATTTATGTGAGGCCTTTGCAGCAAATGGCTGCAGTTCCCATGACAACACTTGCTAGAGTGCAGCCTGCGTTTACACATCGCGCGCCTACGCGTACCTTGGGCCATTTGCCTGCCACCTCATAATTTTGCAACGGTCTTTGGGCATTTGCGGTGTTGGCAAGCCAGCTAGCTAGCTAACTAAAAATTCGTAATTAATGGTCGTATGTCACACTTTCGAGTTCATCGGTGTCAGGCAAACTTGAATTGCCTTCATCTGGTTTTCACTGTAAGCGGATGACGTCCGCCAAACTGTCGCATAAAATAATATAATTAACATAATCATAATCAACAAAGTATAAACGTTAAATTGAGGCTAATTACTTTATAACCGACACTCAACTGCGAAACATCGTCCATGGCGATGACGACGACGTCGAATTACACAAAAAACATGCTCACTTGTGGCAAACCCGTTTCAATTATGGGGAATCGAGTGATCTAGCGAGTGCTCAACGTAGCTACAACCTCAGCCCCGGCCACGGCGTCAGCTCCAACTATAGCTCCAGCTCCAGCCCGTAACTTCGGCCTCCAGGTCTCTAGTGCGCTTCAAGCAACTAGCCGCTAACCGGATGGGCCAGAAGTGTGCGACAGTTTCATATACGAAACAGATTTGATTTCATTTTCGTCCAAATGGAGCTATGACCACGTTTTTAATGTCTGATTGTATAAACTGCAACTGTGTGATTATAATCCATTACAAAAACACACGACACGAAGTGCATACACTGCCATAAATGGGGTATACATCAGTTTAAAATTATTTAAAAAGGTTTACCTGTATTTTATGATATACTCACAGCTCTGGACCGGTTTTTAGAGCTGACGATTATGATCAATCTTCTTCCGAAGAAGTATGACAAATACTATTTATAATTAATTTCTTATAGATCATTTATTTATCTAATTAGCGTGTTATTCTTAGACCTTTACTACATTTTCTTTACTTTACTATATATATTTATTATTCCTAAGCATGTGCATAATTGCCAAGTTAAAAATTTGTACAGTGGAACTCGGCAAAGTCAAGTAGCCCAGGAAATGTTAGTTAGCAAGTGCAGCTATTTACTGAGCAGCTCCTCGCACAAGTGAAATATGGCGGCTGGTTGGCAAAGATAAAAAGAAGCCAAGTTAACTGTTTTAAATTTTTATGACAAGCTCATGAAATCGTGTGCAATTGTAAATGCGCCATATAATTTACAGATAATTATTATAATTACAGGTTATTTCTCAGTTAACATATGAGTACTTGTATTTTGTTGTCCAGTTTGTTGTTGTTCTTGCCACTGCGTATGCTTGTTGTTGTTGTAGTTGTCGTTGTCGTTGTTGCTGTTGCCCGAATAGCCAAGAGGCGTCTAACAAGTTTTATTTGCTCAGACAGCAGTTGCTGCCGTTGTTGTTGTCATTGCATATGTATAGCTGGCAAACGATTAGCTGAGACGAGACTTCAGCTTCGAAATTATTAAAATAAAAATTTTTACGCTTTAATTAGGTTTTTTAATAAGGCATTAAGCCGTGCGCTTAAAAATCGTTGTGCGTTGCCTAATGCGATGTTGTTCAATTAGCTAAATGCCAGATCAAGTAAAAGTGTGCCAAATAGCCTAGAAATCAAAAGACTTGGGAAACGAACTTTCTTGTGAAACTTGTATTTGGTTCGAAATTGTATATAAATTGCATATTGCTACTAAGAAAATAATATTGAGCTTCAACATAAGCACCATCTTATTGCATTATGCATTGTCATTTGGCAGTTCTTATAAATTTGAACTTTAACTTTTGGTTTAATTAAAATGATTTTGATCGCACGACCACTTGGAGTACGTGAGTCATTTAGTTACTCCACTCATCTCATAACTCGAGGACCAATTATGCGTTATGGTCGCTGACTGAAAAAAAAAGCAACAAAAGCTGAAATATGTTTGCACTGCTCGTAAATAAATTTGTTGGACAGTCGAAAAAAAATGAAAGAAAAAAAAACAAGACAAAAGCATTCACAATCTATGGATGTTCCAGGGCCGGGCGCGATAAAAATCGTTGGCAATTTGTTAAATTTAACGATTTTTAGCATGAGCGAAACAACAACGAAAAGCAGCGAAAACTGTGCCGAAAGTTGAGCAGCCCAAAACGGCCAGCCGCCTCCTCCTGCTTCGACTGTTTTATGACCAAATAAATAATTAAAATGATGCGTGGTGTTAAGTGCCGCCACGTCTCCAAGCCAACCAACCAAATGTCCACGCTGGACAACAGTGCAAATGGCGAGCCACACGCAGCGCGTTCATTTCTTTTGAAAATTTGTCATAAATTTATAGCTTTCGCGCGGGTTCAGTGTACCCCACCGGCCTGAGCACAGGGCACGTACGCACTCTGACACTGCCCAGGTCCAAGCTTAATTGCTTGTCATGTGGCACACATTTTCGACGCAAATTGGCCGTCAGATAGGCATGATCTCAGTTTTACAGCACAGACCACACAGCGCTCATCTCATTCTAATGCCGCCAAATTTGTTGCCAAATATCAAGCTAAACTAACTGAGCCTACGACCGAGTTCTAGGCCCAACTGCCTGCCGCGGTACGCCCTTTAACTCTGAGCTGGCCGGTTCTTAGTCAGAGCGACAATTAAAGAGAATCGGGTCGAGTTTTAATGAACTAACTGCGGAGCATTAAACTAATATGCTTTATGGCTGCCTGCTCGAGTTGTCCACCGAATGTCACTTGTTGCAGCTTCTTGTCTTTGGGATCTTTGAATCTGAAGTCGACATATTTTTTACGATTATGTGCTCGTTAAAGCGCAGCCCGATGTCGGCGTTATCGCTTTGCATCGCCTGGGCACATAAAAAAAAAACATAATCAAAACTGATCTACGGCTCACTTCATCCTGCGACCAAGTGGCAATAGCAAGTGGCACGTCTAGGAAGTCGGTTGATGAGGTTTCCGAGTAAATTCCGTCAAAATGGTTATTATTTTTCATATGAGCATCGACATTAAAGTGCGGCTGGGTGAGTTTGTGAAAATTGTCGAGGACACAAAAGGCTAGTGAATTAATTATTAACTGATGTAAGATTGACCCAGAACTCGGTCATATGAGATTTATTAGATATTATTATATTATATTTCAACCAACTTGGCTTGTTATGTGCTTGCCTTGTTTTTTATTCATATTCCAATTTTTAAATGAATTTAGAGGCTGCCCAAAATTTTTGTTAGCAAGCCCTTAATTTCATCCAATAGCGGAGTAAGATGTGCTAGCAACAAATCGGCTTGGGTATCAAGGCCAAGAGTCCCGAGCACTCCCTGAAGAGCAGCTATTGCTGCTTCCTCCAGGCAAACAATTGGCGGCAGCACCAGGCCTCCAACATCACCAACCAACCCAAGCACCTGGCCAACTGTGTTCACCGTAGCTGTGGCGGTCAGCAGCTGCACCAAAAGCTAGAAATATTTAGTTGTATTACCTCAGCAAAGAAAATATAATTTCTCTACACTTACCACAAACAAAATACTGTACTTGCCAACTGCAATCATGTCCAATAATAAAACAGTTCAAAGCTGTCTATTTGGCAACTCTTGCCAAGCTTGCCCTATATATAGTCCATTTGCCGGACGTTTTTGAATATTACCATTTCATTTACAGCTCGTCACGTTGTCGTGCACAAAACGCTATTTGTATAAGGTGGGCAAAGATATGACTCTCTCGCTTATCTAGAAGCAATTTAAGCTCCGATATCAGAGTCGAGTGGCAAGCTTGATGGCTCTATTAGCAGGCGAAAGGCCACCAAAGCTCATAAAGTTCGCTGCCTTCGACTCGAACTGATCCATACATATAGAGTCATCTCGTTTCGTTGTTGTGGCTGCGTTGTCTTGCGCGTTCAACAATTTTTAGCATACAACATAAATAATATTTTATTGGCAATTTAGTTGGAAAATTAATGTGCATACAGTTGGCAACTTTGGTAATTTATGCAAATAAAACGATCGTAAATTTGGCATTAAAACGCTTATTAAATGATCGTTTATTAGCCAAGGCCCAAGCCCCCAACCACGCACACACTCACACACCTCACATCTAACCAAAGGATTAGCTTGCAGCACGCCCCTAGCCCTTGCTGCGTGGCATGCAACAAGGTTGCGATTTGTAGCATTCGCATAAATTAAGTGATTAACCGAATTGTTCTTAAATACTGGCAGCTACTTACAAGACTTATATTATTTACGATTCCAGCCAGAGAGAGAGAGAGAAAGAGAGAGAGATAGAAAGAGAGAATCATTACGAAGCATTGATATATGTACATTTGTTGCTATGTTTGACTTGATATGTGGGGCTCATTGGCTGAGCAAAAAGTGTCTATAACTTCTGGGAAATGTGGCCAGCGGCTGGTTCGCATATTGTATAATGTATTAGCTGGCGCATTGTGTGTTAATTTGACAACAACATCGGCCTGACATTCCTTGGGAACGGCAGCAACAACACTTTGCCGCCATGGCGACAAACGAGCCTTGTTCCTGTCAAAAGTCAGAAATATAACCATATAAAATCAGTCGGCATGACCATTGAGTTGCTCGCTCAGCGCTGCTGTCTCAGCGTCTCCCTCAGTGTCTGCTTTAGCCATGGCCATGGCCATCATCTTCATCATCATCATCATCATCATCATCATCTTCATCCTGGGCAACAGCCCAACAGGATTAGCAAAATTAATGCGGCAAATGCTTTAAAAGATCTTTCTCTCTCTCTCTCTCTCTCTCTCTCGGTAGTCAATGAAGCTGCGATTCAAGCTGTCAGCGATTTGAGTCTTCAACTTATCAGCCCGCAAGAATCAAACAATTTTGCTTCTTTCATAATACATTTAGTATTTTGAGCGCGCTGATGCCTAGCAGAATTTCAGAAGAATGTTAATAGAGTCTAAAAGGCTCAGCATGTTTTTTGTATGTTTGACCTGACTTGAAAGTTTTTTGTGCTATATAGTCTGCACTCTACAGTATATTTTATATATTATATAGTTTAAACTAATTGAAATCAAATAAAAAGTGAAAAGTTTAGATTTATATGGTCAACTCTCTAACATTACTATTCATTGAACATTTCAAGCTTGTGGAAGTGCCAAATAAATGATTTATGCAAGAAACACAAAATATAACGATCGATGGGGCTATGAGTTAAGCTGTTACTTTCCTAAAACAGCTTCGACGCTTAGTCAAGGGAAAATTTCTCATTCATAATCGATCGATGGCATTGTATTCGAAAAAGTATTCATTCAATGAAGTTGTTTGGGATATCTCTTCAGCTCGCTGCTGATTGAGGTGAAGATGAGATGAATTGAAATTTATCAAAATATATTAAGAAAATCGTCTTTAAATCTAAATGCCACATTAATTACAACGTCTTAGTTAGAGAGAGAGAGAGACAGAGAGAGAGACAGAGTGACATTTAAAAAGTGCCTGACAAATGATCAAACAATTTATAACTATTTAAAAAAGCAACAGAGAAAAACGCTAAGATTCCGCTGTCTGCCCACAACACAAATTTATCATAGTCCATAGACAATGCAATCGAAGGGGGCCCAGCGGATTGTGGGACTGGAGAGCAGGCCATTCAATGTCACAACTGAGGCCAATAAATTTCAACAATTTACAACGGGCAATTCATAAATTTATTAATGAATTAAGTTATAAGATAATTTACAGTTGATGCTGATCGAAACGCAATCTGCCGAACAAAATGATCATCACTGCTGATCGCCGCAATATATCAACAGCGGACGTGGCCCAAGACGCAACCTAATCGAATTGTAGCGAAAGCAGAAGCAGCAACAGCAAAGGTAAAGGCAAACGCAGAGGCAAAGGCACAAGCAAAAGGCAACAACTATAGTGAATTCTCGGAATTGGACCGGGCAAATGGGCAAAAGGCTGCAAAAATTTAAATGAAGCTGTGGCCGAGGATCCAAATCGAACTGAGAGACTCAGAGCGGGAATGGGAACAGGAAAGGGCACTGGTATGTGGCTGACTGGCTGCATTTTGTCTGCCTGGCTTATTGCTGCGCATTTCTATGCAAAAGTCGAGGGTGAGCTACCCATGATTAGCTGGGCAGCCGCGGTTCCATAATCGTTATCAGCGGCACCATCATCGACAACAGACAACAAGCTGCATTTGTATTTCTCTTCTTTTATATTATTTTTTTTTATTTTTTTTTTTCTTAAGGTTTTGGTTTTGTTGCTTATAAATTGGAATTTAAAATTAATTAAGTTGTCGTTTTGCGCTTTTATCCAATTTATAACTAATATGACACCGATTATACGAAATATGTTCGCTAATTAACGAACAAACACCACAGCCAACCGCCTGCCATCCCCCTTGCCCTCCTCTCAAGCCCAGCCCCTGACACTCGCTGGTCATCTAACTGGCCAGAACCAAGGCAGACAGGCAGGCAGCAGCAACAGCATCAGCAGCAACAGCAGCAGCGACAGCATCTGCATCTACACTGTCCACAGTTGGCTGCCTGGCCGGCTGGCCGGCTGGCTGCCTACTCTGCCCCGATCTTTGGATCGTGTCCGCGTGCTCGTAATCTGCTCGCTGAAGACGCGTTGTAAATTGTCTGACAAAGCTTATTTTATTAATTTAAGCCATAAGCGTTGGCCTCGTGTCGCCGTTGTTGTTGTTGCTGTTGTCGTTTCAGTTGCTGCTGCAGCTTTGACTTGTTTGTTTGAAGCACCTTTTGCATACACGGCCAAGTATCGCCAAGCAGCGCCAATTTATTGCGCATCGTAAAAAGCCGTTTGCGTTTTAATAAGCCATGCCAAACACGCGGCGGTTGTTCCGTTCCGTTCCTCGGCTCGCTGGTTGTTAGCAGAAGGCGTCGATGTTGACGACGTTTTGGTCATTTGACTTTAGCCAACGTCCAACGTCCAGCGCACTGACCCAATGCGAAGGTAGAAACGCAGCTAAACTCTTTCACTGCATTCCTGTCCATAACGAATTGGAGTGTCTTTGGGTAATCGACTGTGAATGTGAATGTGTGTATGTGTGTGAGTGTGTTTGTATGGCTGTCTGTCGAGCAATTGGGCAATTGAGCGACATTGGATTATGGAGCTAAGGGGACTTGTAACGGCATTTAATGAACAGCGTTATGGGTAAGCCAGAGTCTGCCAATAAACATAATAATGTTATAGCCAGCTAAGATGGCGGCTATATAATTGAGTTATGACACTTGTTGGTTGTCAATCACTGTCGGTAATCGAAATGCCTTGGATTGCTTAGTTTCAGATTAAATAAACAACTTCAGTTTGATTGTTAATTAAAATTCAAGAAACATAGATAACCTACCAGATGGCTGCTGATTCACCAAGCACCTTTTACTCTCTCTTTTTATTATATTAAAAACTTATACAGAATACCATTATGCTACAGTCGAAGCCGTGGTACAATACTTAGCCATAACAGCATTAAAATAAATATGTCAAAATTAAGTAAGCAACCACAAATTCACGCAGCACCACCAGCACCACTAACACAACCAACCACCGTCAGCAGCACCAATACATATCGAGAACAACAAACTTGCGATAAGCCGGCCGCAATGGACGAACCACAAACAAATATAGCAGAGGGCGAACACGAAACTCTTACTTTGACCGTATGTTGTTGGCCATAAAAAAAGGCGTTGAAATCAGTAAAAATAGCCGTGGCTGAGAAATACTGCTGCCGAGTCTGGCGGTCTGTGCAAACAAGGCTTGGGCATCTAGATGGGGCCATTGGCCATTGGCCGGGCTAACAGAGCTAACAGGCGCGTAGAGTTTGTAAGGACGAGATGGGCGCAAAAATCGTTTACAAATAAATCAGAAAGCGATAAATAAGGATTTTGTCTCGTAATAACTCAGCGGGAGCCATTTAACATGCAATCATAACGAATCGATGCTGAACGCTTTACCGAATGCCAACACCCAGGGCCCAGGGACATGCAGCAAGGAGCACGGGCCAGAGGTACGCAGCCAGCAACACGCTTTCACACCAGGCAGCCAAGTTGGCAAGTGTGTGTCGAATTGTTGTTGACTTGTTGCAGTTGTCGCTGCTTCTGCTTACTGCAAGCTGCTGCTGCTGCTGTTGTTAATGTAGTTCTCGCGCCTTGGGCATCGAAATGAAGTTGCAAACAGGAACGCGAAAACTTGTGGCCTGGCCATCGCCTGAGCCTGAGCCTTTAGCACAATGACAGGGGCGTTCTTGGTTTTTATGAGCATGGTTTTTATATGCCTGCCCCTATCACACAACATACCCAAAACATGCACTTGGCTGCACTTCATAATTTACCAACGACATCAACGATTCGCATAACTCCTTACTACTTAAGTCATATCCCGTATGGCTTAGCCCCTGCCTGGTTCGTCCGATGCTTCCGATTCAGCTGTGCATGTTGTGCCTGCTTCAACCGGCAACAACAAGCTCTCCTAATTATGTTGTAAAACAATCTGGTTTCATTTGGCCAGCGAGTCCTGTGCCCAGTCTAATAACTCTTTGGTCGAGGGAAGTGATTAAAATTACAAAAGCCCGCGTTGACGCTATGCCCACAATGGCCGCGAAGCACGCAGACACGCAGCCAAGGCGGCTACACGATTTTCTATGACTAATTGCCAGAAGTGTGTCACAGGAAAAACGGCCCACTAACGACCCGGTCCGGACCTGGTTGTCCGACAGGTGAGCTGCCAGGCTGACTTAGCTTATGGGGTCAGGCACGCATACGTGAACATAAAGGACTTATCTCGATGCAATTGCAACTGCAGTTAACCCGGCTAACAAGAAATTAAATTCCATTACGCGCGCGTAAGTCAATTTGCCCAGCACAGGCAATGGGGTTAGGCTTTAGTTAACCAAAGCACCACAGTGGGCACATTGCCACATAATTCCAAGTTCATGATGAACTAAAGAATTGTAGCAGGTAAATATTTCTCCAAGTTGTGTTCTCCAAGTGGCCCAGTGAACTTAAGAACGAGGCTCAGAAGTTGAACGCACTATAAATACTTAAGGCGAACATTGAAAATAAAATATAGAAAACATAAGAAATCAACTGGGAAGTACCAATAAAATTAAAGTCCTAAAATACACCATAGCTTCAAGTGCACCAGAAATCTATGATAATACACTTGTCCATTTGTTTTCGTGTTGAACCACTGTGCAGTCGGCCTGGACGCACAGAGCTAATGAAGAGGTGGTAATTTATGTGGCTATATTCACCTGTTCCTAGACACGTTTTAATAAGCCAGTGACTGAGCCATGAATGGGAACGAGCTGGGCAAATGGAGACGTAGACATGGCTAACCTGGCAGGTCTTATATGTACGTGGGTCTAACAGCCTCTAGCTGAACGTTGTCTGCTTACCAGAGCCTCGGCCAAGTGCAGGATTAATTAATTGCTTGCTGCTGCTGCTGCTGGTGCGGTTAGTGCAACAGTTGCTGATCATGTCTGCGGCACACATGACGTATACGTGACATTTGAGAAATGTTCAGTCGCTTAATGTGCGACATTTTGTTTGTTTTTGCCAACTGCCAACGACTTTTGGATGCCTGCACTGGCTGCTATATCAGCTCTTACCACAATTTTTCCTCTGCTTTGCATATTGCGCATTCGACTTATAATGATGAGCAGCATCGCTCCATTGAGCCAGACGACAGCGTTGTCAAATGACTTGCGTAAATTTATCGTAAATACCATCAACGGTAGCTTCACAGTCAACTCGCCTCGCCACGTTTGAGCCAACTTAAAAGTCAGTTCGTTGGCCAACTCATTCGGGGAGTCAGTTAGTCAGCTTGCCAACCTAGGCTAATCCTCGTTAATCCTTTCCACTGCACGGCTCCCTAGCTGCACATAAACTGAACTCCCCTTGCTGACATTGCTGCTGTTGTTGCTCAAAATGTCATCCCCGCCCCCGCATCAAACATATGATATGCTAATGAAATGCAGCGCAGTGCGTTGCCTCTTTTGGACTCCGGGCATGCGCCATTCTGCACCGCAATTTGCATTGAAGCTCAGCCAATGTGTGGCTAAACGAGAACTGCACCTCAGCCAGTTGCGTGCTGTTCTTCCATCTGCATCGCTTGACACATTTAATTGGAAGTCAATTGCTTGGCAGGCAGGAATTAGATTTTCTTGAAATGTTATGTCGATGGCATCAATACAAATGATGATCAGAAATAATCATGGCCCTAAAGTCAAACTTCAAGTATTTCAATATTAAGGATCAAATTTCAAATTTAGAATTTGTGCATTGAGATCTATTAGAAAATGCTGAAAAAGCAAACCTCGGTTAGACAGACGGGTAATGCAGCCAAGCAATATACGTAAGCAATATACTCTTATCATTTAGTAATCGAGTATAAAACAATACTCTTTAATTATAATTTTATTATATATATATTCCTGATAAGTAGCAGCATCTGATTTGATTTAGATCTGTGTATCTGTCTGTATGTCCGCACGTTCGTTCGTCAAACTGAAAACATATACGAGTTAGAGACTTGATGTGTTAAGTGTAGGTCGTCATTTGGCAGGCACAGATGAAATTTGTCTCAAATTATCAATAACTTTCACCATTTCAATGAAATCAATGAAAGTTGCTTTTAACTATCAGTAAGAAATCTCACTTGTTCAGAACTAAAGTCACCAGAAGTTGTATACAGAGTTTCCCAAAGTAAACAAAAATTCTTCTACTTTCCATAAAGTCACCCGGTCCAGAGCATCGAGCAACGAGCAACTATCTGATAAGCTAACCAAAATCTAAACCAATCCAAATTATAAAACTAATCAATAATATAAATAATTGGTAAACAAATGTTGATCCTTTTACAATCGGGTAGCACATAAAAAAAGCGAAGTAGTTCGTTGTTTTGCGGTACTTCAACAATTACCCTAACAAACAATCCAAACTCTGCGCCTAGCTGCTCGCTTAACAAAGCGGCGGCAAACGGCGCTCCAGTTGAACACACTTCGGTGACATTCAATGGGGCCGTGGCTTGTAGTTTGTGTCTCATTGTCATGCCCGGCTTATTGATTGGAATACAATGGATCCTTAAAGTGTGCTTACAAGCGCCGTAACTCAAACAAATTGCAGCCGCCTGCAAACGCCTGACTGAGTCGGAGACGACAACCGACGACGACGACGACGACGACGAAGCAGGCGACGGGTAACGACACTGATCAACAGGCGCGGCGATGTGGATGCACCAGGCAGAAGCAGTTGAGGCAACTAGGGCCCGGTTTGGGGCCAATGCGTTTTACATGATGGCTACACGACAAGACAGGAGCGGCAAGCCGACCTGCCGGCCGGTCGGCCGGCCAACAGGCCAGCCAGCCAGTCAGCTTAACAAGAACAAGATAAGCCCGCGCCTCAATATTGTTGTTGTTCTGGCTTGCTGTTAGCTTTGGTTGCTTTAAGTTATTCCAAGCTCGCCATGAACACACGGACCAGAGGCGCTACTGACGCGCTTATGTTAAATTTACCAAACAAGCGATTTGTATGCAATTTCGCGATCGTCGAACGGATCGGACAGAGGAGAAGTCAGGAGCGCATGCAAGCAAACAGGCAGGCAGGCAGGCAGCAGCAACGTGCTGCTGAAATCCAAATCCCAGCGAGACATCATGACGTCGTGGATTTGGAGAGGGCTGCTAGCAGCTATTGCTATTGTCTTAGCCACATCGTCGGTCGCGTTGTCTGCCGCACTGTCTGCATATGCGCCTGCTGATCCGCTGCCTGCCTCGTCAGCAGCGTCGCCTCGTTGCCGTCGCGATGTCTAGTTTATTGGCGTGATTTTTTATTTGCATTCGAAATGTTTGCTTGCCAGTGCGAGTTGTTGTTGCTGCTGCCGCTGCCGCTGCTGCTGATGCACGTGATGTATGCGACGCGGCCGCACGGCCTGGGTCCGTTTTGCTCGACCGCCACACAATTGCCATAAGTTTGTGGCCGGTCCGCAATTATTTGCGGAATTCCTTTTGGAATATATATTGACTCTGACTCCCAGTACGGACTTGTGACTTGTGAAATTGCGAACTGGTGGAAGCTATACGTGCCTGTGTGCATGTCCGCATGGCAGCGCCTCCGACTAGCTTTGACAGCCCATACAAAGAAGCCTAACCCAATGCCAGCTCGTTGTCGTGGGTTGGGCATTTTTGGTCTCGCTTCATCCGCCTCTCGGCTTTATTCGCTTTATTCTTCTGTTAATTTGTCATGAAATTTCATTTTTTAGCGCATTCCTTAAATGCGTGCAATTTGTGAAATGTTCTCCAAGGCGTGAGAAGTGGCTGCCGGAAATACGACTGAGTGTGATCAGTGGAGATTGATTGATCAATTTATTTGAAGAATATTTTCTCATTGACAAAGCAATCATATCTTGTTCTTGCTAAGAATACTTATATTTTTTCTTTACTCAATATTTAGTTGAAAGAGGCCTAAAGGTTTTCAGAACCTTCTTGGAGGACAAAATTTAGCTTATATAAGAATTGTATACACATAAACACACATACTTCTAAAATTGACCATAAATTTATAGAAAATATATAAAAAAATTTAATAAATGTTAATACTTGGGGTCTATGACAAACCAAAAATTGAGTTTTGATCATCAGATCAGATTATATTTCCTCTTATTCGTTCCTCTTAACAAAGTCTACAAGTCTATATTAAGAGTCTAAGTTCTATAATGAATGTGAATATAGTCAGAGATCGTTATACATAATGACAAAGATATCATTCGATCCACCCACTCGCATCAACACCCATTGCCAATGCCTATCGTTCAGATACGGAAAGCGCGCTTCTTGGCAAGCAATGCAGCCAGTAGAGCCAGAAGAGGCGCCTCCGTTTCCACTAACCTGTCAGCCTGCAAGTCAATTGTGCAACTGCCCCAAGTGTCAAATTAGACAAAGAGCTGGCGCAGACTCAATACAAACTTGCAACTGCCAACATGCAACTGGCGACTCGCAATTGGCAAATGAAATGCTCACTGCCAGCTTGTTCCAGCTCGCACACTAGCTGCCGGCCAGTTCAAAACTGGCGTCTAATTTTCCACGAATCGAATTCAGGTAAGGGGTGGCATTTTGATACCCACAACCCGTTGCTTAAACGGGTATAATAGTCCTGGGCCTCTACAAGTAACACTTTAAAGAAAGCATCTCTATTTGCAATGAGGATATTCAATTTCTACACAAAGCCAAAAGCTAAGTCGATCTGCTCATCTCTATCCGAGTATATTACGTTTATTAAGTATAATTAATAAACAATCTAAGCTAAATTCCTGCTATGATAACTAGGCGTAAAGTTTAAGTTATCTTCTAGTCGAGCACGCCTTAGTCTAGAGCAGTTCTACTTGGTTTGATTTGCATTTGCATTTGCATGTGGGTGGTCAGCAAATTGCCAGAACGTGAGCACAATTTTAAAATTAACGGCAAGTGGTTAGAACAGCAGCAGCAGCAGCAGCAGCGATCGGATAGACAGACGGACCGACAGACGGAGAGGCACACAGACAAGCAGCGCATTCCAGCCACAAAACTGTTGCAATTAATTGCATAAAAGTTTTAAAACCGTCAGCATTTCCCAACTCCTCTTGCACCCAATAGAACAATGGCGTCTTGTGCAAACTATGCAACAAGAACAACAAACAGCAACAGCTAAAACAACAACAACAGCAACAACAACAACAACATGGCCATAATCGGAGCCACATCGTCGTCATGGTCGTGCCTTTCAGTTTGAAACGTGATCGATAGACTCTGACTACTAGCCTGAGCTCATGCAACGGCAACAACAACTACAAATTGGACTCTTTTAGCCGTAGACATGGACGTAGACGTAACCAAATGTTTTGGCCTTAGTCAAATTATGTTCTTTGCCTCGTTTGATAATGAAACTGCAAATTGAAGTTGCTGTTTCTGTTGTTGTTGCTGTTGCTGCTGCTGTTGCATCTCAAACTGTTTGCTCACACCGTCTAAGGCAGCGATTTTGAGCATCAGAGAGCAACGCTAATGATTACGTGTTATCGTGTTGTAATTTTGCATAAACCTCTAATGACGACTCCGCTGGGCTGCAAGCAGATCCAGCTAACCATCCACCCATCCATCCATCTGCAGATCGATTTAATGCTTCGGGTTATATGGTTTAGATCATGGCAGCGGACACTAACTAGGCTCATCATGGAGCGTTAACAAGCTCATTTTTTTAAACCTGACGTGCTGAGTGCACAAGCGGACAGCGGAATCAGCGAACAAAGTTTTAACTTGGCCAATTTCGTTGCACTTACCCCGATCATAAATCGTTAATCGCTAATAATGGCACTTATTGTGTTATGCACCAAACACTCACACACGCTATACATATGCACAATGGCACAATTACAAAAGGAATGTGAATTATTTTAATCTGATTTAATTTAATTTAATTTAATTTAGAAAAATCTCATTATTAATCAAATAAAGAAACTCCTTTTAGGTTGATATATAAGACAGACCGAGTTCATAAGCTTTAAGTGGTCCATATTTCTGACAATTTATATTGATAAGTGTTCTTCATTGTAAGGCATATTCTCGACTTTCATTTTAAACATTAAATGAATTAACTAAAAAATTTAAAAACTGAAGAAGCTTCCTTTAACTCTCTTTTGTCTACGTGCTAAATATTTTCGCGCATTTTTGCTTTCTACTTCAATCAATCTCAGTTTTCCCCTCTGCTTCCCTTATGGTCTATTTCTCTATCTCCTTTTTTACTACCTCTGTCTCTCTCTCACACACTCCCTGTTTCTATCGTTCTCTTTATATTGATCTGTCTCACTCTATTTCTGCCTTCTTCTCTCTAACTTTTTGCCTGAACAGTTACTATTTCACACTCTTATCTCCATTTTAAACGCATCGACGCTCACTTTTTCTCTTAATTTTTATCATTTTATGTGATTTTCCGCAGGATTTACAACTGCACAAATGTTTTCTCTAGATCAACTTATATAATAATAGAAACTTCCTCAAACACCCTCGCTTTCACTCTCTTCTTTTACTCTAGTTCCATTTTCTCAAGATATATACACGCAAGTAATTTACCCAATTGAGAGACCTCCACAGAAACTTGATACACCTGACTTTATACATACATACAATATATACATATGTAACTCAATTTTCTAACTATGCTGTTGGCATCATCAACACATTGTCATAATGTGCAACAAATGATCAGAGTGACAATATCGAGTTGGATCATTGAATCGCTTTTCTGTCAGCCAATCAACACCTACAACAAAATAGATATAGCCTAACCATATGCATGATAAAGTATTTCGCCACATTGTCCAAACGAGCCCGAACACGGTTATCCACATTGATTGAACTAAATTTTCATTAACTGGTGCCCGTAGACAAAACGTTTTCCTACTAAAAAACCTACTCCAAACCAACTTGAAAGCATATTAAATTGAATTTTTATGTTCTCACAAAACATGAAAATTCATGATGCCGGGCACTGGGAACAGATCAGACCATAAAACTGAAACACTGGCCATGGCCCATGGTCCATTGCTGCTGGTGCTGGTGCTAGTGCTGGCGCTGGTGCTGCTGCAGAGTGTGTGGGTTAATAAATGGGCCCCCGAACCCGCAAAATGCAATGGTCAATGGTCGGAGACGAGAAGCGTTGCTAAATTATGGTTATTTAAATAAACAGCACACGATTTGATTTGGCAGAGCAAAAGTGTTGCCGTGGCCGCGAAATGCGAGCGCCTCTCAAATTGGACAAGGGATCAAGCAACTGTGGACGAGCTGGGGACGTCTGGAAATTATGTTGTAGCTGCACTGATCGTGCCTTCGGTCGCTCGGTCGCTCGGTCGCTCGGTCGCTCACTCGCACAGGCGATAGATTCGTCTTGGGGGTTGTGCCATCAGGCCATGATTGAGTAACGCCCATGACTGGCACTGGGCCATCTAATTATGAGTCCAGCTGGTGAACGTTGATTGCAGCAACAACAGCAGCACCAGCAGCAGCAGCAGAGGCAGGGACTCGAGTCCGAGCATCATTAGCTGATGAGCAGCGTAGCCTCCTGATGGCCTCTCTGATAAGCAAACACATAAAATGCAATGTGCGTTTGCCATACGGCATGACCTTTGCCCCCGCCAACTTTTGGCCCCCAGATCGGGCGTTGCGGCGTTTTGTTTATTTTGAAGCTATAATTTAAGCGAGTAATTGCACGCTGGCGGCCAGAATTTGTAACTAAACTGCAAATTAGCAGCCTATTCTCCAGCCGATTAATAACCATAATTATTGGCTCAAACGCTGACGAGCGAACGTCGCGTCGCAGCACGAAAGAAGACGAAGCTGCCGCTGCTGCTGCTGCTGCTGGCTGCTGCCCCGGTGAGGATCTTGATGAGGAGGTACTCGCCAACTCTCTGACTGAGCTGCTCAATTGCCAATTCGTGCTACAGATACACAGGGAAAGACGCGACGCGTATGAAGAACGACCAGCCGGCAAGGTCCAGCCCAGCGCGGTGCGGCGCAGCAGCAATTTAAATTGTGAGCGCGTCTGGCTTAATTACGAAAAACTTGGATTTCCGATGCACCAGCTCGACACTGGATATGGCCGACGGCGCACTCGTCCAAGTCCGAACCTGCTTGATAGGCATGTGTCTAATGAAGAGGCCTAATTAATGTGCGTTGTCTTCGTTTCTTTTGGGGCAGTCGAAAAACTGAAATTGCCAAACGTGTTGAAATGCAATGAGTCCAAAGGATTTGGCTTGTAGACAACGAAGCCAGCCTAATTTAAGCCCAGGACAAATTAAACGTCGATGCCCCATTAAATTGTCTTTATGTTGGCAAAATAAATATAGATATCGTATTGCAGACAATTTTAAACACTGAGGTGAAAATAACGAAGAAAAATCACTGAATTTTCATGGTAGCTTGACTTCGATGGCCTTGGAGTCAAGTTCCAATTTAATTAGGGCTGAATACTTCATCCTGGGCTATTTCTTATAATTTTTACTTTAAGATTACTATCCATACAAACATATATAATTGTAAGATTAAGACATTTATCAATTGTCCAGCAGCATTTCGCATTCGGACTATGCTTGCTATACAACTTTAAAATATCCATAACAGTGGTCATAACGGCCAAACTGATATTTCGATAACTTATCGATTCTAACAGGAGCTTAACATTGCGTCAGCGGCTCACTTTTGCTCTAGCATGACTGGTTCTTTGCTTTGCCACTGCTATTTTTAACTTTATCCCACAGTACAGAATGTTGACTACTATTCAAATTTTATTTTATATTAAAAACATTTATGTATATAAATAAAATTCAATTAGATAACAGCTGCCAATACAATATGTTTGTGTTATATTCGCCGTTGTTAAACAGCTACAATAAAAGTGTTAAGCGATGCCAAAAATGTACACGCTTTAGTTTAGAAATTATTACAGTACAACAAAAATTAAAAGTTTACAGAAATATGAAAAAGGCACAAGTGTTTTGTTTAGTTTTGAGAATGAACATTGAATGTTAGAAGTGGACAACTACAAACAAAGAACTAAACGGCAATAGGCACTTTGACTTTACACGTTTTGGTGTAGATTTGTGTGCTGGAAAAGCTGAGCTGGGCAATCGAATGCTGCAGCTTGTTCCACTAGACACTCTTTTTCATGGTCATCTCGTGGGCGGTACGCAGGCGTCGTCGCAGCTCGTTGGGGAAGCGTTCGTAACACTTCTTGCACACTGGCTTCTCATCGTACTCGTAAAATTTCGATTTTTGTGTCATTTTCGTATCGCACACGGAGCAGGCAAAGTGATGAACGCACCATGCCTTGTTTAATGCGGTGAAAACTAAAATGTAAATAAAGAAAATATATTCACAGTAAATATATAAAAGGATCAGCTCTAACTGACCATCTCCACCAATGACTTGATTGCAAACAAAGCACAAATTGCCAAAGAGCTGATGATAGTGCGTCTCGCAGTATGCTAGACCACGCTTCTCGTAGTGACGATGACCCAGGAAGGGTTTCTCACACTTAGCACACACGAAATGCTCGACGTGCCAGTGCTTGCCCAGCGCTGTGACCACACGCTCCTCGATTGGTCGACGACAGGCGCCACAAATGGGAATGCCCATCTTGTCGTGACAGCGAAGACAATACAGTTCGTTCTAATGGGATTGAAACAATTGTTAAATATATAATAATCAACTGCAAAGCACAGAGTATATCCACCATATCGTTGGCGACCAGGCCTGGCCGACTCTTGACCTCACGCGCTGTGGCATCCAATTCTGTGCCGCACGCCGAGCAGTTGAAGTGATAGCCATGATACACTTCGCCACGGAAACGCAACGGCTCCTCGTCAATTAGGCCGCTGTAAAGACTTGATTAGTTTGCAGTTCAAAATATTTGCGGCCACGTCCACTTACTGACACTTCTGGCACACATAGCGACCCGTTATCTCCGCCTTCACCTTGGCATTGCATTCATGGCACAGTGCACGATTTTGGTTGCGAATGAAGCCACTGTCGGCCAATTCTTTGGCACAGAGCTGGCAGCGGAAGCACTGTGGATGCCAACTAGCGGACATGGCTTTAATGACACGTCCAATTACGAACTCGCCGCACTTGTTGCAACAAGGTGCAAATAGCACGTGAAAGTCCCGTTCACAATACTTGCGTCCCTCGAACTCGTAAAAAATGCCATCCTGAAACGGACGGAAGCACTGAGCGCAGCTGTTGATAACATTAGAAAAAAGAATAATATATAATATAATATATTTATATATTTCATGTTCACCATATCGCGTGTACACTATTTGCACTTACACAAAGCACTGCGTATGCCACAGCTCGCCGTTGGAATTAACAATCTTTTCGGTGGGCTCGAAGCCATCAGCGCATCTCGTGCAATGCATTGCACCCAGCGACATATTGATGACCTGGACTCTGCAAGGGCACAAAGAGGTAAATAGTTTAAGATTATTACGATCATTTCACAAAATACACGTGATTAGCAAACAGTTACACTTCAGCTTTGGAGTACATCATGATGAAGGCTTTAGCTCACTACTGTGGGGTGGCGTATTAAAATGGCAACTGGAAAACGGAGACGTTTGAGGAACAAACAACACAACTTTGCTTGGCTGGGGCTTATCAAGCAAGCGCGCCAGTATTGTTGACGCTGGTGAATCATATTGCTGACGAATGTAAAAAAAGCTTTGCATTCCTTGTGGATTGAATTGGGCAATGTAGTCATAAGTAGCTTCGGCTTGTGCACTGTAAGTGTCGCCAGTTGAAAAGCAATCGTTAAGCAGTGCAGATGTGCGGAGGGTCGGTAAATGTAGGAGTTAGAGTAACAATAGATTTGCATCATTTAAATTGAGCGCCACAACGACACACGCCAAAATACAGACACGCACACACACACAGCTACACACATACATACGTCAATAGGTAAACAACACACTGATACACAACTGTGCGACGGCGGCAGAGGCGGCGGCTATAAATAAATTTGAATGTTGCCATGACGTCATCGATGTAGTAAACATCTGGCGCTTTAACACCAAGAAAAATGCAACTTATGCGGGTAGAAAACAGCCAGCACTTGTATTAGAGACACCAAAACTGAATAATGATATGCATAATTGCATCTAAAGTGCGTTTTGATGATGTGCCTATTCTAATCAAATTCAATTTTGCAGCACCTTGACCAAAATTAATGAAAAAAAAGCGAGCAAATTTGTGGAGGGTCAACACATGGGCGTTATGATGATGATGATTATGATGACGATGATGTAATAACGTTAATATTCAATTCGGAATATTCTGCTGGTTTCGCTTACTGAACGGGCGGCATTTCTGGTAATTGGCTTTCACTTGTTGCACTTGTTGCAGCTCGCCTCAGTCGCTTGACGATTTTAGCTTCACTGAAAACGGCAAACAAAATATAAAAGTATCTCTTCGATCGATCAGTGCTGGTAATTCAACCATTTTCAGGCTGAGTCCGGTTTCGCAACTATATTTTAACATGAATTTCTCTCAATTTAGCTAAAATGGCCAACACTGCTCATATTTTGTGTTTGTGGCCAGCAAGAGCAACAACAACAACAGAAGTCTTGCCAAATTGGGCGTACATCTGAAACTCTTAGCTTATTAATTGTACAATTGAAACGTGTACACTTTGGATGTCTATATCCAGTAATTAACTCTATTTACCTATGATAACACTTTGACACAAATTAATTAAAGCAATATTAGCTTTTTTATTAAGATTCTCACTCAATTAGAAATAGCTCGTAGAGTTGTATCAAATCGTTCGGTATATGTTCAATCGAACGATTCATTGAGCGAACAAAGTAAGTCATGTTGTTCAACTAGTTCGGTAGGAATAACATTTTCTGTTATTCATTGCGCCTGTTAACCTAACATTTTGTTGCTGATCTCATTTACAGAGGGCACTACTTTCTAAAACAAAATCTTATTTAAATGAAGAAACATTTATAAAACTTACCACAACAAATATGAATTTGTACATTCATGTTGCTGATGGGGTTGAATGTGCCTAAGGTATTGAAAACGTTTTTACTGATACTTATATTACGTTTGATTTTAACAGTAAGAGAAGAAAAATTAAGTCAATAAAGAATTCGTTTTTGCATTTTTGATTTTTTTTTGCAATTGAAAGATCTTACCAGACATACATATATGTAAATGCACTTACTATAGTTTTTCAGTTATATTGGATATACTATAGTGCTTAGCTGTTTCGTTTACATTTAATTGCGCTCTGCATAGCAGGGAAATAACCATTTTCAGTACATTATGTTTTTGTTTAAATTATTTTAATGTATTATGCATGTGTTTGTGTATGTATCGCATTTGTAACAGTATCCGCATTTAATCCAACTGTATCTCTTCGTCACTATTCCATAATCCCACTCAAGAGCAATAAGCGGAAGCAAACTAGCATTTGTGGATCCGCAGATGATTTTGTAGAGTACTCTTTTGCCGGAACTGCTTGGGGCAGTAGGAACAGTTGTAGGGCTTCTCTCCGGTGTGGATCTTCATGTGATTGTTGAGCGTGGCCACTTGCCGGAAACTTGCATCACAGATCTTGCATTTGTATGGTTTCTCGCCCGTATGTGTTTTGATGTGGTTGATCAGAGTACTCTGTTGAGAGAAGAAGCGCCGGCAGACACTACAGCCAAATGGGCGATCCGGATTATCGCTTCTTAACATATTAATGTTGCCCACGTTTAAGCGGGGCGTCGGTTCGGTCTGGTTGGGTTCAGTTTTTGGATTAATTGGCGCTGCCCCCGTCGTACCCGCTGATGCAGCAGATGCCGCAGCTGCCACTGCATTGCTCGCTACCAAAGAGCTTACTGATGTGCTGCCTTCAAGGAAATGCAGCAGCGGATGGTGGTCCAGCTGAAGGAAATTCGGAGTAGTGCTGTGCAGGTTGTTTTGCAGCAAGCCATTTGTCAGCTGCTGGGCACCGTGTCCAAGATGTGCTGGCATTGTCGCGTGCTCCACTCTTGCTGAATGGCTGACGAGATTCGTGTGCGTCCTTATGTGGTTGATGAGCGTGCCCTGCTGCCTGAACTGCATGTGGCAGTAGGTGCACGTGTACGGCTTGTCGCCGGTATGTATTTTTTTGTAATTGGCCAGCTTCGTTCGCTGGCTTAAGCACGTCTCATATAAATTTATATCTATATTTATTTAACACCCCAGTTTCTCAAGTCGAAGTTAGTCGAGCAGCAGCTGTAATCGAATGATATATCGATTACCTGCACTGTGGATATTGTGGATCTTCTTCAGTATATCGAAAAATCTCTTAAGTCTTTAAAAACTGTTTCAATATTATGAGGTGTTTTTACATACAAAATATATATTTATTTTTAATACTAATGCCAATTTTTTGCGACATTAAAATAGAATATATATTTCAGTTGTCCCACCAAAAACCAGTATAATCGGCCTAGTAGTTGCTAATTTGAGTAAAGTTGGCAGCCCAGTATAAGAGTTGAATTTCTGGAAATAACCGATAAGCAACATAGCGTACATGATATTAGGCGCCCAATTTTAAATTTAAATTGACACTAAGTTTTAATTTACAAGTAGGTTAATTTAAAAACCTAACATTTATATATAATTACTTTATTCTTATTAATAAACAATAAATATTTTTTTTAGTTACTCGAATTCATTAATAAGTTGAAACACTTTCAACTATAATAAACTATGGGCAATTTGTGCAGCCTTACAATATATGAGAATGCTCTATACTCTATTCTGAATTCTAATTAAATTGATGTCATATTTGTGAATTGCACTTCCGCCTGACAAAGTGTGAGGTTTGCAATTTCTGCTTTTCAGTTTCCGCATTGAAAGTATTATTGCATTTTATACAAGCGTGCATAAATACAATTAAATGTATGTATGAACATACATACATACATATATAAAACCTTGTAATTTTATGAAGCTTATCATTTTATAAGAGTACCTTTATCCCACTGTTATTAACAACCAGACGTGATTCGATCAACGACTTTTGTTTGTCACTACATAATGAAAGCAAACAAAGCGCCGTCGAGGCCATCAGAATAAAAATATAAAAACAAAAATAAGAGACGAAATCGTAAACAACACCGAAAGGTGGCGCCTTACAATGTTGCCTGTTTGTTCTACCAGACAAATGGCACGTAGCAACAGTTGGGACGCTATAATTAAATTACAAATAATTCTTATGCTGATGTTTACTAGACTATTCTGTTATTCGTGTGTAATAGGGCTGGCGCTTAATATGGCTAAGCTTTTTCAATCGATCTGCTGTAACACAGCCCACGAATTGTCTCAAGTTGTCGGCTGCAAGCGGATACTGTGGGTGTCTAAATATAACTTCAATTATGCTATTTATTATTGCAGCTGGCGCAAAAACCGGCAAACCAGACAAACAACAACAACTCGCCCCGCTTGTGAGTTTGTACATATGTATGTATGCATTTACATGCATACCGACACATGAACACTATATGTATGTATGTGTGCACGTATGTATATGTACTGCAACTAGTCAAACCAGTTGTTTCCAAACTGTTGTGCAGCCATTGGCCAGTTGCTCGAAAACTGCTATGCAGCCATTAATCTTTTTCTTTAAGTTTTCTCGTAAAAATTCCAAAAATGTGGATTTACGAATACGCAAGCAAAGCGCAATCGTAAGAAATATGTACCTTTTGCTGCTTATCGGTGTCGTAGTTTATTTGTTTATTTATTTATGAACTTTTATTTTGCTGTGGTTGCTCATTTTCAGCTTTCTTATCATGGAATTTCGAAAATATTGTATTGTATTTGAAAGCTTATTTCTTCCAAGGCACATGAATCGCATCAAAATTGTATTATTTGTGATCTTATTTAACGAGTATTTATGTAGAGTATATTTTGTCATGTTTTACTCGTCCAAATCTAAATGCATTTAGCCTTTATTTGTTTTTATCGCATTTATCTAATCTTCACAGCCATCAAAGATTATATGAATGAGTAGCGGCCAAAGTCTGGCTGAATTAATATAAATTGAATTTGGTTTATGTGGGTGCAAAAGTGAGAGTGAGAGCTCAACACAAGCAAATATGCAGCTACGCCAAAGCTTCAACTAATGGAAACAACGTTGACGTTGGCGGTGGCAACGTTCGACCTACGCGTGCAACCTTAGTGGGGGTTACAGGGGCTCCAAAGTGGAGCGCAGTGGTTGGCCTGGCCAAACCAATTATTATGCACACACAGGCACACACACACTTGCAATTTATGACGGTACAGTGTTGAGTAAGGTTGGCTTGCGGCGAGCTATTTTACACAACCAACGTCAAAGTCTATGGCAAAGCCAAAAGCGAATATCAATTCGCCTGGCAACAGCGAATCAACAAAGGCGAATTATATCTATGCATTGGTGTGACGACGGCAAATAATGTGTGCACCACTACCAATGACCTGTTGGGCGCGACTGCCACACCAAAAGCTGCAGCTGGGCAAACTTACCTGACCCACCCTGCTCGCTGTGATAGTTACATACACACATATGTACATATGTATGTATGTATGCAAGTTTGACAGTTTGTGTTTAAAGCACTTGGGAAAAAAGAAATAGCAAATTAGCAACACAACAGATAAGATGTAGCAAAACAAAAAGCGCAATACTAATACATTCACATACATATGTACACACACATACATACGCAGTCTTACTGCTACAAATGCATGGCAACATCTGTGCACACAAACACATACACACATACATACATATGCAACAATGTGTTGTATACATATGTATTTAAAAATAAAACTATTTAACCTTAGCGATGTCGTTGCCATAGTGACGTTAATTCTACGTGAGCAACAAATAAAAATAATATCAAACATTTTGCAATGCACTTTTAATGCCTAACGACAACAAAACTAATACAAAAACAAAGGTGACGAAAAGCAAATGCACTTACTAATGTGTATTTAAGAGCTTCTTTAGCGACTCTTCAAATACTCTTAAATATTTTAGAACTCCATTAAATAGTTAATTAAATAGAATTTGTTTTAGGCCAAGACTAAGACGCATACAGCTTAAATTGGCTACCAGATAAAGATATATACGTATATACACACAGGGTATATCACTTTTGTGACAATACTAAGTGGTACGGATGACGTGTATATTACAAATTTATCTAATTTCTTGCTGTTGTTGTTGGCAATGTTCAAAGCCGAGTGCAGCTGAAACCCACAACCACCACCACAACAACAACGACTCAGCTGTTTGTTATAAAATATTTAATTGCAGGAATCGAGAAAAAAAAAACAAGCTAAAAGCTCACTTAAACAAGTCAAGCAGTTCAGAGCTGTTCGCACTCATAATCATAATATTTCCAGGAAAAGCTGATAGAAATAAACTCAGTTTGATAGTTTATGCTGAATCACGTGATGTAAAAGATTAAACGATTTGTATGTAAATATGATTAGGACAGATGCTCGATCTGGCTGAAGGTGACTCGTTGGGCAGGTTCTAAAAGCCATTATCACAATATATTTATTACATATTTATATACAGTTGTGGTCACAAAAATAGTAGTGCAACTGAAATGCTGAACACTGAAAATTCTGTGATAAACATTATATACATATATAAATATACATATATGTTAATTTTAACAGACACTTCAATTTTTTTTTAATGTAATCAGAAAACTTTGGTGTCCAAAATTTCAGTGTCACTACTATTCTTATGACCACAGCTGTATATGTATATATAAACATTACCACGATCAGCAAGAGTTGATAATCAAAGGTAGGCAGTCATAAATAAATAAACAATTAGTATTCTGTTAAACAATTTCGTTTAATTTGACATATTTTCCTTTATGCATTTCGCTTAGTACTTAGTATATGTATACATATTTATATAGATATATAATTTAGATACTATATATGTATGTATGTATGTATGTTTCAGTTTGATTAAGATGCAAAACTTAGCACATTCGTGGAACCAATAAATAACAAAGCGCGACAATACAAATATATAAAATAGAGTAGAATAGAATAAGATTTGACATTTGTTATTGCAGCTGCTTATAAAATCTCTCTCCCTTGCTATTTACAAATTATGTTATTAGACAAATATGATGTATGTACAGTTCGTTAAACTACTCAAGTCTTTCGTTGGACACAAACATACAAATTTGGTTAGGCTAATGGAGTTTAGTACTACTTTAGATCTTGATCTTTAGACACTTCAAATTATGATCTTGATATTAATTTTGTTTATAAACAAAAGGCAACCGTTACTTCTCTTAGAATCAAAACTGTAGCCATAAGCAAATTGAATCGATGCATTTTTATTTGTATATATATTATATACAATTGTGTATATATATCAGTGTGCATATCAAATTCTATAAAGGCACATAAACAAAGAGGGAAATAAACAACAAGCGACGAGTACGCCCCAATCTATTAACGTTTATGTATGTGTTTGGATGTTTGTGTATGATGAATCGTTGCACTGAAAACGTGAAACGTGATGAGCTCCCTACTTGATTACTATACAAAACTGAAGCCTAGCCTACACGTATATGTGAATAATTCTCTTTGCATTTCTACTGTTATACGTATGCATGCAATGGAGACATGAAGCTAATAATAATATCATAACATAACCTAGTCAGTATAAACAATTTAAAGAACGCACAAAGAACAACTTATCTTGAGCCTAAACATTGAAACATAACTAGTATGAGCTTTTTTTGAAACGACCCTCGTTCAAGCTCTCTCTCACTCTCTCTGGCTTGCTCCATCTGTTGCTGTTCAATTGCTCATCTGGAGGCCGCCGCTGCTGCGACTGCCCGTTGATGAGGAGCCGCTCAGTCCAAATTGCGAAACGAGCTTATCGTAATCATCTAGCGACGTCTCAAACTGTTCCAGCTGACGTGATAAGTCGTCCATGCTCCCATCTGCTGCATTGCTGGATAGAGCAGCTGCCGCTGCTGTTGCGGATGCTGCAGCTGTGGCGCCACAACTTGTTGCATTTGGCCCTTGCAGTTCGCTAAGCCCGCGCAATGGTGGCGCATGATAGCATTCCCGATAGAACTTCGCCAGATCATTGACATGCGATGTGGGCGAGGCGAACGGAAAATGCAGCTCCTTCAGCAGACTGTCATCATCTAGGGGCTGCTGCTGCTGCTGCTGCTGTGACACTGACGATACTTGGTCTTGCAACATGGACGCCGAATTGTGTCGCAATGTGGCACTGCTGGCGGGTATTAGTAGACTCTTGATAGGTGATGCTGCACAAGGTGCTACAACTGTTGATTTCTCAAAGCTCTTAAATGCTGTTAAGTTGTTGTTATTGTTGTGATTGTGGTTGATGTTGATGTTGCTGTTGCTGTTGCTACCATTAATGTTGTTGTAGTTGTTGTTGTTGGTGTTATTATTGTTTAAAACTGGCGATTCACATTTGCGATTCAGAGATTCGATGGAACCGCTGCCATTGCTCTCATGACGCGTACGCAGCATCCACTCAAACGGCGGCGTTTCCGGCAGCACAAAATCAGTCTCCGTAAATTGACGTAGCTTGCCCAAATCTGTAAATGCACCCGGACGCAACGGTTTCTCAATGTCTATGAAACGTTTATCAGACGCCGACCCAATGCCCACACCACCGAAGCCCGCTGCAAACTTCACCGATGACAGCTGCTGCTGTATGGGCGAGCTGGCATCGCTGGCGGGCCGAAAGTGATCTGATTTCAGCATGATCGTATTGTGCTGTTGTGCCTGATGAGCAGTAGATGCTACCTGATGGCCAGCCGTGGGTGAAATGGTGAGCTTGGTGCGATAGGCAACCGACATGATCACCGAGCCTAGAATCGTATTCAGCTGGCCAATTTTCACCTGTTTGTGACGCTCGCCCAGCGTGTGCACCTGCGGTCGATCCACATAGACGCGATAGTAGATGCCATATGAGTCGGGGCACTGTCGACGCGACAGCTTATAAGCGGGCGTCGTACGTGTGAGTGAGATAAGGGACTTGAGCATAATGCTCATTCGATTGTAAATGACGTGAAGTTGATGGGAGGAAGCCTTCAGTGTTTGGCTGTCGTTGAAGGTGTTTATGGTGCTGCTCTCGCCCTTGCAATCCTCTCCAGAGGCTGCTTTATTACTGTCCACTGGCAGCAAATCCAGTGACCACACCTCAAGTATCATCTTATCGCCCTCGCTTGTCCTCAACGAAATCTCGACGCATAGCGGCAGACGTTGCAAGATGCTCTCACCTGGCTTGAGGGCCAGAGCGCGTTTCGTCTCGTCCAGCACATCGGGATGATCCTGTACAACAATGTTGAACCAATCGTTGCCACCCAGCGGACTACATTGTGTTTGTATCTTCTCTCCCAGGCGCGACTGCACCACAACTTGCGCCGTCTTGAACGCAAGGAATTTTATGTATTTTTCTAGTTCTTTTTCGGCTGCGTTTAAACGTTGCGCAGACATTTTTGTGTTTTTCTGTTTTTATTTGATTTACTTTTCAGTTTGGTGTACTTTCAAGTTGCAACAGCGTACAAAGTTCGTTTTTGTTTTGCTTTTTACACTGCTTCCGCGTATTGTCTGCCTATGCCAATTCGCAGTATTTTGTGGAATTTTTTCCTTTTTGTTTTCGTTGGTGCACTTTATCTATTTACACTACGATTACCGTTTAGCGCATGTGTGGACATTTTTAAAAAACACTGCAATTTTTTGTTTGCCTGAATTGTTTGTTTTTGTTATTTATTTAAACATTTATTTTATTGAATTCTTTGATATAAGAGAAAAACAGAGATCACTCCCACTTTTTTCATTACTGTCCGCCATTGAACTAAAGCGAATGCGACGTGCTGGTGCTGCCATACTCTGTGTTGAGTAGGCCTTACTCAGGGTTGCCAGGCACTCGAAAAATGAGTTTGCGTAAAAAGCAAAATAGTGATTTGTAAATACTCATATTCACTATGATCAAAGAAATTGCGAAATAAAGCTAATTATAATTTATACATATTAAATAAATATTACGTTAAAGATAAAAGCATTTACTAAAATTTAATCAAATTTGTGTCTTATCTCTAGATATGCACAATACTGAGAACACATTTTTTGTTCATATTATTA
Source organism: Drosophila anceps (assembly GCA_035045945.1). Classification (NCBI taxonomy): domain Eukaryota; kingdom Metazoa; phylum Arthropoda; class Insecta; order Diptera; family Drosophilidae; genus Drosophila; species Drosophila anceps. Next base: position 16,349,502 of record JAWNON010000225.1, read on the forward strand.
TCAATGGTTTACAACACATTTTAAAGATAGTTAAATTTTTGTACTGTGCACTTTCTTTACATTTCATTTACCATATAAGCTAGAAAGGTGCTTCCAAACGGTAAGTCCTAAATATATGCCTTTCGGTAAGCTGTGATTGGCGTACTAGCCTTAAATATTTTATTAATGTTTCAAAGAAATGTGGCAGCCCTAAGCAATGTATGAGACACGTCACGTACGCAAAGTGGGCGGTTTGGGTGTCTGTATTTGAAATGCCAACTAAGGATTTTACTAAAATTAAGTATTTTCATACATATATATTATTTAAAATTTGTAATAACCTCGGACCAATTATACTGTTGGGCTCAATTATACTGATGCTTAAACACTTAATGCTTTCCCTGCACGTTAAAATACTTGCGATCCGATTCCGAAAGTACTTGCTTCGGCAAATACTTTAGAACCGAAGTCGGCACAGAGCTCAGCATCTGTAGGCGCTCCTCGTCGATACGCGCCTGCCGCTCGGCGTCTGACTTGGCTTTCAGATTGAAAAATTGAATATTCTCCGCAGCTGCTTCGGCACGCTTGCGATTATTGTCCTCAATCATAGAGAGAAGCAGGGCGCCATGCTCCTTCCGCAGTCGACGTGTCTCCATTTCGTTTTTGCTAATCTCTTGCACGTCGGTGCTAATGAGATCTCTATCAAGAGCTTGTTCCTGCTTCCTGCGTACTTGTTCCATATTGCGCTCAAGGGCTTCTGCACGATAGCGTTCTAGTTCTTGGCGGACACGCAGGCGCTCGACTTGCTCCTGCTGGAGCTGCTGCCGGTAGCGTTCATCGTCTTTCGCTTTGTACTCTGCCTGCAGCAGATCCAGCAAGAGATTGTCGCGTTGTCGTTTTCGATTCTGTAATGGAAGATTTACAAAAATTCTTTTAAGATTCTCTGCATTTGAACAGATTTCAGTAGACTTACCTCAACTTCAAGCACCTGCTGACCAATTCGAGAACTAATCTCCTGTTGCTTACGTATCGCTTCTAGCCTGGCCTTCTCCATATTTTCCCTTTGCTTAGCTTCCTCCAGTTGAACCTGAAGTATTTTTGAAGAATCCTCGCTGCACTTAGCTTTTTGCAGCTGCTCGTATTCTCTCTTTTGCTCTATAAACTGAATGATGTCGTCTCGCTTCTTTACTTTTAGACGCTGTAGCTCCAGCTGGTGCTCTCGGTCTTCTTCCTCTATTTGCTGCTGCATGGCCATGCGCACCTCCCGCTCCGCCAGCGTCTGCACATATTGCCGCTGACGACATTGTTGCCGTTCTTCAACTTGGGATATTAGTGTCTTACGTAGCTCCTCTTGCTGTTCCTTTTTGCGCAGCTCTTTCTCCAGCTCCATGGCCAAGTGCTGTTGCCTTTCAGCCTCGGCACGCTTATAGCCCTGCACTTTTACATGGTTGGCCAGCTGTCGACTTTTATTTATTTCCATCATATGTTCATCGAGATCTTTGGTGATCGATGCTAGTCGCAGCTGCTCGGCCAATTGCCGCAGCTCCTCGCAGTCATTACGCAGCTGTTGACGCCGTTTGCGATCGACGAACTCCTGACGCTTTAGTTGCTTAAGTTCATCCGTCATCAAGAGGTCGGTGTGGACGGTCTGGCGGCGCAGTCGATTTTTCATAGATATTTCTTTCTTTTTTATATCGTTTTCGATCAAGGTCGTGCAAGAATATTTCTCGTTCTTATAAGGAGTCTCTTCGTCAACGTACACGAATTTTTTGTACCTCCCTGTGATATAAACTGCGGGTTGTGCATCCCTTGGATCCACCCATATCCCATTTATCGTTGTCATGGTAACAAAACGACATCAAAACAAATTAAATAAAAACTATAAAATACAACAACGTAGAACAAATTGTAATAATATATGTATATAATAAAAGAAAAGTATATATTGCCTAGATTTAATGTATTATAATATTCTTATTCATATCGATACTCGTTTATCGATAGGTCGAAAAAGGATTCTTCAAATAATCAGGCAACCGATCTATTGCGGTGAGATCGTAGAATACAATTATCTTTACATAGGATTATTCAACTGATGTAAAGTGAAGTATCGTAGAAAAAAACAGATGTTTGTCAGCATATAAAGATCTTTAATATGTATGTTTATGTATGTGTATTCAAAATCAACATGAATATGCAATTCGCAACTGTTTTATTTAGAATAGGCAATTGGGAAATACTTTTTATCGTGCTCTACAATATCTTCTAGTACATTGTCAATGTCCGTAGTGGGATAACGCTCAACCCACGACTGTATAAAGCCCTCGTGGGTGGCATCATAGGTCTTTAATTCCACTTTGTCGCCATTTACAACCGTATTGGCCTGCACCAAAATAATGCGCGGCTTCTTGTGTGCTAGGCATATATCACGCCACTTTGCCCAAGGGTAAGGTCCACTCTCGTTCACCTTTGAGTAATGTTCGTACATATTTGAAGCGGCTTCGATATCAGCTGTGGACTTGTACACCTGCAGCTTGGTCAAAAACTCGCCCAGCGCTTTCTTGCCAACCGTTTGGATTTTAGAACGGTCCAATGTGAGCAGCAGATTTTTTCCATTCTCAGTCTCTTTAATGGTGACAAATCCTTCACCTGCTTCCAGCAACACTTTCATGATGACAAAGCGCGCACGCGAATGCGCTTGAAGCCACAGCTTAGACTTGGGATTGTACATTTCCAAGGCAACGCCCATACCGTTCCAAATGAGACTCAGCCAGTTAATGTAAATGATGTCGTCCTGTTCCGCAGCATCTTTGAAACCAAATATTTCCAATATGTCCCGCTGCAGAGATAAGTAGAGACCCACTGCTTCGGCGCGGCATTCCTCGTAGGATGAACCAATGGCTCCGAACTTCGTATCGTATGTTTCGCCAGGCTTATACCAACTGGTAATGGGTTTATCAGTTACGAGGCTCTTCACTGTTTCCACGTCGAAGTTGTAGGTACCATTTTCATCAATACGGAAGAGCTTGCCACTGCCATGTCCCAACAGCTCATGCAAACCCACTTGCACCTCAAACGCCTTCACTTTGTACTCCTTCATAAGCGTCTGATCCTCGTCGGATAGGAAAGGTATGGCATCTTTGCGATTTATGTTAGCCAGCACATTGCCCAGCGAAACGTTCTTAAAACCCTCATCCTGACGAATTTCGTCATCTGTTAGATATTAGAATACATATAATCAATATTTCAGTTTTTTTTTTTTTTTTGTAAATATTTTGCTACTTACAATTGGGTATATTGATTCCAGCGGGAACACCGCTGCCAGCAAAGGTTAGCACATCTAGAGACGTGAAATCAGGCTTCAAATAGGAGTCCTTCTCATAGGGCTGCGTCCAGGGTAAATATTCTACAAGTTTCTCGGCACGATTGACTAGTTCTGCAAATTTGGCTGAACTCTCCTTGTTGACCATGGCCACAAAGCCCTCGAATTCGGCGCGCCCACCAGCTGGATCGCGGTATGTTTCAATAAAGCCAATGTACGTCTCAATAACTGGTCCCTTATCCTTGATCCACCATCTGGAACCGTTCTTATGCTCGGCCAAAGAACCCTCCTCGAAGGATTTAATATAATGCTCAATCATTTTCTCCTCATTAATATTGGCAGCATATTTTTTCGCTTGACGCAAATTTTCGTTTACGCGTTGCAGCAACGGTTGATAATCGCCTCGTGTGACCCGGAATTGGTTACCCTTGAATTCTTCCAGCGCCAGCGTAATGCCTTCCTTGTTGGAACTCGCCACTGAACCGAGCTTAACATCGTAAAATGTTTTCCCATTTTCAGTTACTTTGAATGTTCGGCACATATATGGCTCAATGCGCTTTGTTGTCAGCCAGTCGTTGACTATTTCCGAATCCTCCTTGGTGCAGTTGTCCGACCAATATGTGGTTACACCACTTGGTGCAAAGCCAAGCACTTCATTGCGCGCATCCAGTTCATAAATAAGATTTTTCACCTTTTTAAAAGTCTTGGTTACACGCGGCTCATTTGTATACGCAGCCGACGACCGCACAATTGCCTCAAATTTGTCCTCCGTCAAATTGGGCACGATTTTGCTGTCGCCCATGCCTTTGTAATTTCCAGCATTTGCGAACACGCCACAAGCGTACACAAGGAACGCCTACAATGATAATAGAACACATATATTTAAATGCACATTTACAGGAGAAAGATAACACCATAAACAGCTTGGTAAACCCTAATCAAAACATTCCTACTATCGAGATGGATAAAGAACTAAACACTTAATAGCTTTGCTGAAGTCTTAACATATGCTAACAATCTTATCCAATCTTAGAAGCAATCAAATGAACTTACAGTAAAATCATCTTCTGTGGCCCCCGCCTGCAATGCTTTGACTTTCAGCTCCGCCGGCTTCTCGGCAACAAAAATACGATGTAGCAGCGAGAAGATGAGTGGGGCCTCCGGGCTGGACTGGATGAGGGCGACAAGGCCGCCATCCCACGATGCCTTGCTAAAATAGTGAGCGTACAGCTTTTCCTTATCGGTTAAATTTTCAAATGCGTTTTTACAATCCAAATCGGCAATGGGCTGCGTATTTGGCAATACGAAATGTGACGTTTTGCTGGCCATCGCGCTTACTTCTGAGAAATGATTAACACGTGTGCTGCAACAGACAGAGAAATCAGATATGCATTTAGATAAGTTGTGCTGATCAAATAACCATGGAATACCTGTAATTAAGAGCTGCGAACCCAACTGGCGTACTCGGTTTACCGGAATTTAAAGTGCGCTTTGTCTGTTTTTGGAAATGTTGCGCTAACGTGTAACTGCTGACTGCTCGGAAATTTAATTGGCAAAACTGTCCTAGTTGACGGAACCTATGAATTTTCTGAACTAGCAACATGACGGAGAATTTTGACTGTTACACGATTTTAAAAATGATTTTCAAATTAATACCAAACAATCAATCAATTTTCTCATCCAGAACTGCAAAATGTAAAACGCTTTAATTTCGAAATTATATCAAATATTGAAAAACACAAAAATTATGGTTTTTGAAATGATAAACGCGTTAAGACTATAGTACATACATATAAATATTCATATATATGTGTGTGAATATCTTTGCATATATGTAGGTAAATAAGCATGCGGCCCTCTTAATGCTATTGAATTGTTTGGTAGGGCGGAACACGCAAAGCAAAACAAAGAAGGTAGCTGGCCCAAATTAATATTATTAGTGAATTGAATTATTATTTGTACGTACCTTACAAGTTGAAAAAACTAACTAAAGAACTGAAAATGCCGACAAAATGCAAGTTGTCATTAGCGATGACCGATAGTTTCAACTCAACGATATTTCTGTAATCTCTGCCAATGGTCAATGTTATTAAGAACAGACGCGTTAACATAAGCTGTTATATATTTAACATTGATCCACAGAAATTCAATCAAACATTTAAAAAAGGTGAATACATTTCCACAAATAATATGGACTGACACAAAAAAGTAGCTGCATTAATAAAATATGTGTTCTTTGAGATGAACCATAAAGAACTGTTAGTATAGCAGATCATAACGGATTTCCTTTAATATTTTATTCTAATTGGAAAATCAGTATTTTACCGTTTGCGGTCACACTATTTGACATTTTAAAAATATGTAGATCAAATATTTAAAAAATAAAAAATCTCAAAATTGATTTTCTGTATGTGCAAGTGTAGGCGTGGTGAGTAGATTAGAATTGGCATATATGCAAAAAATAATACGCAGTTGCCAATTGATTGCCATCCCATCCCACCTTCCCATACAGCTGTTGAAATCATATGTTTCTTATCACCTTCAGGTTGACCCCAGTAAAGAAAGAAAAGTTTTTCCGCAGGCGTTGGGACAATGGAGCTGACTGGCTGGGTAAAAAACTACGAATGGGGTAAAAATGGCATTAATTCAGCTGTTGCGCAGCTGGCTATGGCCAACGATCCGGACTTTGTCATGAATGACAATGAATCATACGCAGAAATGTGGATGGGCACACATTTTTGCGGTGTTTCCATTGTCAAGGAGACAGGAGTAACTCTTGACCGTGCGCTGAAGATGGAACTGCCGTACCTGTTCAAGGTATTGAGCGTCAAAAAGGCACTTAGTATACAAGTGCATCCAAATAAATGCGAAGCCGAGCGACTGCACGAGGAGCGACCGACAATTTATAAGGATCGCAACCACAAGCCGGAAATGTGCATTGCCCTAACACCCTTCCTTGCATTGGTTGGATTCCAGCCGATCAATGATATCATCGATAACATTGACGAGTTCCAACCACTGTCCAAGCTCATAGGCAAGGATGCAGTCCACGAACTGCACCAAAAACGGGATACGGATAGCTTAAAGAAATGCTACGAGATCCTAATGAAATCCGATGAATCTAAGATTGCTGCGTGCCTCAAAGAGATAGCCAAAAACTATAAAAAAGGCAAGTCGGAAAAGTCATGCAAATCAATGCATTTTAATTCACATTTTGCTTCTTTTTTATGCAGAGCTCGAGAGCAACGAACTGTTGAGTGTATTTAGCAAGATCAATGCGGACTTTCCTGGTGACGTCGGTGTACTATCTCTATTCTTTCTAAATCTGATACGCATGCAGCCTGGCCAGGGCATATACTTGGGCGCCAATGAGATTCACGCATATTTGGAGGGCGACTGTGTGGAGTGCATGGCCTGCTCTGATAATGTGATTCGTGCGGGACTCACGCCCAAATACAAAGATGTCGAGCAGCTGATTGCCTCCGTAAATTATGAGGGACAGCCTGCGAGATGCAAGCTATTTATGCCATATCGGATCGATGATTTCGTACAGGTGTTCGCGCCACCTGTCAACGACTTTGCTGTAATCCACGTGGCTATTAGGCACACCGTGGACAAATACAAACTCGAGATTCAGGCGTATGGATCAATCATGTTGACGCTGACAGGAGTGCGTGTGGTTAAGCTAAACACCAAAGACGGCCCCAAAGAAATAACCGTATCGCGCGGAAGCATTGTATACATTCCAGTCGAGGCAGCCCCCGCCATTGAATTCTTGCCCGCAGAGGACTGCGGAGATGACTTTTCCGCTTACATAGCAACATATAATTATTTTCGGCTTGCCTAAAGTAAATTGTAAATATTTGTAGTGTGATAGAAAATTGGGAAATAAATCAAACACGTTTTGAAATTTTGAAATTTTTGCGTTTTATAACAGCTACGATAGAGACTTAAGTGGCAATAATAATTTCTTAAAGCGGGATTAAATCTAATCAATATACATAGATCATCGTTCAACACAAACACAATAAACATTTCCATGAGAACTACCTTTGTGTAGAAACAATTTCTGATGAATGCAAAACAAACTCATTTGCATCGACTAAATATAATAACTGGGGTTACAATTTGATATATGTATATAAACATATGTGTATATATATTATAAATAGATAGGGGGTACTTCAATATACATACATACATATATATTGTATTTTGTATCTTGTATAGTATTAACAAAGTGGCGTACACAAAGAATGCACATAAATTGGCTACGAATATGACACTACTCTTAAATATTTAATATTTCTCAACCGCGCGTTCGTTCCGTTTGCTCCTTTTAAATGCCTCATCACCTCGGGCCGCACAAATTTGTAAATATTTTATCATAAAGTTGTCTAGTTTGATTCATAAAGGTCGGAAAATGCCTCAAAAAGTTTGTACCACAAGAAAAAAAATGTAAATACATTTATACGAAAATCTCATTGTAAAATTTGTGTGTTTCACTTTTGGTTGCGTGTAGACGCGTGCTTATTAGTTAGACAATAAGTATACAAATAGTTATATATTTATATATTATTCTTTAGATGGGTTAGTCGCGTTAGTTGATATATTCCAAGTTTGCTGTAGCAAGTGTATACGTATAATAAAAAGTTAGATATTGCAGTAGCAGCAAATAAATCAACAAATATTGTGTTGCTACTGCTTGTATATTTGTGCCCACAACATTTGTTCCTTGTTGTTGCTTGTTGGTTGTGAAAGTTTCTGTGAGATAGTAAGTTGTACCACGCATGTGAAGAGAGTAGGAGGAGTAGAAGCTGCTGATTAAGTTTATCATTATCGTTTCGAGTGAATGTTGAATGTTGTTGTTTAACTCTTGAGCAGATTGTTTGCGCGCTTATTAACACCATCCATGCGTATGTTGTTGGCATCGCCTTTGGCATTAATGCGATCGACTTGCTTGTTTTGGTTCTCAAGCTCTGACCCCATGTCCAAGGCCATGTTGCGCAAGTTACCTAGCATTGAGTTAACTTGTCCCAAATTCTCATCCATTTCATCTTCACGTGCATCGTTGGTTATGCGAGCTATATATCCGGATTGGGGTGGTGCTCCCATCCCGCCACGTTCCCGCTCATCAACAACACGCTGCGGTTGACTGGCCACAACCTTACCATCGTCATTGGCTTTCCAGGCACTGTCGCTGTCGTCCTTGATGTTGACTTTCTTCCAAGGCAGCACACAGATGCCGCAGCATTTCTCCATGCCGCTGAGATTCTTTTCGGCTTCTCGCATATCAGCATTGATGCGATCCATACCCTCCTCGATACGATCTAGCTGCTCCCCCTGATCATCTAGTGCGACCAGAGTGCGTATGCCCGCCTCTTTAGATTCATCCATCAAGCTAAGCATGCGACGCGTGCTTTCCAGCGATTCGTCGGCCACTTGAGCAGACTTAAGCTGCAACTCCTGCAGCTCCGTGCGCGGTTCATTTTCTCCAACTGCAGCCATTACGTGATTATTAAGTTGTTAAGATGTAAGGTGTTTACGTCAAACTGATGACTTAGCAAGTGGTTGCGATTTTTTTCTTTAAGGTTCGCGAAATTTTCGAAGTGAGTCACAATCACTGCTGACGAGACCCGAATATGTTTATAGGAATTATCGTTATATTAAGCTCGTTTCTTTACAGGAGGAACAGGAACTTAAATTTCATTAATAATGCTCGAAAGTTTATTTTAATTTGTACAATATTTTGGCAAGTCTTTTTATGCAAATACTAGAACCAATTGTGTATATACAAGATTTATCGAAACTTTATGTATGTATACGAGCCCGATAACCGATAAGCCAGGGCTGTGAAATATCAAATCAAAGCAAGCCTCGACAATTGTAAATTTTACAAATTTAGGGCACACACTCGTCAGTACAATATAATAAGAACACTACATATAATTGAAATTGAAAAAAAAAAAATAGTCGGTGAGAAAAAAAAATTTTTTAAAACCCACTGAGAAGCTGCAATTAATCTTTAACGCCGTTCATAACTGGTTGGCGCGTTTAGTGTTGTGTAATACATTTGAAATATTAACGAATAGTTGTTGGTACAGCCAAGGCTAAGCGTCAGTGATCTTCAGCGCGATTTTTTTTATAATTCTTAATTAATATAAACTAAGATTTTGTTGTTCCCATCCTGTGCTCCACACAAACTCAAAATTAAGTGAATATTTCTATTAGCTGTACAACCATGGAGAATTCGCGTCGTTCAGTTGCTTCCGGCGAAGAAAGCCTTAGTGTGTATTTGTCCTTTGACGCCGATGCCGATGACACGCTGGCCAGTAAATGGCAATCGGCGATGGCCTCTCAAACCAGTCATTATTTTGAAATGCAAAACATGGAACAGGACCTAAAACATGATGAGACACTGGAGGAGAAGAAAAATGATATGAAAACAATACTTGACACTCTAATGAAGAACGACATTTCCAAAGATCAGGGCTCACCTTTGCGTCCCTTCGACAAAAGTATTTTAAACAAACACAATGCACTGTGCTCGACTCCTACAAAAAATATCACAATGCCCGACATACGCCAAAATTTGACAGTAGTGGACGCTGATAAGGAAAATGCACAGCCAGATGAACAGAATTCGACATTGTCATCCACTGTAGACGCCACAGCATCGACAGTGAAGACCAACACCATGTTCAGTGAGGCAAATGTTACGCTTGACGAGAACTCTGTGAAGGAAAACAACAATAAAAGTAATGTTTACCCTTTGAGCGCTAATGTAGTGCTAGAAAATATTACGGAAGGTAAATTACAGTCATATTTGCTTTTAATTAGCTGCTAAAGATCAGTTTCTTTTGGTTGCCTAGTTTCGACTGAAGAGCCGTCCATAACTGTGCCGTCTACTTCTCCAGTGGCTGCAGCTGAACAGGACATAAAAGAAAAAGAAGCTGCTGTGGTCTCTGACATGGTGAATGAAGTGTCCGAGCTGATTGTTAAAGCACTCAAACTAACCGAGGGCCCAGCCAAGCCGGAAAAATCAACAAAACTGCCAACAGTTGCTTTGCCTCGTCCGCGTCGCTCCTACCTGCCTACAGTTAGTGGCACAACATTTAAGCAGCGGATGTCGATTGTTGTGAAAACCACATTGAATAGCCCAGCACGTAAGCTAGCTACAGGTAATCCCGTTGCTCGCCGCAGCTTCTTGCCCACAACCAAGTCAGTCCCTATAGGGAATAGTGGCTACCGCAAATCTTTGCTGCCACGTTCCTCCTCTGAAAGCACTGCTAGCAAGGGAATCATTTTAAAGGCAACAAAACCAGCTGTGGAGGTAGCTGCTGTTACAGCTCGACCAATACATCAATTTAAATGCCGATTGTGCAGTGCCAGCTTCCATGCCAAAAGCTTGCTTGATTCGCACATGGATTCGCATTTGAAAAGCGCGCCAGCTATAAGAAACAAGGACTCATTTTTCTGCAAATATTGCGACAAGAAATTTGTCCTAGAGCGCGCGCTACACATACACCTGATGCAGAATTGTGACAAAATACCGCCGGGCGAGAAGCGCAAGCTCGCGTTTACAGAGCTAAATCATGTTAAAAAGGCTAAGCTGCCCAAGCTGTCTTCCAGCTCGTCAGCTGTAAGCTGCGACAGCTCAAAGCCGCGTGCGAGCATAATGCAACAGTTCGAGAAACAACCGCTCTTGGGTAAGTTTAAGCCGAGGCCGGGACGAAAAACAATTGTTACATTCTCTGCGTTTGTAGCCACCAATAGCAGTGGAGGTGCTGACCTTGCGCCCAAAGAGCTGCAAATGGCGCCACCATCGGTTAAGAAGGCCCCCAAAAGTGTGGCCCATGCTGGCGTCTATCGTACGCCAACAAAATCTGTGCCCTGCCACATCTGTAAGCAGTCATTTAAGAGCATCCTTGACTATACCAACCACTGCCTGACAGTACACTCAAAAAACAAGAAGCCGGCCACAGCTAATGCACTGAGTGCTCTAGATGAAGATTAAATCAAATATCTTAGATTAAGTTGTGTTTACTTTAGAGTTAATATCAAATATACGATTAAATGATTAAAACGACAATCACTTCGATCTTTTCTCAGGCGGCGGTTTCATGTCTATGCCCTCAGTCGCCACATCCAGTGGCCCATTCATATGATTCTCAGCTGAATTCGAACCTATGCTACCATCGCTGCCCGAGACAATTTGCAGTGGTTGCTGCAAATTTTGTAGCATTGGTGGTATAGGCGGTGGAAATTTACGCAATAATTCGGCCAGCAGCATATCCACACGCTGCTTTTGAAAGAGAGTGCCACTGCTTTCATCCTTGGCCGTATTGGAATCCTTTTTGTCAGTTTTAGACTTCTCCGATACTACAAGCAATATATATTACGAATTATGTTTTCCTTTCAAATCGTGAATATGTATACTACTTACAAGCTTTGTTAGACGAAAAGTCCCAAGTGTATCCCTTGTTGGGATGATAGCGCGCATAGCTGCTGGCTTCCTCGAATGCCGACTGCAGATTGACAACTGTGTTGAGCTGAAGGTACATATATCATCGTAGAATCATATATAATTGAAATGGTAATGCATTCTACTTACGATACGCGCATTTATGACATTTGCCAGATCAGGCGCTTTGTACACAGTGCCTCCAATTATATAGTAATCGGCAATTGGTGTCGCCTCTGAGGGGTTGTGACGATGCTGCTTGCGAATGACATAGAGAATGGGTTCAGCTACGTGAAGCAAAATGTACTCCATGCCAAGCATATTACTGTAAATAAGTGATATTTAGAAAACACCTTATCTTTTATTAACTGCGTTCAGTACCTACTGCAAGTGTTCGACTCCCAGACGTTGCATTCTTATCGTTTCGTTGTTGCACAAGTGGTCATAGAAGGGATTACTCTTTCGACAAAAGTAGTCCATGACAGTCTGTGGACTTAGTGTGGCCATCATCTGGGTGTCATGCCAGGATAGACGTAAGTGGTTTTCTGGTGCCTGCGCCATTTGTCGATTTGCCATTTGAGCGGCTGCTGCACGTGAATCTGTTGGATCTGCGGTAATTTATTTCGTTGACGTCGACGTCGGCCGATGACAGAATACAATTGCAGATCAATCAGTGGGTCAGTGTCAATGCCTTGCTGCTATTTACTTGCGCGAGCGTCTTTCCTCTTTCTCAGTTTGTTTACAAATTATTTATAGACTGTACGCTGCCAATTTTATAATGTTGCACATTGTCGATATGTCTTTATTTGATTTATTTGTTGTGTAATAAATATTTCAGTGTCGCGAACAGAAAAATTCAACAGCTGCTCGTTAACAATTATTACGGCACTAGGTCGCTGTAAGTTCACTATTAAACTGTTAATTGCAATATATGTGTCTAATCATTTATTTGTAAGGTGTTTGCCGTAAAGCGCAAGTAGTTCACTTTTTTGTTATTTATATTTTGTTTATTATTTCCGATGTATTTATAAATGCTCGATAATTTTTGTGGTGGCCAGTCGATTCATTTTGCCAGAAAGTTGGCAGTGCGATGCATTTATAAACAAGGTGGCAACATACCATCGCTCCACACATATGAAAATATTAAACAAAATGTTTAAAAATAAAACAAAGCGTAACGGCTACAGTTTAAATTAAACCCATATTTGAATTAAAGCATAGAGGCAGGGCTAACACGTACATATCAAACCAATTCCTTTGTACAAAATCAACCAAGCGTTTACTGTTGTTGCCGTCAGCGTCGTCACTGCCGCCACAAATACAAATACACCAAAATTATCATCAACATCAATTGTATATTAAACATTTTGCTCGGCCTGCGGAACTTGGCCCATTTTTTCGGATCGTCAGAATTGGAAATTATATTAGTACGCTTTGTACACTTCGTCGTGGCGCTCGTGAGGAACAACAACGCAAAGAGCAACGAGTGCTCGCAATGGTAAACAGCAAAAAAAATCAATAATTTTTACGCATTTTTCAACAATTCAATCGACTTTGTGTGTGTGTGTGTGCGTGCGTGTTTTTATACTAGCGTATACAAACTATTTTATTACTGCCTCTGTTTATATGTATATGTGCGTTAATAGTCTAATGCCTAAATCCTAACCAATTTATTCCAAAGAATGTGCTTAAATATGTTTATTCATCATATTACTCGCCGATTTGGTCAGCCAAGGTCGTGCAAGTGTCGTTAACGTTTAGAAAATCTTTTTTTTATCGTTCACCTTGATTTTCGCGGACAAAATTATACGCACACATGTGTGTTTGTAGTTGTGTAGTAATGTACATATGTACGTATGTTAGAACATGTGTATGTATGTACATATTTATATATAATCTATGACTTAACGCCCACATAGTCGCGGTCATTCAAATTAAATATATAAATACATAAGTAAAACAATTAATGTGTTTATAATTAGCCAAAGAACTCGTTAGCTTATCTCAAAGCTCTGCTACTCTTACTCTTTTCAAGTTCAGTATTCGCAAAATGTAATTTGAAATATTAATTTTTAAACAAGATACAAATGTATATGTATGAATGTAAAAGATAAGATTTCTATATAATAGTCGGGTCTATTAATATTTTTAAAGATCTCTCAGCTTGAATAGACTTTACTTGATGGATTTTTCTTGTATTTCTTTTTGTATTATTTATTTTGGAAAATCTTTGAAATAGCTGACAACAAAAACTTTTATTGTAACTATTAAAAATGAATTAATTAAATATAGTTTAAGGGAAATTTACTCACTATGGTGTCCAAAACAATTGTCTAACGTGTACAAATTGTAATGTTGTTTCCTTCATGGCCATGTTGTTTTAAATACACAAATATTTCAATTGTTCACGTGTAAATAAATCAGAAACATTTGTAACAAGTATTTGATTAGTTGCACCACGATTCGAAACGAATAGAATTTTATTTCTCTTTTAGATTCTGTCGCACTTTGGTAGCCTGATGCTGGCTCAACGACAGTCGGCCCAATTAGTTTATCAGTTAAGGCGATATGCGTTATATTAAACCGGAGCCATACTATGAGGTAGCTGGACCACTCATAGCCCGAAAAGAAAATGATTTATGTCTCTAAGTCCGTTGCTATTGGCATGTTACTAAAATATTTGATTTGTTTACAGGGGCTTCCACCGTTCAATGTTTCTGGCAGTCCGTTCAATGTGGTGCCAATACACAACGCTCCCGAGCTAATGAAGGATACATGCGCGCTCATTAACTCCGAATGGCCGCGCTCTGAGACTGCACGCATGCGCTCTCTGCAAGCTTCTTGTGATACGCTGCCTTGCAGCCTCGTCCTAACCACGGAGGGAATGTGTCGTGTGATAGCTCACCTAAAGCTGAGTCCCATCACATCCAAAAAGAAGGCTTGCTTTGTGGAGTCTGTTGTTGTAGACAAGACATATCGCGGCCAGGGCTTTGGAAAGTTGATCATGAAGTTTGCCGAGGACTATTGCCGCGTGGTGCTCGACCTAAATACCATTTATCTATCGACCATCGACCAGGATGGCTTCTACGAACGCATTGGGTATGAGTACTGTGCACCTGTTTCTATGTATGGACCGCGCCACTGCGAGCTGCCAAGCTTACAAAATCTTAACAAGAAATACATGAAGAAGGTCTTATAGACGTCAGCACCAGTAGTAGTAGTAGTATTGGCTTAACCAAGCTGCGAACGCTTCCAACTTGACCGGAGCGTGTCAGTTAAACTAGTCAAATTGGGCAAACGCTTGGGCTTAGTCCTAAACATATATACTATATATATATATAAATACTGCCCAGCGGCAGAGCCGTCAAAGCCTTTAAGCGTTTGCTTCTGATTCCATTACGATTACAAAAGAAAAACGAAAACATTCATATGACGCTCGTGTTGATTTTTAAATATTACTTTCCGCATGTATTTTTTGTTACCTTTATCGGACAATGCTTTAATACACACAAAATTATTGGCGTGTTACAAAATATATTGCTCATAATATATTTATGTTAATTTAGTTATGTATTATTATTGATTTATGATTTATGTTCTTATGATTTGTTGTGGTGTTATTTGCTCGAATGCTAACTAGACATTATCTACCTACATATGATAGCTCAATTATCTTCCAAATAACCGTAGCATAGATATACATATCGAGATTGGAAACGTAGCATTAAGCAACAAATGTATGGCAATAAATTATATTAAAGTTGTAGACATTTTAAACGCATTGTATTTGTGTTTGATCAATCGGAATGCACGGAAGACGAAACGGAAGCATCCATCTGCAATCTGTCGTAAGAAATCTATGACAAGTTCAAGTTCATGGTGCTGCGACAAGCCAACAAAATTGATGTGTGCCCGGTAATGTTATTTTTGTTACAGCTGCATCAGAAATAGGCGAGGCACATACGTCGCCCAACGAGAGAGCCGAAAGCATCTTTATTTTATTTCATTCACACAAAAATAAAGCACAATCGTGAGCGAAGCTGAGAGCAAGTGTGCTGATGTATGGGTGCGCACAGTGAACTGTCGATAGAGGGAACTCTTCTTTAAACGTATACGCTGCGATATCAATTGTAACGAAAACTAAGTGAACCTTATTCAAGTTTGACAATCTCTGAATTGCTATCAAGTACTTTACAGCATGTTAACCAAATTCAATATATCAATAGAGTCCTGTACTTGGATACATTTAAATAGTTTTCTCTCATATTATTCTCGTTTCTTTGCTTAATGAATATTGGCATTGGGCCTGAAAGCGGAAACAGCAGGTTGATCTCTGGCCTCATATAGTTCTTGTTAGCTCGTGTAAGATTTCTGCAGGTGCACATTTTCGAAATACCTGCCTGACGTGCTATACGACAGCTGCTAATAGCTTGAAATTTCAGGTGTCTGACCGAACATGCGCCGATTGCCAATTGATATCACACGTAATTGCAATTTAAATTTATTTGTTTATTTTATTTTTTATTTATCTGAATGGAAAGTTTACAGTGCGCATACATAATATACACACACGCACACCCATACATGTACAAAAATATGAATATATGAAATATTGCTAGTTTGCCTTTATAAGGCTTTAATAGCATTGCTAATTGTACGTTAATAAAGAACCAACAGCATGTTGAGCCCCATTTATATGCGGAAGGGATACTATTTTGCTGATGTCATTCTGATCATGCAGTTAGGCGCTCTTGGCGCTTTTGGCAATGCCGCAAACTTTGCCATAATGTTCAGGCTGATCCAAAGAATCTACAATGAATTTTCCCAAGTCTTCCTTAGATACCAAGCGTCCAGGTGCTTCATCGTGCACCACGGTATAGCCACTGGCCGGTTCATCGGCAATATGTGGCGGTAGTATAGCCACATAGTTTAAGCCGGATGCTTTTGTCAAATCCAGCATGCGCTTGTGTTCCTCATTTAGTTTGTGGAATACAGCAGGTACCTCGTTAAGAGATCGCAAAAGGAACGACGACATTACAATGGAAAAGGTCTTGAGATTTGCTTCCTTCATTGCTTTTATGACATTCTCGGTACCGCGAGAGAGTTCCGTTGTGGCCTCTAGTTTGTTGCGTGTGCCTAGTATAACACAAACGCCTTCCACTCCACCATCGCCCTCAATCAGACGCTTAACGTCGTCAATATTAGTTACATCGCCCTGAACTAATTGAACTTTGCCTTTGAAACGCTCCGGTACAGTGGGCTCTGTGCGGTACAGTAAACGCACCTTCAGACCTAAAAAACACTTCGGTTAATTCACTTGAGTTCAATTGCAAAGGTCATTGTAAATTACCCTTTTCTAACGCATAATCCACCACACATTGACCGGTCATACCGGTGCCACCAATAACTGCAATCCGTTGCATAATGCTGCTATTTGTTCTTTGTGTTATGCCGAAATAAAACTCGACGACTTATAGTGAACACTTTTCAGTTATTGAATCAAAAAATTGCAGTATCACAATAGTGAGTTCCTGACTTATCGTGCACCAATCAGAATCAGAAGTGATTGCTGTTTCTGTACTGCTGCCGACTGTGCTCACCTGAGTAGTCCAGCTGATTATGTCTTACACACAGATATACATGCGTATTTGTGTGTAGTGCTCGTAAGCGCCGTAAGCTTTATAAAAAGTAATCAACAAGATATGTTATCTACTCCCCTCCACAAATACTTTTATTTACAAAAATTCACAACAAAATGTAAATTGTCATGAAGACATTTCAAATTGAATAGGGTTATCTAAGTGCCCGAAAAGCAATCTTAAATGGTAGGCAGGTTTTAAATAATATAAAATCAGTGCACAATTAACGAAAATATTGATAATGACATAAGTAGATAAGGTTAATTATTAAACTGTATAATATTTAAAATAATAAACTTTAAAATTACGTTCTTAGGGTGACCAGGCTGTTTGAAGACACGATTTGATATTACTAAGGTGGCCAACTTGGCCACCGAGTCAAGCGTTGCCCCATTAATTTAAAAAGTTACGCGCGTATTTTTTACGCATGCGATTCCTCCGAATTCGCTGCTGAATAAGGATTATCTGAAGGATTTTTCACACGTCTCAGTGTAATGCCCAATTTGAGCTCGCTCAAGAAATCTGTTGTTGCTGGCTTCTTTTCAGCACGCGGCTTGATGCCACTTATTGTCGCTGCTTTCTGATTGACTTTCTGTAAAATTGTAAGATTTGTAAAACAGAAATTGGAGTGGAGTGGATAATCATGTACCTTTAGTGTTACGCCTTGTCGTATGCTTTCCAAGAAAGCATCGCGATCATCAACCGGTGCTGCAGCCGCCTTTGGTTGTTCAGACTTTTTAATTGTCAACGGCTGGGCGGCTCCAAACGTTGGCGGCGGTGGTGGAGGCATTGGTGCACCCGCACCTAATGCAGGCGGAGGAGGCGGTGGTGGCGGTGCTCCCGATGCTGTTGGTGGTGGTGGCGGAGGCGGCGGTGCGCTCGCATTATTACCAACATGTATTGAGCTCTTTGGTTTTTGGGACACCTGTAGAGGCATTCCGGGTTGCACAGGTGTTTCCTTAACAGGTGGCGGAGTTGGTTGCTTTGCCGGTGCATACTCCACTGGGCCTCTGTTCCAACTGGGCTGTACAGGTGTGGCATTTATCGGCGCTGCAGGTGTCTGCTTGACCGCTGCAAATTCCACTGGGGTTCTGTTCCCACTAGGCACAATCGTTGGTTTTGGCGGCGCCGGGGGAGCCACTCGCATTGTACCCACCTTGCGTTGTGTTTGAGGCGCAATCGTAGCATACGTTTCGTTCTGCGGCTTTGGCTTTGGTGTAGGACGTACTTCTATAGCTGCCGGATAGACGTGAGTATTGGCCGCAGTCACTGCTGAGGGCGGAGGCGGTATTTTGGGTCTACTTGGTTGCGCTGACTGCAACTGAACAGGTACAACTGTACCGACATCCGGCTGCCTGTTGTAGGGCTGTGCAGGAGCCAAGTCCATATCCGATATGTCCACAAAACGAGATGTAAGCGATGCATAGTTCGAGTAGACAGAGGACGAAGGAGCCTGCCTAACAGTAGCTGTCGCAGCCGCTGGTGCAGCTGGCGCTGGCGGCGGAGCTGGACGTGGTGCGATCTCGTTATCTGTGGATATTGTGGCATAAACAAGCTTTGGCATCTTTGTCTCCTGTCCTTGCCTTTGCTGCTTCTTGGGCTGGAAAACGGAATCAAATTGATGTTTATATATTAAATACGGTTATTTGAAGTGCTGCTCCTACCATCCATGTGAAATTGGAGTGCACAATATTTTTAATCAGGTCCTGCCGCCGTATGCCGGCAACATCCTCCTCGGTAATGCCTCGCTCCATCATGTACTTCTTCAGCACGTTGTCATTGGCGCCCGCATTCAAATCAAAGGCATTCCGTGTGCGATCGCGAGTCACGTCTCCAGACACGTGCTGGAAGCCGACGGGCCCGCTTATCTCATACTTGGAACCCTTGTTGCTGACCACAACACTGGTGGCAAAGCTGGGTCCTGGAACGGCGCTTGAAGCGCCAGTGAAGCTGCCCAAGCTATTGGACGAGGATGATTTGCTCATACTGAGGCTGACACCGTCTCCAAATAAGCGGCGCTCGCTGCCTGGCGATGCTTTGATTGTGGGCGGTGGCAAAACAGCTGGTGGAGGATGGTCAAACACGTTGCTGCTCACCTGCATGCAGGGGGGCTACAAAAAGAAGAGAAAACCAGCTGCCATTTAACTTGTGATAATGACAATGATAATGATCATGAGGATGGCTTTGATCATGGTGTCGTATGATTGCTGCTGCTGCTTTGCTTATGGTTTCTATTGGCAATTACCACCCAGTAGCCAGGGCCTTTATGGCTTCTAATTATGTCATAGACGTAGGCGCGTCGCTGCATTGCCGGCATCTGCTCAACTTCGTCGGACAGGTGGGCCTTGCGCATATACAACTGTAGCATCTCATCAGTGCCGAGACCTCGCACATCGAACGTCTTGCGAAAATCGATGGGCTCGCCCTCCAGCTGCCTAAACTCCACTGGCTCGGAGATGTAGGCGTACATCGCCCTATCCACATCCATGCTTTCAACACCCTGAAATGCGATACGTGTACGGGCACTGCATTAATGGCGCTTCTATTAAAGAGCTACAGTAGTCACTGCCAGCAGCTGGGCTATGCCAGGTAACCATACGTATCCGTATCCATGGTGGCGCATTATCTTCTAGCAATTCGCCGATAAGAAATGTTCGCGCAGCTCGTTTTATTTTTTTTATTTTTATCAAATTATGGATTTCTGTCGTTGCTTTGCTGGTGAATCATTGCGCCAAAGACACAGCCAAAGACAAAGACACGCATGTGCGACAGCCCACCCACATTGGCGCCATCTCTTGCATCTATGTATATGCACACAACATCACTTCTCATTCAATTACCGTAATCCAATCTTGTAAGACAGGGCGGACCCTTGCTGCTGTCGACCGACCAATTGGCGTAAAGAACTGCTGTTTACCGTGCCGTTCGGCCCAAACTAAGGTATCGCACTGATTAGCGGAGGTGGTATGTCATCGCATTTACTCATTTACTCATTTCGCCAAGCTTGTTATCTGGAAACGCAGACACTGATAACTGCGCGCCCAGTAATCACCTTCGCCTGGAGCGCTGTTTGGCATCGACAGCTTGAGCCTAAAAGAAAACATAAACAATGAATACAATATATACATATGCACATAAATCACATATACACTTATACATTTGTATCTATCAATTTATAATTGTACCTAAGACACATACATATGTATCTATCTGGAATTAGATAAGTTTGTATACTACTATATCATTTTATAGTATAAAGTTAATCGCAGCTATAAAGTGACTAACTGCGCACAGTTGCTCAGTTTTCGCTATGTATTGATATTCTGAAATTTAAATGATATAATCACAATATCTGTTTGTAATAGTAATAGGCTTAATATTATATCATGGCTTAAGCTAAATGCCTGAATTGACCAAAGTGAAAAACTCACTTTATGAACTAAAGCAGCGAAAATAATGTATTAATAAGAAATAATATTTGTAATAACAATGAAAAGAAATATAGGAAAAAGTATATATTAGTAGCAAAACTTTTTGTATATATTTTTATTTGGGCATTATTGATTTTAAAATAGCTAAAATTAGAAATCAAAGCCTTTGAAAAATATCTAAATATAAACATTCACTTAAATATTAGCACTCAGCTAGTGACAGGAATATCCGGAAGATAAGAAAAATATGTGTGGAACTTCATATAGAGGCACTTATACTGATTCATGAAAAAACCCCGTTGACTATGTCATTGATATTAAATAGATTTTTTGTATATCTAGACGAAAATTCTTTTATTTATCTATTTCCACGGGGGCTTATCTTGAAGTTGGGAATTACCGTAACATTTTCTTTTATTGCAGAAGAAAGCGTAACCTACCCCATAAAGTATACATATATATTCTTGACCAGCATTAACAGCCAAATTGCTTGAATTCTTGAATTTTGAAACCAATAAGAGGATAGAAAGTCTTAGACATGCAAGTCTACCAGGTTTTTTTTAGATTACTAATTTTAGCGATGCTAAATGATTAATTTTAATAAGGTTATTACCTGTCCCAATACCTTTTGGATTTTACGATTATGATTTAAGGTTTCAGTTTGAAATTCCTTTTTGTGACACGTTTTCAAATTTTTAACATTATATACAGTCCATGATGTCAATCAATCTGACACTCTACCAGGCACAAAGCAACCTTTTTCTCCATTTCCAGTGACAAATTTGTTAATAAGGAGCAGAGCACATTGCCACACAGCTCATTTGATATCGAGCTGCTAGACAAAAAGCATTGCAAATCATTAAAATAAAATATTTAAAAGAGAAAAAAAAAAACAGAAAATGGATCAGAATTTAGTGTTATACGGGGATGGTGAGTTCCTTATGGCTGAATTTGAGTTCGATGGCGATTTGGTTGTGAATACCGATGAGCTGCAGCCGGGTGCTACTGTGTTGGTGTCCAATGAGACAGATGGCATTGTTAGCCATGAGGATTTGGCCAAGTTCTTTGAGATACAGTCGACCGTTCCGATGCCCACTGACGAGGCTGTTGAGCGAACATTGGCTGATCCGGCTTTGAAGCAGATCCTGCAAGAGGCTGATGGCAAGGTGGACTTTGATCCAGAGGCTGAGCAAGAAAAGCTACGCGAGTTTCTGTCGGGGGTGAACAATAAGATGACAGTTCCGGAGAAAAGCGCCGCATCAGCTGAAGATGTGCCTGTGGCTCAAAAGCCACCGCAGCCGTCGCTGTCTCAGCCACGACCTGTAATACCGCAATCAACTGCCTTTCGCTTCATCAAGTGCTCCAGTTGCAATGGCCTCTTTGACACGGCCTCATTTCAGAATCACAGCTGTGAATACGAGTTGGAGCAGAAGCCAACGTCCTTTATTCGAGCACCAACAGTGCAAGAGAAGAAGGTATCCACGCCACCCAGAAAGACGCCTAGCGAACGTATCATCGTTGAGAACCAGGTGCGCATACGTCGCTATATGAAAGACGAGCTTAAGTACGATCTGGAGACGGGCTTCGATAGCTCCAAGTCCAAGAAGACCGCCGCTAAGGGTCCCAACGAGTGCAGCATCTGCGAGCGCAAATTTGTGCACACCTCGGGCTTGGTGCGTCACATGGAGAAACATGCACTTGACCTTATCCCCACACAGAACTTTCAACAACAGCACGTAGCTCCTTCGGCACTGGGGCTAGTGGTGGTACTCAAATGCAACCACTGTGGCCGCATCTTCTATGACGTCAAGCTGGCGCTGGAGCACATCTTTGTGCATCAGGCGACAACGGATGTAACTCAGGCTAAACCTGTGGTTGAGGATCAAGCAGTGCTGAAGAGTCAGCTGGAACAGCTCATGCTGGAGGGCGAGCATCTGCTCTCAATTACCGGTGAGCTAGGCAGGATGTCGCTCAAGAACGAGGACGAATACTTTACGACGCTTGTCCTCGGCAATGTGCTGCAGTGCGAGTTCTGCGATTTCATCTTTGCGGATGTGTCCTTCCTGCTGGTGCACTCGGCCACACATGTGCCGGAGCGTCGCTTCGAGTGCACCGCCTGTGATCTGCGAATGACCACCGCCAAGGAGGCCAGTGTGCATTATCAGACAGACTGTGTCTATATGCGTGAAGGACTCAAGCAGCTTCAGGCGCAGCCGAGTCGCTTTTTTGTGTGCAACGTGTGTGAGGTAAAGTTTTCCAATGTGGAGTTGCTCCAGGAGCACCGGTAAGTGTACATCGAATCTTAACTCCATTTTGCAACTGCATCTTTTGCCTACCGTGCAGCTATAGCTGCTATCACTACTTTCCCCGGCTCAGCGAGAGTGGCAAGCGCCTGGTGTTGCCATGTGAGTTCTGCACCACAAACTTTGAGTACGCGCACGAGATACAGCCACACTACGAGGAGAAGCATCTGAATAAGAAAAAGCGCGAGAAGGAGCTGCGCAACAGCGGAAACGCAACCACCATGGGCCGATTGCGGCAATATCTATGCGACATTTGTGGAAAGTCCTATACGCAGTCTAGTCATCTGTGGCAGCATCTACGTTTCCACCAGGGTAAGTAGCAATGCAGTTGCCAGCGGTTTTCATATAGCTTATATTGTTCAATTACTCGCCAGGTGTGAAGCCGTTTGTTTGCCAGGAAGAGAACTGTGGCCGCAAATTCACCATACGCCCAGATCTCAATGATCACATACGCAAATGCCACACTGGTGAGCGGCCGTATCATTGTCTGGTCTGTGGCAAGCGCTTTCTCACCGGCTCGGTCTTCTATCAACATCGACTTATACATCGGGGAGAGCGGCGGTACGAGTGCGATGAGTGCGGCAAGCGTTTTTATCGCGCTGATGCATTGAAGAACCATCAGCGTATCCATACCGGCGAAAAGCCCTACGATTGCCCATTCTGCACCAAGACCTTCCGGCAGCGTGGCGATCGGGATAAGCATGTGCGAGCGCGCCACTCGCACTTGGATGCAAATGCACGACTGATGATGCAAATGCAAAAGTTCGAATTGGAAACGGCAGCTGCATTGAAGGCTAAGCAAATGCAAGAGGGCGGTCTTGAATTTGTGGTTGATTCCGCTGCAGACGCGGCTATGCTTTCGCCAACATCTCCCATGGCGCATGAGCAACAATTTGAAATGGTTGAATTGGATCCCAGTGATTTTGGCGAGGCCTCCGAGTATGTGCAAAGTATTCCAATGCCTCTTAATAATGAGGAGCAAGAGCTTATGTCGTTCGTAGACCTAGAGGGAACAGAAACAATCGAGCAACAGTCATTCCAATTAGAAAACAACGAAAATGTTAAAGTTGTTGTGGTTGAAAATAATACTTCGCAGCCGTTTTATTTCTAACATAAAATAAAAAGGTGTTAAAATTAATTTTAATTTCCTGCAAATAAAACAAACCACCATATGCTTGGAAAAGTTATAAATTTTAAATTTAAATTTGCTTTGCGGCCAATAAAACATGTGGCAATATTACATTTTTTGATAGTGCTGGGCAACGCAACTGAGCATTGAAATAGGTGGCAACGCGCGCATTTGACAGTTCAAGTGTCTAGTAGCCATTTCTGCCGTCCTCTTTCTTTTCGATTTTTCCATCGTATACGCCAACATGGGTTTCGCTACTCTCTGGTACTCGCATCCCCGTAAATATGGCCAAGGCTCCCGCTGCTGGTAAGTTCCATGTAGCCCGTAAAATTATGCATTTAAAGCTGTATAATTTGCATGTATGTCTATTGTTTAAAGCCGTATTTTGTTGCATAGTTGATTTGCTTTGATTTTTTGAGGTTAAGCACGCCCTACTGTCGCATGGCGCATACCGCTTGTACATATGTTTGTGTATGTTTGATTTATGTATTGAAATTGTTTGCTTAAATATCTTTTTGCCCCCGGTTGAGTACGGAAATATGTGAAGACTATTAACAATTTTCTTAATAAAGGGTGGCCAAAGCAAATGTTACAGCTGGCTCTTGTCATTTGCAATTGAATGGCCCAGCCAGCTGCAGCGACAGCTATGCAACTTAATCTGATTGTTTAACAGTAGTTACTGCGTACTCATAGCCAAGCAAATAGTTAATATGTGTGTGTGTATATTTAACATTTTAGCCGTGCCTGCTCAAACCGACATGGTCTGATCCGCAAATACGGTCTGAACATTTGCCGTCAGTGCTTCAGGGAATACGCCAATGATATTGGCTTCAAGAAGGTAAGCAAGAGGTGAAAATATATCAACTCGTTTTCCATATGCTTAATTTTCTTTCATTTATTTTTCAGCTGGATTAAATATCCACTTCAATTTTTTGGCGTTTATTACGTCAAGTTTTTAAGCATATTAATTTTAGTAGTCGCTCTCGAGGGACTACGACTATTAATATGCTGGCAACAACAACAACCAAGCAACAACAAACTAATCATTTGGAGATTTAAATGAAACCGATGGCAGTCGCATCTGAATTCAACAAGCCAGGGACATGCAGAAGTCTGATTACAGCATGAATAGAGACTAATCTCAAAACAGCATCTGCTGATGCAACCGAGTTCACAAACTCAGCGTTATCTAACGCCGCATGTAAATCCATAAATCCATGACCTAGCCGTTACCTTCTTAGAAGGTTCTTGTTTAAATCTCCCTTTGATTAAATACATAACAAGTCATGTAAAATATGATCTTATTGTTTATCTATGTATCCTTATTATATGTACATTTCAGAAGAAATGCCGGAAGCAACTAAACTAAGCGAGCGCAATGTCACTTTTATTTAGTTACTTCCTCATTTCTATAATATTGGGTTAGTGGTGTCCAGTGGGTTGCATTCGAGTTGCGCTTGTGTTGAGTAGCATCAGCATCTAGGAAAATAAGCAACAGAAACCAGTTTATTTAGTGGCTCACTGGCTAAAAGAGCGAATTGGCGCTCTCTTAGCTGCCTACGCAGCTCGGGCCTCAGCTGTTATTGTTGCTGCTGCTGTTGCTGCCGCTTTGGTTTATCGTCTATCTGCTGAAACTTAAAATTTTGCACATTCGCCCGCTGAGTTGGTTTCGGCCGTTTGAACTCACAACAACGCGTCGCGAGTGCATATTCAACCCAAAATATAAGTTTTTGAGTGTGAATAATACCGAATAATTGCCCTATACGCGACGTTAAATATTTGAGAGAAAAAACTAAACGAAATACGCATTCAATAAAAATCAATTTCGATAGATGTCTAAGAGTTATTGACCTGGTTCCGTTTTAATTAAATGAGAAATGGAATTGTATGTATTTTTGTTGCTTTTGCTGCCACTTCTGAGCAGCTTTTGCTTTGTGTCCACGATCAATGATGCAACAGTAACAGCGGCGGCAGCGTCGCGGCATCGCAAAAATGCAACAGCGACAAGAGCTCAAACGGAGGCCTTTAACCAAAGCAGTAGTCGTGTTAGTGGTTCCCGCGGCCACAAATCTCGTACTGTTGCACAATACAAGCTGCCGCTTGATGGTACACAGGTGGCGTTGGACGGCAGAGATACCACGGCCAGAGCACAGCCCATGCGCAGGCGCACCCAGGTGGTTATGCGGCGCAGGCCTACCACAACATCTACAACAACAACGACGACGACGACAACAACAACCACAACAAGTGAGTTAAGTTTAGACCGGACCTGCATTAAATGGACTTTAGCATATGTCCATATGACCGCTGCAAAGGCAAGCAAGTCTTGTCGCTGGCACTGACCTAGCTTTCAGTTTTTAAGATTGGTAAAGACAACTAACAGCAACACCAACAGCAACAGACCGTCTGAGAAGCTGTCTGAATACGAAAAGAAAACAACCACATTCAATAATTATGCGGCTGATAACTGGACCAGTCGCTGCAGCACAGCTTTCAAATTCAAATTATTGGCTTTTTAGTAGTCGTGAATGACCTTGATGAGCGGGACGAAACGTAAGAGATTGTCATGCTGTGTACTCATTCAAGGCTTCAAGCTTTGACTTGCATTTCAGCATGGGTTTACTGAATGAAATACATTTATCAAGGATATTGATTATTGCCAACTAATATCTGTATGTGCGTCATCTCGAATACAAACCGCGCATATTTGAATATACGAGCCTTGAACTTGGGCATTAATTAGCACGTTTTATGATAAGCGAAATTTTGGTGCTTTTTTTCTGTATTTCATTCGGCATTGAAGCTTAGAGATGACACTTATGAAGCTAAACGATCAAATTGGGTCACTCGATTATTCTCTATTGTCTATTGTGTGGCATCTTAATTCAAAACTTTTGCAATTTCAATTGCAATTAAAACACGTTTTTCTTTGCTCCCAGAGTCATTAAAACACATTTTTTGAGGTGCTATTTGTGGCATAGCAATACATGTATTTCTAAACTAATTTAACTTGATTAGCTTCAAATGAAAGAGATAGAAATATTCAAAAGTTCGCTGCTCTTATGTTAATATAAAATTATATATCCAAAAATGTGCGACTTTTAGTGCCATTGTGTGGATATTGTTTGATTTATTTCAGCTATTTATAATAGCTGACACCATTTGGGCAGACATTTAAAACATGTAAAACCTTTTAGAATTATGTAAAAACTAAATAAAAAAGGCTTACAAATTAAAATATCAAAGTTGAACAGTTCATATTGAGTCTAAGTAATGCTAATTGCCTTTAATTGCACCATCGCCAATGAAAATTTCCACAGAATACACTTGTAAAGATATTCTAATTGCTTAGTTAACAATTTAGTCCCTCCACTGAATACCATGTGATAATCATTACATTTTCGGAAAAACTAGGCCAGTAAGAAGCATTCACACAGTGAATGGGCATTTATAATTGGCAATAGAGCAAAGTGTGTGGCAGGGGGAGGGGCATGGACTGTGTGGATTGTGGACTGCGTGTTACTTTGCGCTCCAGCGCCAACGGCTATACATATGTTGCCTCCAGGCGTACAAAGATTCACTTTCAACAGTATTAACAAAAGCACTTGTTTTATGACTGGGTTAACTGGGTGACGGGAACTGCGCTTTGGCTGTCTTGCAATGCTTGTTATTTGGAGCAGAACTAGTAATGACCATTGTTAACTAATCCACTTATCGTACGCTTAGCGCCCCGTCCAACTTTGGCGAATGGATTCAATTTCTTCAATCCCAGCTTTTGGAGCTTTGGTCAGCAGAGCCTTGTGCCAGTTATTGCGCCCACAAAACAGCCCCATCCACCCAAGAAGTTTACGCACTTGGCAGCAACAGGCTCCAAGGAGGAGAAGTCCACTTATCGCAAGCAACAGAAGACCACACCAAAGCCAAGGCGCAAAACGAATACCACAATTTCAACCACTACCACTGAGGGACCATTCCGCATAGCATTGCCAACGCTTAACTTTCCAAGCACCGCGGATGGCACTAGCGACAAGGAAAAGGATAAACGGGCTGCCACTGATCTGCGACAGCGTTTCAATTGTCCGCGCGAGAACGAGGTACGTTTCCAGCTGTTTCCGAAAATCTGCAAGTCCGATAAGGACTGTTTGGTCTGGCAACGGGATGAGATCTGTTGCGACATCTTTGGCTCTAGCAGCTGCGTCGCGGGCATTGCCAAACCACTCGAAGAGACGGAGCACGCACGTAAGTTCACGGCGCACAGAATACCATCATGGATGTTGTTAACTTATTTCCTGCTACAGCCATATTGGGTTTGATACCACGTAAGTGTCCGACACGTCCGTTGGCTGAACTCTGGTGGGACGTGCAGGAGTGTCGCACCGATATGGACTGCTGGCCGCGTGTTTGTTGCCCTGATGGTCGCCGGCGCTACTGCCGCACATCTCAGCCGGAGTTGGAGACAGTGCCGGTGCCAGTGAAGCGATCATTTGATTATCGTAAGTAAATCTACATAGTTTTTAGCCAATCCAGTTACGTAAACTGTCCTCTTAATGCGCAGTTACAGAGTACTTGGAGTGCACAGCACCGCCGCCGACCATTTTTGATTTGCATCCGAAAGCTTGCACCTCCACGCTCGACTGCTTCCCCAATGTGTGCTGCCAGGAGGCGGGCTTACGGCATTGTCGTCCACCCAAGAAGTCTGTGCTCACACTGATGGCCAATTTCCTGAACGTGGACTTTGTGAAGCGCTTGACACAGAACATTGTTATCAAGTAGATACAATTCAGTTAACACACACACACACACACACACACACACACACACACACACACACACACACACACACACACATGCACATTCATCTGCACTTTTGTACATACATACATACATGCATGCATGCATACATACATGCAATCGAATAGGAATCTCGTTTATACGAGGACTAATTGTAGTTATTCCAGCTTTTTGATGATAGCGTGAAATTAGTATTTCGCTTGAATTGTTATTTTTATTTTATTGAATTCAAATATTTGCAAACTTTGTTTTATATAAATTATTTGTAATAAAACTTTAAGCTACACACAAAATTTTTTTATTATTTATAAAGCCAGTTTTTCTCGCCACATTTTTCCAAAGTTTTCACGTGTAAACGAATCAAATGCTTACAACCATCTGTAGATATGCGTGTGAGCACTTTTATTTACTTGATTTCGAAATCGTTATTGTTATTCTTGAACTGATAACCGTTATGTGTACAAACGTACGTAGATAGGGTTGCTCAAACAGTGGGACCTACTTAAACTGTACTTTTGGTCTTAGATAATAAAAGCGATTTATCAACGCTTCCCACTTTGAGTTTTTTCTTTTTTATTTTCTTTGGTTTTTTCTCTCTCTGTTTTTTTATGACCAAACTACGTCTCAGCAATTGGCAGTGAGTGGCTCAGCCAAAAGTTGATGTTGAAAGTTTTTTTTTTATTTACGAAAAGGTTAAACGGTGTCTGGTTACCACTTGGCCTGTGGCATATGCCAACAATTATATTGTATATTGCTTCAATAGAATCAGCGAAGGTTTCATTCTTACCTTGGCACAACGTGGCTACTCGAAATATTGTACGACAAATACTCGTATTAACTCGTATTAAGCAAAAAAACTGATGTCTACATAAAGCTGAATGTATGCACATGTCTATTTAAATGTCTCGATTAAGAAATGAACTTTAAAGTTTGCATTCGCATTGCAAATGCTTAATTGGATTTTGTCTCTGAGCACGGAAAGTTTTTGTGTCGAGCTGAATGGCTTTCAAAAAGAGTTCGCTTAGGCTAAAGCTGCTTAAGTACAGGTGCAAACATGAAGTCATTTATTTTTCGTCATTAAGTTAAATTGAAATTGAATTTAAAAAGCCCTTGAATTGTATGAATGGAAATGACAGAAGGCAAAAGAGATGAAAGTATCAAAACGTTGAATTTATCATGAAAAAATATAAGAAAAATAAGAAAATATGTTTTTCTTCTATTCATTCGATTTATTTTGCACCTGTAATAATATTGTACTCTATATATATGTATGTACACATATATGTGCGTATGTATGTATGTACATATGTATGTCTGTATAAATTACATTTATTCTTAACGAACGAGAAGCCAGAAGTCACAACGCCAGCAGACAAGTTTCAAATTTTCCACTAACTTGCGAAATAAACATGAAAAGACAAAGAAAACTCTGGCCCCTTCTAGAAAAACAATTGAATGATTACACAATAAGTGACATTTAGTGGAAACGACGCAGAGAAACTTTAATTTCAATTTAGTTTATTGAACATTATTCAATTTGTGTTGTTCATGCGAAACCAATGAGCTTTTCTTCACATCTATGTATGTATATATGTTGTGTGTATATATGTATATGTATATGTATATGTATATGTATATGTATGAATGTAGTTGCCTTTGCAAGAGCAACTAGCAATAGATCGATTCTAATTATAATTTAGTTTAAACTGTAAGTTTTGCGGACGCGTTCACTTGGAAGAGCAGCCGCACTTGTTTTTGTTGTCGCCGCCGCATTTGCAGTCGCTGCCGCAGTTGCAGGAACCCTTGTTGGTCTGAGAGGCGCATTTGCAACCTGAAAATAAATAAACAATGCCCATTATTTAGTTACATATATTTTATTGATCGGCATTTTGTTTGTATTTATTTGATGTCCTTCGGCTGACTTACCGCTTCCGCATGGGCAAGGCATTTTGTATGTTTTGTTTTTTTAAGGCTGTCACTTGAAAGCACAAGAAAGAATATATTTAGTTTTTCACTTGAGTGATGAGTCACTTTCACTTATGCTGCAGAATACAACTGATGCACAAACCACGGATGCTACCCGAATTTATACACTTTCGAAACGAGGCTTTCCACACGGCGGTCGAGCGCTTTAATTCCAGTTTTGCACACGCCAACCGGCCGGCCGGCCGGCTGGCTGAACATGTTCGAGCCGTGTGCAAACTACGTTTTCCGTTCGAAAGCTATACCCGAACTAGCGGGGTTCGTGTCTCGACTAAAGCTTTTATTTTGTGCCCACACCTTTGGCCGATAAGCTGTGGACATCGTTGGCACAGCGCATGCGCTTCTATGTGAAAACTCATTTGGTGGATAATGGGCGGTACTGCGACTCTTATCGTGCACCGTACGCCGTACACTCAAATGTGGGTAGCCTCCTGTCTGTCTGTCTGCCTGTCCATTCATCATCGGCTTCGGCTGTGACTGTATCGCGGTGTGGCTGGCTGTGCCTTGCGAATGCGCGAAGAGTCAGTGTATTTCCGATTTCTGAGTGCGGCTGCAACGGCAGCAGCAGGCAAAGTCGCGCGACATTTTAGCAACGAATTCAAGTGCAACGCAATGCAAGAACTGAATGTAAATAATACGCAGTTTATTCAAGTTATCCTTGCCGATAGGCACGCAAGCAAACAAGAGGCAGGCGACATTTTGCCGTATTTTCATTTTATTAATATTTGTTCGATATGTGTGGGCGTGTGTGTGTGTGTGTGTGTGTGTGTGTGTGTGCGTGTGTGTTTGTTTGCGTGCGCGTGTGCGTGTGCTAAAGGTGAAAATGCAACACACATAAAATCAATAAATCCAAGCCAAAATAAAATAACTAAAAATCAACGACTAACAAAATATTTGTGCGTGCCCTATGTGTGTGTTTATGTGTGTGTATGTGTTTGTGTGTACGCGTGTGTGTGTATGTTAGGGCGTGAGAAAGAAAACAAAAGAGCAAAACAGTGAGAGGACAATAGCCAATGCGTTGGGAAACTCAGGTGGCAACACAGGACACTGTGTGTGCGGAAGTGAACAATTTAAAGTTTGTGGTCACCACAGCAAATAACAAAAATACATACATACATACACCCACGCAAGTTGACAGAGTCGTGCAAGTGTGTGTGTGTGTGTGTGTGTGTGTGTGTGTGTGTGTGTGTGTGTGTGTGTGTGTGTGTGTGTGTGTGTGTGTGTGTGTGTGTGTGTGTATGCACAGGAAGGCGCTGTAAGCGATTATATTGCTCACCCACGCATTTGACTGTTGTTGTTATTCCTGATGTTGTTGTAATCGCCTGCACTTCAAAGCTTCTATTTATACACTAAACTATGTGTGTGTGGGCGTATATACGTGTGCGTGTGTGTGTGTGTGCGACTGCCAAGCTGCCCATAATGCGGTCGACCTGATACCTGAGCCCAATCACAATCATAATCACAATATCAGAATATCACCCGCTCCTCTCATGCCCAAGCCGCCCACGCAGAAATAATAGTATGTAATCATAATAATAATAACGATGATGATGATATTGCGAATGACGTTGGCACAAGCTAGCAAAAAGGCTAACGACGCACAGATCTCGGCGCTTTGCTCTGCGTTAATTTTAACAAAATAGTATTTATACCGACAGAAAAAATCAATAGCCTACCTTAACATAAACGAGATGGCACATGGATAAAATTAGCCGCACTCTCACGCATATATTCTATACATAATTTCAATGTGGAGGAGGCGGGGCGACCAAAAAATGCAAACGCAACTCGAGCCTGCCGCTCATGTGTATGTGTGTGTGTGCGTGAGTGTGTGTGTGTGTGTGTGTGTGTGTGTGTGTGTGTGTGTGTGTGTGTGTGTGTGTGTGTGTGTGTGTGTGTGTGTGTGTGTGTGTGTGTGTGTGTGTGTGTGTGTGGCCGTAATATGACCAATTGATTTGCTGCTCTTAATCGTTGCAGATGAACCAGAGTATGGCGCTCAAGTAAAACACAGACGTAGTGGTCGACAAACCTAGCAAAACAGCAAGCCTCCACTCTTAATAAATAATAAACAACCGTAGAGGTCCTTCCACAACGCTGTCAGGATGACAGAGCAAAAGAATCAGGTGACACGCGCTGCGCCGGAGCAAAGCAACGACTACCGTGTCGTGGTCTTTGGTGCTGGTGGCGTTGGCAAAAGTTCCCTGGTGCTGCGTTTCATCAAGGGCACCTTTCGCGAGAGCTATATACCCACCATAGAGGATACCTACAGGCAGGTGGGTATCAGCGCCGCCATGATTTAAACACTTTATCCAAGCTCAATTTGAACTCTTTGCGGTTGCAGGTCATCAGCTGCAATAAGAATATTTGCACATTACAAATTACGGATACGACAGGATCGCATCAGTTTCCGGCTATGCAGCGATTGTCCATTTCCAAGGGCCATGCATTCATTTTGGTCTACTCCGTGTGCTCTAAACAGAGCCTAGAAGAGCTGCGACCCATCTGGGAGCTTATTAAAGAGCTAAAGGTAAGCAGAGACAGTTTAGTCCAAGATGTAACCGATGCAGGATTATAAATTGAGTGATTTACAGGGCGATGTCAACTCCATACCGGTTATGCTGGTGGGCAATAAGTGCGACGAGAGCACTGAGCTGCGCGAAGTGTCGCAAATTGAGGGGCAGGCGCAGGCGACCACTTGGAGCATATCCTTCATGGAGACATCGGCCAAAACCAATCACAATGTCACCGAGCTGTTCCAGGAGCTGCTCAACATGGAAAAGACGCGCACCGTCTCACTGCAGCTGGACACAAAGAAGCAAAAGAAACAGAAAAAGGAAAAGAAATGCAAGGAGACTAATGGAGCCATACCAGAGAACGGAGATGCCAGTGCCAGCGCCAGCGCGAGTGGCGCCGGAGTGAAGGAGAAGTGCGGCGTTATGTAACCAGTTTGGCCAGCAAAATTAGTGACAGACAAATACTCGCATTGGGACAGTGGCAGGATTTGAGAACTCATCCCTCACACACACACACACACACACACACACACATGAACAATGATTAAACATATGCATACACATATATACTTTATATATATATATATATATATATATATATATATATATATATATATATATATATATATATATATATATATATATATATATATATATATATATATATATATATATAGATATATATCACATTGGGACTGATGTTATCAGAGTGTAGCCTGCATAGATGGGAAATATATTATTAATTATAGATGGAATGAAGAAAACCAAGAAGCGAAAACTATAAGACAGCATTACGAGTATATTTTGCATACATAGATTTTATCAGACAACACCTTCTCTCTAGTCTAGCAGAATGTAGAAGGCAATCACCGTCCCACACCCAACACCCACATCCACCAACTCGCACAGCACACGCAAATCATAAAGTATACACACACACATACATAGATACGAATTAATTTCTTTTGGATTTGGACAACGGCATCTGAAACGTAACGGCATACATATCAAATACGCAAACATACTACATGACATACTCGCACCTACACAATAGATGTGTACATTATACATACATACATACATACATACATATATCATAATGCTATAATATGTACTATACGAACCCACACATATATCTATATATATATATATATATATAAATGCACATACATATATGCACATGTGTATATATATATATATATATATATATATATATATATATATATATATATATATATATATATATATATATATATATATATATATATAACTCAAAGGAAAAGCCAAAGTACCTACTTAAAAGACAAACAATTTTATCAACTTACTACCAAAGATGATAAGCCAATTACCAGGTGTATCAACATCAAAGCCATTCTCACAACAGATCAGGAAGAACAGAAGACAACGGTCGACAGATATACTATATAGTGACAATTCTGGAGCATTTGCGGCAAACGCATCGAGTGGATCCCATTCGATCCATTGCTGCAGACGTGCTTATCTGACTATCAATCAATTGCTGTATAACTACTATTTACCACCAAAACAAAAAGAAAAACAAAGAAAAAAAAGTTAAACAAATGGAATAATTACCTAGCTAACATCACTTATAATGTATAAATAATACTCACACTATATTCACTTGATCCCCATCCCACTTGATGATCCTAAGAAAGTAGGCATACGAATCGTGTGTTAGTTTCCTTTTAATTGCTTTCACTTATGGTACTTATAGATTTTAGGAGGACATTATTTAAGGATAGACGTATGGATGGAACGTGTATTCATTTACAATTATTTGCTGAAGTTTATTAACAATGCAAAAACAAATTAGATATAGTCAAAGATTAGACCCCTGCCTGACGATCTAATCACAGTCGCAACCGGCAACCGGCAATCGCAATCGCAATCGCAATCTGCAATCGCATTATGCCGGATCCGGGAT